>JAWPHD010001464.1:0-319960 GCA_037043455.1 Cyrtodaria siliqua | reverse complement strand
GCTGTATGATTAAGGACCTATTTCCAGCCTTTGTATTAGGGGAGGAAAACAATTGTATAGGTAACTGTAAATCCCTGTTAGACATGCAATTGCATGAGACAATGGTGATATTTAATTTTGGTTTAGTTATTATTCTAAAAACAATGAATTATCAAAATATTTTGTATTTAGTACAGCTTAATTGTTAATTTGCTTTTTTTCTCCTTCATACAAGTAATGTTTGAAGTAGTACATACTGTTATGCCCGAGATATTGCTCAGTATACCAATTATTTTCATTGAGAAAACTTTTCTAGGGCCTCAGTTTATATACCCGAGCTAGTCGGTCATGTAGCATGTTTGCAGTAAATAAGCAAGCTTTCCATGCCTTTTCAATGATCATTTAGTGTTGAGAAATATGTCCTTAAGCTTTATCGATACGCCGTCTTACCTCCTAGACTGAACGGAAGCACTTGCCCGATCTCTGCCTATGGTGTTCAATTACTGCATCGGTTGTTACCTTCCTTACTTAACACATTTTGAAATTCTTAATTAGGAAAGAATGTCGTCTATTAATGGCAAACATCATGATATAAGGGTAATATTGTCACAAAAAATGTTTTCTGAAATTGCAACTGAATAAGAGTATGATAATGGACCTTTGGAAACGGCTAAGCACGACCCATACAAAATACTGCAGTCTCGGTTTGATTGAGACTGTTCATGAGCGGTAGGGAAATATGCTAGCTACCGCTCACGCCCTCTAGCCCCGGGTTGAGCAAAACTCAATATTCATAAAAATCAACAGTACAGAATTTTAACCATCCCGAAGATGGCAAGCATATGGCAGTGGATTCAGCAATATTTGTATCTTTATTTCATCCCCTATATCCAGCGGCGTATGGTTTCAGGATTTAATAAAATTGTAAGCCCCGAAGATCGAAATAAACAAAAAGGAATTTAGTCGGGAGCAGCGGTTATGAAGCCTGGGTATCACAAGTAACAGCCAAAAGACTAAAACATGAAATGATAGAACATGTTTAAGTACATTTTTCATTCTTTAAAAAACGAAGGTATCCATTGTTGTTTTACGAATAACTACGTTTACAACGGCACGTGTAAGGCGGTGTTTAATTTACTGAAATCATTGCACTGTCAGAATGGTGGTCGAATCTGATGCTTTTTGCACTTGAAATACAACTATTATGCTGTTTTTGGACGGTGCCGTCAGGCAACGTTCTAAGTAGTGGCAATTATGACGCATCCAGAATTTCTACTAGAAACCAAAGAGAACCAGATTTACAGCGCGATAAAAGTAGTTCCATATGCAAGGCTGTAAATGTGCAAAATATCTGTATATTGACAGTTCATATTGATACATATGAAAGCGTTGGTTAACGCTAAGTGATTTAACTTAAGTTTATCATGTACAAATTAATGCGCATATTTTCTTATAACGTAAGCAAGCGTTTTCATGATGTTGGGAGTTAAAGCCAAACCGTATACCGAAAGTAGCAAGTAATAGTTTAGTAACGAATCTAATAAAGATTGTCGGTATATTATCAGTGTATGAAGGATGTATATAACGACAAACGATATTTTTTATTAATTTATTTATATTAGAACAATTAGCATGCATACATAAAATATATATAAATCAGATGTAATATAAATAAAATAAATAGAATCCGTGGCGTACGTACATTTGAATAGTAATTCGATTACCATGGTATTAAATTGAAACCTTTTATCACATTCCACCATGGTAACTATCAAAGGTCGTTCATAAATTCGCGAGTAAAAGAGATTATATAACTATGTACCCTAGACATCTCTTTATAAACCATCCAATTATTTTCATCAATTCAATTCATTTCAATATTTTATTTGGCATAATATTTTCATGTGTATTGCCTAAACAAGGCGGAATGCAATACACAATATTTCAGAGAAGAGTACAAACAAACATACTTCATTTAGAGAATGAATACATATATTACGGTGGAATAGTTATAATTATTAAGTTCTATCAATAGCATTTTATCGCATTGTATTACCATCACCAATATTGTGTTTAAAAGTATTTATATTTCAGGAATTTAGAACAATACATAGCAACTCTGACTACCGTTTCATCAGACTACATGTATTTATTATTATTCTTTAGTTTGTTTTTGTTTTAGCCATATCGACACCGAAAACGTCTTTGCAGAAATTCTATTTTTCAGACATCAAGGGGCGATAACTCTGTCAAGCATGATTGAATCTGATTGGATTTCGAAAGAAATCGAGATCTCATGTATTCGTATGTTGTGACCAACTTTCTCTGACAATTTCGTTTCACAATTATTCCCCTTTGACACTTACAAAATTTAAACATCTCTACATAACTTCACGTTTTATCACACGCCGATTTGGCGGAGGGATATATAATTTCCGTTGTCCGTCTGTCCTTCCGTCCGGTCCTATACCTTTGGTAATGCCTCATCCGATTTCAATAAGATTTTGCATAAATGTTCACCCCTTAGTACGCAAACCTGATTTTTTCGGAATCAATACTTTCTAAGTGGCACCGCCCATCAGCACTTTCAGTGCTTTGATTTATTTAAGACATGTATAGAGAAATAATATGGTTTGAAGTGTATCAACCACACCTTCAACATCAATACCCTCGCACTTTAATTTATTCTTTTACATCAATTCTCTAGGCGAGCTTATGTTCCTTAACAGTAAGCCAAAGTTGTCTTTAGTAAAATTGTACGTGCATGGTGTAATACAATACAGACATATACTGTACATGAAATGACAAGATAATTCTCGCATCGCTATATAATTAAGCTTTATCGATACGCAGTCTTAGCTCCCTAGACTGAACGGAAGCACTTGCTCTATATCTGCCAATGTTTCTATTACTGCATCGATTGTTTCCTATCTTACTTAATACATGTTCATGTCCTTAATTAGGAACGAATGTCGTCTATTAATGACAAACATCACCTTTCTGGTTAATTTCAATTCCAATATCATCAAACATATTCTGCTGGTTAGCAAACTCGTGCTTTGTTGTTGTACAGACAATTTCCTCAGGGTATTGGGTTCAGTATTAATGAATTTGCAATGCTTATTTGTGTAATTATATACTGAACTACTTCAACTAATACTCGCTTTACGTATGCCTCTGAGAGAATGTGGCGGATGGAACCAATTAGAGTTTACTATCGTCAAGAAGTAGTTTGGTTATTAGCGAATGTTTTAGTGCAATAAGCATTCGCAATTACACTTAAATGGAAGGATGCTCAAACTGTTGAACGTCAGTACTCGTCAAGGAAAATGTGCATGCTATTGATATTGACTATTACCAATAAAATATCAGATTTGCAACAATTTGGCAGTATATCAAGATTTTGGTCGTTTTTCAAAACCAAATTTGAAGGAAACTAAAAATCTAGCAACAAGATGGCCATGCGCTTGGCAATGGTAGCCAGAATGAGATATCGAGACACAGTTGATAAACGATGAACTGACAGTGTGCCAGATACCATCTCCAGACTGTTTAGATCCCATCAGCTTGCCCTCAGTCGAAATACCATAGCGAAATGTAACGGAACGAGTGTTCAAATCACAAGCTAGTTTCGAGACAAACAACGACCTGATAATTTGGTATATATTCGGCCCAAGGAAGCAAAACAAAACTTGTAATTTGTGAAATTTGAGAACATGATCATTATACTTCCGTTATTGTATTGTTTTATTCAATCTCAGTTGTGTGAATGCAATGGTTTTTCAGTGTTATCCAATGAATATGTATACACATTTTAATTGATCATCAATTATTGAATACAAACAAATCAACAAGTGTCGGTGTCGGGCCGTTTCCAAAGTTCCATTATTATACTCTTTTTTATACGGACACCAAACTGTCCGATGTATATCGTAGACGTACTTATAGTGCAGAAACGTTGCAAATCTTGATATCTCATGATTGAAAGAAAAGGAGAAATTTGGAAATCGCCGAAAACGGTAAATATATATATATATATTATTTCGCTCTTCGTTGCATAGAATTTGTTAGGTTTGTTAGATGTTTGAGACCATACGCCGCTGGACATGGATTTATGATATTAAAAGTAGCATGTCTACCGCCATAAGCATGCCATCTTCGAGAGGGTTAAAATTGTGTACTATTGCTTTTATGAATAGTGAGTTCTGCTAAACCCGGGGCTAGGTCAGTGTGAACGATAGCAAGCATATTAATCAAACCGAGACTGCAATATTTCGTATTTATCGTGTTCGGCTTTTTCCAAAGGGCAACTCTCATACTCTTTTTTATAGGCAGATCTTATATAACATCAGAATCGTTCACTATTGGAACATTACGCATCTGTTTTAGAGCAAATTATCTAACTCTGCGCTGCTGTGTGTCACGTTGTATCAGTTTCCTTGTATTGAATCTGCAATACAATACCTGACAACATCCATTTAGACGTTTTGTATATTAGCTTAATTACATCGGATTCCGTTAACAACTTCGTCGTTGGCAGTTTTATTTATGTCTGTGTTAATACCGTTGATATAAAGGCAGCACTCGCGTGACTATACACTGTTATTATACTCTACAAATATTATTTTTTCCATGTTGTCTTGCACTGAATATCTATCAAGCCTATACTCCAAATAACGAAATATATTAAGATCTCACTACACACTTAGCTCCCTTGTATGTGACTGTAGGATGATTCTTACACCATAAAAAGTAGAGGTGTGTTCTTCGGTTTGAGATATTTTTAATAATTGGCCATGGATATTTTCTTTTCCTGTTGCAGGTGAGAAAACAATAGTGTGAGATTGGATGAACAGCGATTAGACGACACTGACAGCAAAATGTGACACATTTGTGGGTGCTCAAAATGCGTATGAATTTAGGTGCAAACTGTTTAGTGAAAGCCGAAAAGAGTACCTTGCCTGACACCACTCCTATTTAAAAAAAACCAAACTGGGCTATGTACCAGATTTTATGGATTTTTATGAGCAGCAATAACTGTATTTTACCAAAAAAATACTTTTAGACTTTAAAGGTTTGATTTAGAATGGGAAATTGGACTTTATTCCCTATGGCCAACACAGTAAAATCGAAGTGTGTAGTGAGACCTTAACAGAAACAATCAGCCAGACGCTTTCAGTACAGCTTTCATTGACACAGATCAATATTTCTGAGTTTGATGTTTTCAACTGTGTAAAAAAGTTGAATTGAACATTTTATGATGAATTGCAATGAACTTTAGTTGGATTTGGCCATAAATTAGTGATTTTGCACATGAAAATGGACCATACTTTGATCAACATGGATTATTTTGTGTATGCTGTTTGTAGTGAACTCCCAAACCACTTCCGTAATGTCGATATGGATACCAGGCGATGAAACATCCTGATGAAACGCAATATAAATGTTGTCAGTGCATATTTCAGTGCATACACATGTACATGCAGTATCAACTATTCCGCGAAAGATGGATATTCGATTGTATTTGCCAAAAAAAGTTTGTGCTTGCGAGTCGATAAATTGTTTCTGGAAGTTTAGTTCTCGTCTCTGTTGGGTTCAAATGGATACAATATACCGACACTATGCCAGGGACATGTTCACGGAAAGCAGCTTCATATGACATCTAACAGGTATGTGTTTGTATAGAAAATTATTTATTTCAGCTATTGACAATATTAGAAAAATACCCCACCCACTTATGCAGTGCAACAAATTTCAAAACCGCTGTTCGGTGTGTCTTATTTGTCGAGAATGTTCATCAAATATGTTTATTAACTTAGTCGCTCTTCCTTGTTTGCTTTGAAGTTGCGTGACAACCTTTTTCGAACCGCTGTGTCTTTTGGGAAGATTTGTCGTTTGCAGTTGCACATTTGTCGAGACACAAAACTGTTTCATGCTTGGTGTTAGCTGAATGAGGCGTTCCAGCTTTTAGCGTATTCATCTCATTTCTTGTATTCCATTTGTACGCAGGCAATTTGTTCTCTCGTGATATTTGTTCATGCGCATTTCATACAAATTTCGCGTCATGTCAAATAAAAAACATCTAATATATTGTGTGTCTGTTTATATATAGGAAAAAAAAATCCAGACAAAACTTTAATGTACTGTTACATTCTTCATCGTCTCTTTTTACGTAAATTAAAAAATGGTGTTAAAAGTGTTTTCGGTTCTGAATTCTGATTATAAATGTTATTTTGCACGCACTAAGAAATAAAGCTGTGCTAATATATGTTTGAATAAAAAAAATGTACGCGAATTACATCATTGAAATTCAAGTGAATTTCGCGTCATAATAAAACATTAAATTCTGGTTCTATCATTATTCACGGTAAAGATTGCCTGTGTCGCCTAGACTTTTTTTTCCGCAGATCTGTACTGAATTTATTTTTGGCATGTTACGTGTTGTGCTGCATTATGTATAGTAATATGCTGCTATCTTTTTCGCTCTGATCCGAATGGTTTGCATTCAATTTTCACTGCTTTGAGTAGGTGTACAGTGTCGTCTGGAGAAACACTGCAGTCGGTCGCAAGCAGTTGATCACTGATTTTCTGACTCTGACTGTGACTGACTCTGACTGACTCTGACTGACTGACTGTGACTGACTCTGACTGACTGACTGACTGACTGACTGTAATTTAAGATGAATTCAACAACTACGTATGAAGTGCATGCAATGCGGTTCAATGCGATTAATTAACAGTTTCGATATAACATGGAATTGACAGACATTTGTATGAAATATACCGATTGTTATAATTTCATAGATTTTTAAGATAAGCGCTGTTCATGTACATTTGGTAGCGTTATCTGTATTGTGATTATTTCTTGAAAACTAATCTGCATGCCGGTGGTTTTCGGTTGTTTTTCTGCTTTTACCAAGTTGTGGTGTCATTTAGTGTTTCCTAGTTAACTCCCCTGCTGGTTTTATGTATTTGTTCCCCTTTCAAATCACTGTTGGGTATATTTTCTGATTTTTTCCCTACATTTTGTTTTATAAAATGGCTAGGTTTTCAAATAGTAATATTTAGTAACATTATTATCAATATTGTAATCATGTGCTAAGTAAAAGCCATTTCATCTTTTTATACAGGAAGCTGGTAGAAGATGCCAATTTGAGTGTAGAAGGGAGGGCTTGTTTTATTGGAGCCATGCCTGTGATGACATCAACTTGAATGGCCTTTAATGACATTGTAGGACAGGTAAAATAATAAACTATTTTTGACTAGAAAATAAGTCTAACCACTACTTCTGTTTCAGAAAGCATCATTTAAAAAAAAAAAAAAAAAAAAAATCATATATGGGCATAGGTGAACAATTAATAAATTAAGAAACACTGCCTGAAAGACAAACATCACACTTTTTTTATATTATATACATATCCAACACAAATCCTACAGAATTTAAGAACACAATCTCTTAGAATACAAAAGTTACTGAATAATTTCTACTCTTGATTCAGATTAAAATTCCTGATTTTTTCGCTCCATGAATATGGCACGAAGCAAATTGATGCATGTTGCATTTTGAGCCGTAAACTCATGTAATCTATGACAAAAGTATCTATAAACTATTTGTTTTGTTATGTAGTCACCTATAGTTGTTGCGGGTATGATTTTGAAGACATGCACACACATGAGCCCCCCTTGAAGATCTCACTACACACTTAGCTCCCTTGTATGTGACTGTAGGATGATTCTTACACCATAAAAAGTAGAGGTGTGTTCTTCGGTTTGAGATATTTTTAATAATTGGCCATGGATATTTTCTTTTCCTGTTGCAGGTGAGAAAACAATAGTGTGAGATTGGATGAACAGCGATTAGACGACACTGACAGCAAAATGTGACACATTTGTGGGTGCTCAAAATGCGTATGAATTTAGGTGCAAACTGTTTAGTGAAAGCCGAAAAGAGTACCTTGCCTGACACCACTCCTATTTAAAAAAAACCAAACTGGGCTATGTACCAGATTTTATGGATTTTTATGAGCAGCAATAACTGTATTTTACCAAAAAAATACTTTTAGACTTTAAAGGTTTGATTTAGAATGGGAAATTGGACTTTATTCCCTATGGCCAACACAGTAAAATCGAAGTGTGTAGTGAGACCTTAAGACTCAACGCTCATTTTAGATCCCTTAAAAGTATGCCTTATGGGACTATCATGCAGGTCCATTGCGTCATTAATTTAAATTGTGTCAAAGAGCTTTGGCTGTAATAGGATAATGTATGCACTGTTTGACGTTATAATTTAATCATTATATAATAGGATATAAACTCGTTAAAGAATATCATCGTACTGCTTATGTCCTATTAAAGTCACTAATCAGTGGAGGAATTTAAATCCGATAAGTAAAACACATGCTTAAATGAATTCTGTATAATGAATGTATAACATATTTACTGACTCATGCAAGCATATATCGGCAACGAGTGAAGTAACTTTTGCTCACATTTAAATACAGACCATGTTCTTAACTGAACGCAGACAAACGAAGAATGAACAGAGAATAAACGGAGGATGAACTCGGAATGAACTCTTAATGCATGTTACCTTTTGGAATAAACGATTGTTTTTAATATACTGGTATCTATATGACAGTGGTCGAGTTGTTAGTGGACAAAAGTTACATTGACATGATATATATTGTTATTAGTGAACACTGCACGAACGAACACAACTTCTGTTGATGTCGTTGTGTCCATGAATGCAGTTTCGTGCTTTAAAATAAATATAGAGAAAAATAAAAAGATCGGACAGGGAAAGTAGCATTCAAGGAGGACAGTCTACTACAAAACACAGAAACAAACACGCAGTTTCTTTTTATACTAATAAATACTGATAAGGTGATCCTTTTGAAGCAACAAGCACAAACGATATAGTAAAGCAACATAATCGATTCATGAGAGAAGATATTAAAAGTGGCAATACCTCTCAGGCTCCCTAGTTCGGAATTAAACGGTATTCTACTTTAACGCCACACAGATTGGGATTAAGGATACCAAAGGACTAGTAAGTTATAACACTACTGATTTAAAACACAACAGACTCTTAATCGGTGCGACTTAATACATCTGCCACGCATCACAAAGCAAACGCCAGTGTGAATATCAATATATACTGAAAAGAGGATTCCTTAGAAGCATGTTTGTAGACTGATACACTATACATCAACACATTAAAATTAAATGTAAAACATGACATTCCAAAACGTATTGCAAATCCGCATAATCGACGCTGTTACAATTTAGCAATTAAAATTGATTTAGAGGAAGCCTGAACATATTTGCACCTTTATGTATCAAGGATCTTTCAGATTAAACTACATCCAGAAGCTCATTTTCATGTGGACACTAACACAACATCCAGAACGTTATCATGCGTATGCACCAACCGCGGAAAATGTCTAGAATGTCCCAGTGACATGATCTATTTCAACAATTAATCATGTAGTATGTTTTACTTCCAGCACATTGACTGGATACTTGGATTGGACATGTTCCTCTTTGGTTGGTGACTATCCTGATCTCTTGGCGTTCTCTATTGTTATTATTATAACACTCGTCGTTGCATCAGGGGTTAGGGTAATAATACAGGAATAAATTAAAGTGCATGGTCGTGTATTCCATTGTAGATAACGGCCGGAGAAGATATAGTACAGAAAAGCATGACTAAGATGCACTATAGTCAGTTTTTAATTTATTAAATCATTTATTTGGTATTTGGTAATTGTTACCGTTTGTTCATGTCTGTCTTTTGATAATGTATTCAACTTGAGTTTCCTATTTGTTAATTGTTTTGCAGTATATATTTACCACATGTGTGTTTCTGTGTCTCTTTATTATTTTTATTCTGGTGTTTTGCAACCATTAAGGCAAAATGTATTTTCAAGCAACTTCGACCTTCAACTTGATGATGGTGGTTTTCAACGTGTTGATCATTATATGTTTCGTTTGTGTCGGCTACTTTCATATCAAGCATGAAAATTGGACTAACCAGGGCTTGAAATTAATTGGACAAGTAATTAAAAAAATTACTTGTCCCGAGCAGAATTTACTTGTCCCCGCACTTCATGTAGGAGTGATACCAAAACAAGATCATTATGTATTTCCGTTACAAAACTGCCTGCTTGACGGTCAGCGAGTTGAATGGGCCTACACACCGAGTAAAACATTTTCCCGTCTGAGTAGTCTAACCACTTAAACTGGTGTTTCGAGGCATCCTGGAACTTACGAGTACGTTTGATTTTATCATAATTTCGTTTCTAAAATGTCTTCATCTGTTTTTCTCTTCTATTTTTTTTTGCATCATCTGACAGATATCGCCACATTAGTTTATATGATCAAGTTAGGTCATTGCCAGTGTCTGTAATATAATGCTGTGAGAAAATATTGTTTAAAATACGTCACATATCGTCAACGCACTTGTCCGCTATGAGATCGGCATTTACCATAAAGTGATGACATACTCAATATTGATCATACGATTACTAACATTTATCCACCAGAGCTCGTATTGAATAAAGCCAAAAGTTTGGATACAGTAGCAGCATTTCTTCATCTCTCGATTTCAAATGATTGTATTCATACTAAAATCTATGATAAGAGAGATGATTTCAATTTTAAAATCGTTAATTATCCACACCTGGATGGAGATGTACCTCGTGCTACCTCATACGGGGTGTATATCTCCCAGCTCATTCGATTTGCTAGAGCGTGTAATGATGTTATAGACTTCAATGATCGAAATCAAGTTATTACAAGTAAACTTCTTCAGCAGGGTTTTCGTTATCACAAACTACTTAGATATTTCTCTAAATTCTACCGCCGTAACGAGGGCCTACTGGAAAAGTACAACACCAACCTTAAAACACTTCTATGATTGCACCTACTGAAACCCCAACTAAGGGAGGTGGGTGCATGAGCTTTCGTCCCTCGGGTTTTCTGGTCGTACCCTAGATTGGTTTTCTCTTTAGCTGCAACTACATCCTGAGATGTTTATTATTTTGTATGTGTTTCTTTAGTTAGTTTCTCTGGATGTGGACTTTATTGTTAGAGATTTCCTTTTGATGGGATGTAGTTTTGTTTACACTGTCTTGTCTAGTTGGGCGCTGAAAACAGAATAATAGCGAGGATTGTGCGCATATAAAATTGATTCAAGCTAACCAGTAGGCTTTATTGCCTACTGACCGTTCCAAGTCGGTAACCCTGTCTTCATCACCTTTCTGTTGTTTTTTGTCTCTTTCATTGTATTATCAAGTCCTTGTTTGCAGTACAGTGCGGACCTACGATGCCATTGCGTTCGGACGCTGTGGTTTATATAGGACCCTATATCTCATGTTAACAAATTTGATTTGTCAAACAAACTCGTAATTCAGTCGGTACGTCTCGTATTACACGAAAATGACGTTACATTCCCTCAATCAATGAAAACAAGAGAATTTTTATTCGTCATTTATAAGGTGATCGCCGATGTTTTGACATTTTGTTAGTCACGAGTTTTCATTTTTAAAGATGTAAAATTAATGTCTTGATATAAAATGTAGCTGTCTGTCGGACAAGTCACCTGGGACAATAATCTTGTCCCCAGTAGAATCCACGTGTCATCGGACAAGCGGACAAACGTTAATTTCAAACCCTGCTAAACCACCTGGTTTCTTCGCTCATGGATTTTCAGGTGTAAGTAACTCATTTGTATATATTACTAATACTGTTTCTGATAAAGTTGTTTATAGTCATCATTGAACTATGGAATAATCCCCATCCAAACTGTTTCGATCACAAATTATCTAATGGCAGTGTCCACACTTCCTTTACACACAATGAAATATTTAAAGTCGGCTGAAATGGCAAATGGTTTATGTCTCTTAAGTGTTAAAGTGCCATGAAAATTATATTGTAATTAACCTTGTTTGCAAAAAATATAGTGACTGTCGTGTTCATGTTGATTTGTTGAAGGTATTCAGTATAATGATTCAGATAGTATTATGTTTTAGGCTTATTTTTCGAGCTTCTTTACTTGTATATTGTTTTAAAAAAGGTCGTATTGATATAATATGTTTATTTAAATACGCGTGATCACATTATAGCTATAAATTAATAGGCAGCATAATGTGTATATACTCTGTATACAGTTGTGTCTAATAAGATGGGTGTCAAATAGGTTTAAGTGGGAGAATACACGAACAGAACAGATCTTAACTTACTGATATTATTGAGGCCTTTAATGACTCCTCTCGGTATCTGGATGACATATTAAACATTGACAACCCTTTATTTTCTACTATGGTTAATAATATATACCCTAAAGAACTTCAACTTAACAAAGGTAATATTTCCGATACTAACGCTTCTTTTCTTGATTTACATCTCTCCATTGAAAATGGTGAAATAATTAGCAAAATATATGACAAGAGAGATGATTTTAATTTTGATATTGTTAATTATCCCCATTTAGATGGGGATTTTCTCCGAGCAACTTCTTATGGAATCTTTGTTTCTCAACTTATTCGTTTTTCTGAAGCTTGTACTCAAGTTGAGGACTTCAATATTCGTAATCTTTGCATAACTAAACAAGAAAAGGTATAACACATATATTATACCATGGGAAGTACGGACTGCATGTAGATGTTCTGGATCAGGGATAGTTTTGATAGTGAAGGTCACCGGCACCTTGACCTTTAAATAAATAAGGATGAGGGTCATGTACTGGTCATGAGCAACCATTCATCCTTTCAAGTTGGAGGACCTAGATCCATCAAGTTTGTAGTTGTTGATAGGACATCGTATTGATAGTGAAGGGCACCGCAACCTTGACCTTTGACCTAGTGACCGGAAAATAACAAGAGGTCAATGACCTTGAAGCTCTACTGATTGATTTTGATTTCAGGAAGTAGTCGATACAGACTTGCTTTTTGAAAATCTATTTTTAGCCGTAGCGGCCACCTTGAATTTTCGGCCGACCTGAAATTTTGCATGGATCAATAAGACATCAAGAGCAATATTCATGTGAAGTTTCATGAAAATCCGTCAAGTAGTTTTAGAGGAGTAGTCGCTACAAGTTTTCATTATATAACTCTATGTAAACAAAGATGGCCACTGACAGCCATGTTTAACATTGAATCAAAATAATGTTCGACTCCTATAACCATCATGCCATGCTGATCATTTTAGAAAAAGTCACATATCAATATCACTTATAGTTTTCAAGAAGTAGTCACTACAAACTTATGTTTTTTAAATCTATTTTTAACTGTTGCAGCTACTTGAATGTCTGGCCGATCTGAAATTTTGCTAGAATCAATTGGACATGAAGAGCAACATTCCTGTGAGTAATGATGAAAATCCGTTTAGTAGTTTCAGAGAAGTAGTGGCTACAAGTTTTCATTATATAAATCTATGTAAACAAAGATGGCCAGTGACAGCTATGTTTAACATCGAATCAGAACGATTTTTGACAAGGACCAACATCATGTCATGCTGTATCATTTTCAGAAAAAGTCCCATATCAATATCACTTATAGTTTTCAAGAAGTAGTCGCTACAAACTTGTATTTTGAAAATCTATTTTTAGCCATGGCGTCCATCTTGAATTTCCGGCTGACCTGAAATTTTCCTAGGATCAATTAGACATCAAGAGCAACACTGGCAGCCATGTTTAAAGTCGAATCAAAATAATGTTCTACTTGGATAACCATCATGTCATGCTAATAATTTTAAAAGAAGTCCCATATCAATATCTCTTATAGTTTTCAAGAAGTAGTCGCTACAAACTTATTTTTTAAAAATCTATTTTTAGACGTGGTGGCCATCTTGAATTTCCGGTTGACCTAAAATTTTGCTTGGATGAATTAGACATCATGAAGAGCAACATTGTTGTGAAGTTTCATGAAAATCCCTCAAGTAGTTGCAGAGGAGTAGTCGCTTTAAGTTTTCATTATATAACTTTATGTAAACAAAGATGGCCGCTGGCAGCCATGTTTAACGTCAAATCAAAACGATTTTCAACAAGGACCAACACCATGTCATGCTGGTCATTTTAGAAAAAGTCCCATATCAAGCAATATCTCTTATAGTTGTCAAGAAGTAGTCGCTACAAACTTATTTTTTTAAATCTATTTTTAGCCGTGATGGCCATCTTGAATTTTTGGCCGACCTGAGATTTTGCTAGGATCAATAAGACATCAAGAGCAACATTCCTGAAAAGTTTCAAAAAAATCCGCCAAGTAGTTTTAGAGGGGTAGTCGCTACAAGTTTTTACTATATAACTCTATGTAAACAAAGATGGCCACTGGCAGCCATGTTTAACTTCGAATCAAAACGGTTTTTGACAAGGACCAACATCATGTCAAGCTGATCATTTTAGAAAAAGTCCCATACCAATATCACTTATAGTTCTCAAGTAGTCGCTACAAACTTGTATTTTAAAAATATATTTTTTGCTTTGGCGGCCATCTTGGATTTCACATCAACATGAATTTTGGGTAGGATCAACTAGACTTTATTGGGAATATTTCTGTAAAGTTTCATGAATATCCATCGAGTACTTTCAGAGGAGTAGTCGCTACAAATAAAAGTTTACAGACAGACAGACGGACGCCGCACCACGGCATAAGCTCTGCTGATCTCTGATCAGTGGAGCTAAGAACAGGTTATCTACTGGTCATGACCAACCATCCTTTCAAGGTTGAGGACCGTAGGACCAACCGTTGTGTAGTTATTGATCGGACATCTTTAGATAGCTAATGTGACCGCGACCTTGAACTTTGATGTATGGACCCCAAAATGAATAGGTGTCATCTAGTTGTAATGGTAAAGCGTTCTTTCAAGTTTGGGGGCCCTAGGTTTAACCATTCTGTAGTTATTGATCGGACATCGTTTCGATAGTTAATGTCAACACGACCTTGACCTTTGACCTAGTGACCTCAAAATCAATAGGGGCCATCAACTGGTCATGAGCAACCATCCGTCTAAGTTTGGGTACCCTTCTGCCAACAATTCTGTAGTTATTGATCGGACATCGTTTGGATAGTCAATGTTAGCCCGGATGTGACCTTTGACCGGGTGCCACCAAAATCAATAGGGGTCAAAATGAACATGGCGCCCCGACCACACTTTGTTGTGGGGAGCAATAATTGGATGAGTATTACTACCTAGATTTAACGGTCATGATTGAATAAGTGGTAGGGAACTGCAGAAGTGAAGGACACTACAAAATCTGTAATGAAGATTCCTGTGCATCCCTTTAAGTGGGGTGCATGAGATGTTGTAGATTTGGCGGAAAGTGACAAATGAAAATAGGTATTTTGTTGAAAAATATGTTTAATATACAAAAACAACATTACTGATGTGGGAAAAAATAATTGTATGTACAACTCAGTGTGTCAGGTCCCTGCCAAGACTTGAACTTGAATCTCTTTTCTCGAAAGAAAAGTGTGTTTCCTTACACTACAGAGATCGCCCAGACATCACAGAAAGAGTGTACAAAACTAAGCGAAATTAATAAAGATGTAGATCAAAAGAATGTCAAACTAAAACTAGAAATTGTTATTGTCCGTGGGACAAAAACGTATGGCTCCCCATTGCCCGAACAGACATAATTGACGACTGTGGGTCCAACCGTTCTCATTGATCTGAGATCGTTTTGATATTCAAGATCCCTATGACTGTATCTACAACCTGAATCAGTAATATTTATTGGTCAACCATCCTTCCAAGTTTGAGGACCCTAGGTCCAACCATTCTCTAATTATTGATTGGACATTGTTTTGTTATTAATTGGGGATCGTTTTGATATCAATAGGGGTCATGTTCTGGTCATGACCAACCATCCTTCCAAGTTTGAGGACCCTAGGTCCAACCATTCTGTAGTTATTGATCGGACATCGTTTTGAAAGTCAATGTCACTGCGACCTTGACCATTGACCTAGTGACTCCAAAATCAATAGGGGTCATCTACTGGTCATGACCAACTATCCTTCCAAGTTTGAGGACCCTAGGTCTAACCATTGTGTAGTTATTGATCGGATATCGTTTTGATAGTCAATGTCACTGCGACCTTGACCTTTGATCTAGTGACTCCAAAATCAATAGGGGTCATCTACTGGTCATGACCAACCATCCTTTCAAGTTTGAGGACCCTAGGTCCAACCATTGTGTAGTTATTGATCGGAAAGAGTTTTGATAGTCAATGTCACCGCGACCTTGACCTTTGACCAAGTGACCCCAAAATCAATAGGGGTCATCTATTGGTCTTGACCAACCAGCCTTCCAAGTTTGAGGACCCTAGGTCCAACCATTGTGTAGTTATTGATCGGAAAGTGTTTTGATAGTCAATGTCACCGCGACCTTGACCTTTGACCTAGTGACCCCAAAATCAATAGGGGTCATCTAATAGTCATGATCAACCATCCCTCTAAATTTGAGGACCATAGGTGCAACTATTCTCGAGTTATTGATCGGACATCATTTGTGACACAGACAGACAGACAGCACAAAATCAATATGGCTCCCCTCCAGACTTTGTGTGGGGAAGCCATAACTATCACAGAAGGTTATTAATACCCTTGCAAACGCATAACCCATGACTTCATGTATATGCGCAGTTCCACTTCATACTGATGCTTCTCACAATGTTTGGGGTATGACAGAGGCCACAGTGACCTTATTTTGGTATGCGACACACCGCTATCCCAAGATGTATCAACATACCAAGTTTGGTATTTCTAAGTGTTATTGTATTGAACATATGGTCCGGCAAGCATTTTCTATGACAGAGGTCACATGTCAAGGTCACAATTACATTATTCTGGTACGCGACACATCGCTATCCCAAGATGTATCTTAATACCTTGTTTGCTATCTCTAAGACTTGAGTGTTATAGTATTGAAAATACGGTCTGGACAAGCATTTAAGCAAAAGTACAATTTGGGGTTCACATTTCATTGATCAGAGCATTAACACATCTTTACGATTGTTCACGAATACCAATGGTTAATTTTTTGGGCTTACTAGGCCATTCGCCTAATTGCATAGACGAAAGGTAACCTGAACTGGCATATGAAAACCGTAAGATATACACACCAAATTCGCCAGACATCGATTTTGTCTAAAAGATCTCGGAAAATCCCGAATTCTAATTCACAAAGTCTTTCACTGTTTATAAACCACTATCCCCTGAGTGTTTTAGCTAATTAGTGACAATCAATTTAGATCGATAAACTAATTATGTCAGCGTTTATTGAAAACCAGCGTTTATTGAAAACCAAATTGTCGGTGCAATAAGACTCCGCCCACTGTTACGCCTCTTGCTGTCAATCAACTTGTTTGTGTCCACGCGCTCAACATTATCTGTCATATAAAGTTGTGACATTATTCACAGATTTAACTGCGTGATCGAGCCGGGTAAAACATCAAATAATGTGACGCCCTCTAGCGGCCAAAATGGCTGATCAAAACAGAAAATTTGAAAATGTTTGCTTACGAATTAGCCAGAGATACTCAGCCCGTCTGTGTTTTTGAACTTTACGATCACTGATAAGTGTTAAAGGAACACATGGCAATCTTGAGTTTTCAAAAACTAGCAGCGCCCCGTTAGTTTTTATCATTAATGTTTATTGTAAGAATTGTATTAATCCATTTGTTTTTGCATATTATTATTATTTATATTATTGCACCAGTAATATATTAAAACTTATAGTATAGTAAGACGAAATAGTGAATACTTAAAATTTGATTTATTTAAATGGAACCAGGGTGAAAGTAAAAATGATACTGGATATATAAATTGTGACACCCATTTCAAATACTGCAAGATTGCCTTTAAGTGCCTACTAATGAGTTGTACACATGGTAGCGTTAACTGGAACAATGGCAAGTGTGAACCGGTGTTTAATCGGCAGTTTCTGAATTGGGTTCATTTTATGGTTAATTGTTCAATCAACATGAAACAATACAAAAGGTGCGATTACTCAAAATAATGGTGTATGTAGCATTTCTGAATTTGCAGCGCGGTCTTTCTAGATTCTTTGGAACTCGTGTTAGTTGAACTTGTATATATGCCTCAGTTTAGCCTTACATTTTTTAAATATATTGCTATTTATTTTATTTCTCTGCATGTTAGCATATTGAAATGCATTTAATGAAAATACTAAATGGTGAAAAGAGTCTGCATTTTTGTATTTTCTCATTATATATGCATGCATTCATTCTGTCTTTTTTTAAATTTCAGTCTTTACAATTTTTAAAAATTAAAATTACATTAAATTAAATACAATTTCTACAAAGTTCTGAACTTTTTCCCGGTATGGGAAGCATGATATTATGTCCTTTAATGGGGCATAACACCGCCAAAAGTCATTCAACTGGAACACAACAATGACATGCACTACTACACATGGCACTAATCATCCCTGCCATTGTATCAAGAGAACAGAAATGTGACAAAGTTTGTGTATTAAAACTTTAAAGAACTCCATAACATTAACGAGTACACAACAATGGCAATGCAACTAGGCTTGGTATAGTTCTATGACATAAAACGTCACAGAACAGAGCTACAGATAAGCAACGTATTTGCGTAAATTCCCAGTTAAAACTCCCTAAATTAGGCTAAATACACAATTAAATTACTTTATTGGTGCGTACCAATTATTTTTAACAAATTAATTACGCAAAATAACCGTTTTTGTCAGCATATCATATGTTATCCATTACCGTGAAGACGGCCAATATCAAATGGAATGCATCGCCGTTTCCAGTCAATTCTCAAATAAGCGAGACATTGAGATTGGCTAAATGTGACTGGTTATCAAGTTTATTTTTTTCACTCGAAGGTACTCCTTCAGGAACAAAAATGTTGTATTCAGTCTAGTCTATTTTTAATTATTCGGCATCACCGAAGCACTCAACTTTCTCAGTATGTCAACATGGCTAAAAGAGGCGCAGGTTTTTAACTCAGTGCAAGAATATTCATTATCGCTAACTATTAATAACTAACTTAGAACACAATAATAACTAACGTTGCGACTTTGAGTCACGACGTCAATAAAGTGTTGCCGACATCAACATCATCCGCCAATAACGTTCAATAAAGCGAATATTTGTTTGCAAAATTGTAATTTAAAATGTAATAAATAGATTATTTAACTGCTGGGATCGACTATGGGTAATCCTTTACTAGATGGTAGATATGCTTTGTTTTTTTTACTCACATGCATGCGCCCGTTCGTGAAAAAAACTACACGCCTACCTCTTGTGAAAGATTTCCCTATAATCGATCCCAGCTGTTAAATAATCTCTATATAATTCATATAGGGCCCTGGTTTTGTATCACTGCTTAACATAGAAGTTCAGAGAGATACTGCACAGGGTATAGTTCTCCCTGTACACTGGACAGACTACTTTACATCCCTCCGAAGGATGACCTATATTCACATTACCATGCCCAAGTAAGATACTGCGGGAGTTTGTTTGAGAAATCCGGGATGTGACCCCACTGGAAATCATACACGTGATTTCTGGGACTCGAGTCAACTAAGCTTAACACTTGGCGACCGCAGGGTTAAGTTTCCAAAATTATATGGAAACAAAAGACCACAAGATGTTTCGAAAGATAAACATCCAAGAAAAATATGTCTGGAAGTCTCCTGAAACATGAGTCATACACAAATATCCTAGACACATTCAGTATACACAGGGTCTGATTGATTCTCACGTCTGCGTCTAGGTATTTTGTTGTTCTTTTAGTTTAGATACTACAAATTACCAAATATGCAAACGACGACTAGAAACGTCAGGGAATGTTTATGCACACACAACCTTCCAATTGTTCACTCGAATTTTTAAACATGCAGAATGAATAACAAATACGTAGTCTAGATCATCTGCGACGCTTGCTTGTTTACAAAATTATCAGGCGTCGAACATAATCAAGACTAATTTCATGTAGATCAATCCGTGACAACACAAAACATTCATAAACTAAAAATGTGTGCTAACTTTATTGACACGTATGACATTGGAGAGTGTAAACTTGCACATATTCTACTTACGATAAATTGTTTCGTTCTAACTGGAGCACTCTTGCTGCACAAAAGAAAACAAAATGGATGAATGGCCGGATCAAAACGGAAATTGATTGCTATGACGTCAGGCTGTTCCAGTAACACATTACTTTCATGAAACGCCTCTCGATATTTCGCGATATACATGCTACTCCTGCAGTTGAAGACGCAGTATGCAAACTTCCCTAAAATACCTCAGGCTTGCGCGAGCCAAAACAATGCATGGGTACACGTATGACACCAACTATCTATTCCATGACATTGACACCTGCATATCTCCCACTTTTCAAAATGGACTGCACTGACTACTGTCAGAAATGTTATTACATAATGCTTTCCTTTCTGCATGTTGAGTTAGCTACCGTAGAAACAGCAATCGTGTGGCACTTTATTCAGAGGGTTACCGTAAAGCGTATACTAACTAAATGTTACCAGTGTGTGAAAGAAAACTCTGTAAAACCTTTAGAGCTGATGAAGTATTTTTAATCTATGGAACTGTTTATTTTAAAACAAAGACAAAATCAAACAAACAAATCTTGCACTTGCACGAGTCTGACTTATTATCCGTTTGTGTAACATGTACAGCCACACAACAAATTAAGGCTTCTAAGTGCAAGTTATGTATTTACTTATAAATAGTAGTGTTACTGACTTGTTTTATAAATGATCACAACTGCGTACGTAAATTATTGTATTAAAGCAGTAAAACATATTAGATATTTGTAAATCAATGTCTTATTGTGTAAGATATATTTCATGTTGACATACACTTTTATAATTAATGTATGACACCTTTTCTATGAACATCATTCACAGCCTTATTATTGATGATTTCTAAAAGCACCGCATTTTAGCAATTAAAAGGCGCCGCATTTTAGAATACCAAAGAACCAGAAGTCAAACCGAAAGATATCCCCTTCAATTTACAACACAAATTTATGATCATGTGTAAAATAAACACTGCCTTGTCTGTTAAAAAGTTGATTACATACCAGCAAATGTTACTTGTACTCATGGACATCTAAGTTTCAACTAACATTCGAAGCGCAAAGCAGCCGTCGAAATTAGCACAATCTCGACAATGCTAAAATGCCTGCCAGGCTTGCCCAATATCCAAGAACACCCAGCAAATGTTACTTGTACTCATGGATATCTAAGTTTAAATTAACAGTCGAAGCGCAAAGCAGTGGACAAAATTAGCACAATCCCGACAATGCTAAAATGCCTGCCATGCTTGCCCAATATCCAAGAACACAAGCCCAACGGGCTTGTTTATTTGCCGCTCGTTTCGACGGGAGAAATTGGAATCCAGACGAGGGAACTCCATTAACCAATCGTCCGAGAAACGTTTTACTAGGAAACAGAACAACAAGGCAATTGTTCTTACATAGTTTATTAAACGATTAAATGCAGTAAATAGTCACAACTATTTAGCAAAATTGAAAAAATACAAGAAAACACTTGCTTCGTTGTTATTTTGTTAAGGGTTTCCGTTTGTTTTCTGGCCAAAAGTATGTAGTTCACAGCAGAAAAGCAAAATCTATCCGGTAATGTCCTCGAAATTTAGCGCGTGTGTCCAATGATTACCCATTTTCATTTTCTTTTATTGAATATTTTTGATTGCCACATGGCCGCATGGAATTCAAATTTTGGCCGCACAGACCATTTTTTACTCGCCACGGCCGACTGCGAATTTGTGCCCCTGGCACACAAAGATGCAAAACAACATGAACACATGAAATATATATGAGCCACAACACGCGAAAACGTCCCTTCGGACGTTTAGACGACAACGTCGTAACGTAACAATTTATGACGTCGGCCGGTAATCAATTAATTACTAATAAAATTTCTCGTCACTTCTGTGTTTTACCTAATTATATCATAGGGAATATGTTTCTGAATATAAATAGTTGATGCTATAGAAAATGGTAATTGTTTATGTTTCTTGTTGTTATTGAATCAACGACGTCGTCCATGACGCCGATGTCAACTTCAAAATGAATAGTGACTATAATCTTTAATTTTTAAATTTAGATAAAATCATTTATATTCAAGATATCAACATAGAATAAAGAATTTTTTAAAGAGAAAATCACCGTGTTTCATAACATCAAAAAACATAAAAATGTGAACATTTTGTCCGAAGGGTCGTTTTCGCGTGATTCGGCTCATATATATAAGCAACAAAATCGAATCACTTGCAACATACCTAAGTCAGGTGGCACGGTTTCAACAAGTTCTCGCTGGAGGGAACCGCTTTTTTCAACAAAATCAACTGGCTTCACCAACACTGCTAGGACTAGTACGAGGCCTGCTGAAAGGAGAGAATATTTGATATAATTATCTCCCCTTTATAGACATTAACAGCAGCCCAACATTCTCTGCTTTGGGTTATTTTTCCAGTCTGACACACAATAAGTGGATAATCATAAAGGGAAATTCTAGTTCCCTGTCCAATTGCTGCTATTGCAGTGCACAAGACAAAACACGTACCTGTGCATATCCGAATACTTAGAATAACACAGGTGCGCATAAACTTATTCTACTAATACATGATAAACATTGAAATGAATTATCAATTAAAACCCTTCATTCTCCCCATGACAAACATCAATCAACGATACCGCTCTCCTTTACTCATGAACAAATTGGGCAATAAACCAAACTTTAATTACTAACTCCCCAATCATCTTTTGTTTACTTGACACTTAGCATATACTCTGCCAGACATTACAAAAGCTGTGTGTATTCAGGAGCACGTGACCCCCTTTACTGCATCAACACACCTCATACCTTCAGGCAATTACACAAAGCCTCAATACATAGCCATAGGCATAGGAGTATTAGGACAACCCTCCCGTCGAAAATGTGATGCACTAGCCTAGCAAGCTTAAATATTTCACAGCCATTTCTCAAATGCATATATATTTTCCTTACCAATTCCACATATACTTACAATGGCAATCAAGTGAAATCTTCTTTAACACTTCCCTGAATACAACCATATGATACAAAAGCACTGCAGCTACCAAGATGGCTTCCAAAACAAACGTGAGTGACAGATCTTCCACAACAAACATGAGTGACAGATCAAACGCTACTTACTCGAAGCATGCACACTCGCATAAAACTAACAATCTTCACAGGTACCCGAACTTCTCTTCGCATTACTACATTTACAACCGTCACAATAACAGAATATCACATCTACTTACCTTTCACCTCAACTGAAACAGCCTTGAATACTTCCTCAAACACGACAAAAACAATGCCGGCTTCCTAAACTGACAAAATCGACTGACGCGCATGCGTACTCACACAAAAAACAACAACATCAGTTGGCCTAGATCACAAGTTTATACATCACATTGGTAAAATAATTCTTCATACACACACCAATCACATCAAACTTTCCCCTAAACCGTCCAAGTAAAACCAGAATGTCAAAACTGTACACACAAATTCTGCATTTTCAAGTTCACCACAGGCAGTCGAGAGCGCTCGAGACAAAAATACATTTAACCAATACATCATCTCAAAACTCACAACAAATAAACGTACCTACCTTTCGTCGCGAACTTTTGGACAACCGTTACTCACGAGCTCTAATGAAATTCGTTTAATATCCTCAATCGAAATGCTCACGACTGTGCTGCAATAACAATGGCGTCCTCAAAATGTCTCTAAAATTGTCTGCGCATGCGCGTTAAATGTGACGTACGCGTTAACACCAGATTTATATGTACATATTAGTATTCATCCAAGAGATAGCAACTTATGTAATACCAAATTCAACGTCCCGTTCATGAATCTTTATCCACTACTGTCTTTCCGTACTAGAAAAGCTACTCCATCAGGATTACCGTTACCGTAAACTTCGTAACACCTTTGCACAATATTATTATCGTAACCCTGATCTTCTTCCTCACATACGAAGTAATTTAAGAACTCTTATGCGACAAAGACTATCACAAACTGATTTCTATGGTGACCTGATTTACAAACTTTGTAAGATCCTTGGTCATAATCACTTTAATACTATCTTTGTTA
This sequence comes from Cyrtodaria siliqua, assembly GCA_037043455.1. NCBI lineage: Eukaryota > Metazoa > Mollusca > Bivalvia > Adapedonta > Hiatellidae > Cyrtodaria > Cyrtodaria siliqua. Next base: position 295,828 of record JAWPHD010001464.1, on the reverse strand, counting down.
AACTTGTTAAAAGGTTTTTCAAAAAAGGTTATGACCCTATCATTTTGCAACTCACTGCATACTTGGTGGTGGACCCATTTACAGTTCGCCACTATGCTTTCCTCTTTGATTGTGCGATGACCGGACAGGTTGTTACCCTATGATGACGTCTACCTAAAGCCCAAAAGGACGGTGACGTTTGATGTTGGTCTGCAGTCTTGTCGTGCCCTCAATGGTTTATTCTCTTGTTGCTCTGGTTTCTGCCAAGTCACTGAGTACCTTCTTTATGGCTTTCTAGGCTATTGTTTGTTTGTATTGATATATACACGAGCATCTTTGTGTTTTACTTATATTGCCTCTAAGTGCTACCTTGTTGGTGAGAGAATAGTTCATGGCGGGGATTTCTTTATTTACACTGTCCCGTTTTATTGGGATGACAGTAAGGTAAGTGTGAGGTTTGGTGCACCCTAGAACCCCGAGCGGTCTTTTTTGCCACTGACCGTTCCAAGGCGGTAGCCCTATTGTCAACCCTTTTGTTTTTGTGTTGTCTTATTTGGCCTTATATTCATCTTTAAATGTGTTCTTTGTTTCTGTGTGTGCTTGTGGTTGACTGTTGTCCTTGAATGCTGCTTTTCCTGTTCGATTTTTATATCTATATTTACATCATAGGCATACACGTACGAAGTTAGAGGAAATTTAACAAAATCGCATTTAATCTCATTTAACATATTACAAAGTGTGATTAAATAACTAAAGAATAGGAAAATAGGTAGAGTAGATGTTACATGATTATGTATTATTAGGGGAAACAATAGCAAATCGATTTTGACTGCAGAGAAAAAACAGATCTTCGCAAATTATACACAAATTATACACATCCCGAAACGTATGATGTTAGAAATAACTAACGATACAAATAACCATATACTTACTTTATTGACGTTAAATATGTCTTTTATATCAATTCAGATATGATCACATGATAGTCTGGCACGATATTATTTTCAGTTTTCATAAGTCAGTAGTCGTTAAACAATTCCCGAAAGCCAAATAAGGAAGACACGTTTCTACAGATATTAACACTGCGACGATTGAATCGTTCAAATTGTTCACTGACAGAAACAAATAATTACATTTTCACCCTGTCTCTACTTGTCTTTAAGTTGTTTTTAAAGTGGTATGCAAGATTTGTCTAAGTTCTCTATCGAAATAAAAGACAATTGAAAGCCCATGGGTGTGCTTATCTTAAAATCCCATTTCTGACAGTTTAGTTAGTTTAACAGATCATTTATTCATCGTTGTTAAATCACTGATTGAACATAATTAACATGGTATTTTTTATTTTGCTATACAGAGGCAAAACGATCGTAGAAACAATATATTTTGTATAAGCAGATATATTGACTGATATGAAAAATATGGTCCTATAGAAACCACAGCAATCAAACGCAATGCACCGATAAATGAACATATTTAAAATGTCAATGACAAGGACAATACGTTGATAAAGAGTGGTGAAGACATGATTATCTGCTTGGAACAGTCATTAGGCAATAAGGCCTTCATGTTAGCTTCAATCGAGTTTATGTGTACCCAACCTCTCTATTATCCTGTCGTCAACGTCCAAATTGACAAAACAATGTACAGAAACGTACATTACATCAAAATCTAATCCCTAACAATAATGTTCACATCCAGAGAAATTAGCAAACAAAACATTTAATCATACAGATCGACGCCACAGTTTACAATTTTAAATATGTCGAAAGGATTGAGCCATTGAACAAGACATGTACGATTAAATCGGTGATAAAACGATCGTACAACCAATATCATACCGACATTTTGTACAAGCAGACACACTGACTAAAACCTAATTGTTGTGTGAGCGAGTGATGCCGTAATAAGGACTTATACGCATTTCCTCCGTGCCATATTTAGTTTATTTCATTCACTGGTTATTTCCTGTTCTACTTGTCGTACATGGACTCATAGCGGGTCATGCATTGTTAAGTATTTAACAAGTGTTTTATATCATGTGAAATTCCATCCACGTTAAATATTCCATCATAAAAATAAAGAATGAATAGACTTCATGTGAAACCACATCATATACATGTGAAACATCACTACATACGAGGGCCGTTCGAACATTACGTGTTCAGTTTTAATAGTCAATACACTTTTATAAATGACGTAAGCTAAATTATTTGGCAAGAAAGGTCTACAGTTTCACTTTTATATCAGTAATTATTATAAAATTATTTTAAACAGATTTAAAGAAATACAAGTTCTTACACCTCCACTGTAGCCGTGGCAGCACGTCATGTATATGCTTTGACGTCGCCTTGAAAACCAACAACAGCCTAAAGTTATAAATGTTATAACATGTTGTAAATAATAAATTAATCTGTTATTTAATTAGATTATTGTATTATTCATGGTTTGCATTAAATAAATATTTTACAACATTGTTGAATAATCATGTTTTATTAGTATATCACAACTTCGGAAAGAGATCATCCGAATTCGATCGAGTTTAGCATAAATATTCAAAGTATTTAGAAAACAAATATAATAGTCATTCCAAAAGATATACTTATTTAATATATATATCCGTATGCCTAATTAATTAACCCATACATTTTGAAGAAAATATGGAAAATTTTAAAATTTAGAAGTGTTTGTATTTAATGTTCGTATATATACTTTTTTCGTATTAAAAGTTAATACTACTAAATAATATTTTATTAACATTTTAGTGCTACGTGTTTTGTCCTGACGTCGTCAATTTCAACATAAAAACAATGAAGAGTGAATCTACTTATTTGTATTTATCATAGTTCTCCTTCTTTGATATTCATACAATTTCATAAATGTAACTTTGGAATATTAGTGACAGTGCTACTTTAGTTTTGTGTATTTTTGCCGACGAATCTCCTTTCATTTAGCCTTGTCAGAAATGCAGTTATAAAATAATGACGTCACATTTTGGACTGCTCTATAGATGATTAGATCATTCATTGCAACGTAACAATACATGGTGACATGCTAATTCTAATACAGTGTGAATGGTGTATTTCTGATTGCGTTTTTTGAATATGTTGTCTAATTTGGAAACAGGTAGTAATTCGGAGACAGTTTAACCTTACTAGACAACCTTTCTGTTTCTTGAAACTTACCTAAATTGCTTGAAACCCATTTAGAAATGTATTTCATTGCTTTAAAATATGGCTGCGGTAGACTATCGGTCACTATTTAGATTTCTTAGACTATTAAATATGACGTCTAATGCATTAAATATTCTGTATTATCTAATTTGAAGGCTAGGTTATTGATATTTTATTGACATATATAAAACACATCACATATTTTATAACCTTTTGTTGAATTGTCAGCAAGTTTTAATCGGCAAAATATTTTACACTTGTCAACGTTATATAATTACTTAATGCCCATTTAATCGACGAAAAGATTTTCAAATGTTTCTCGGGACAATTCTTTAGTATAATGTACTGATCTGCCAGGAGTATTTGTTTTGCGTGCAAGAAAATTATTTTCCACTCCATGAATGATCTAATTCGACTTGTTGTAAATTGTCGCAGTGACCGATGACAACCCATTTAGAAATGTATTGCATTGCTTTAAACTATGGCTGCGGCAGACTATCGTTCACTATTTACACTTCTTAGACTATTAAGTATGACGTCTAATGCATTAAGTATTTCGTATTATCTAATTTGAAGGCTAGGTTATTGATATTTTATTGACAAATATAAAATACATCACATGCTATACAACGTTTTATTGGCTTCTCAGCAAGTTTTAATCGGCAAAATATCTTACACTTGTCAACGTTATATAAGATTTTCAAATGCTTCTGGGGACAATTCTTCAGTATAATGTGAATTTACTGTTCTGCCTTAAGTGTTTTGTTGTTTTTTGCGTGAAAGAAAATAATTTCCACTCTATGCATGAGCTAATTTAACTTGTTTTAAATTATCGCAGTGACCGATGACAACCGTTAAGCGTATCCGTTTTCTCAAATTTTAAACCCGATTTGTAAAAGCAATCATTGGCAGTCACCCCTTTAATATTTATTTTCAAGGTCGGATGTGTACTCGATAGGCGGATTAATTTCTTCTGTCATGGTAGCTTAAATTAAGACTTCGATTTTTCTTCTTTGACTTCTTTGTGCTTCTATGCTTTTTTTTATGTTCATATATGCATAATAATATGTGTGTTATACTACATTGCCTTTTAATGCTGCCTAGTTTGTCAGGCGGGGGTTACTTTATTTACATTGTCCCATTTTATTGGTAGGGTAAGAGTTAGGTTGGGTGCACACTAGAACAAACATGGTTAAGGCGCCCAGCGGACTTAATTGCCCCTGATCGTTCCATTGACCTATTGACACCCGTTTAATGTTAATGAAGTCATATACCCAGCCTTGTATTTATTCTTGTAATCGTTGCTTGTTTCTATTCGTGCTTTTGGTCGCCTGTAGTTCTTGAATGCTATATTTTATATGCGACGTGTATCTCTACTTTTAGGTTTGCGACGGAAACTGAATTCAATTGATTAATATGGTATCAATTCTCCTATGGGTGCTAACTTCGAAGACATGTTTGATTCAATTTACCGTATATTCGTTATGACTTTAATCATGTATGAAAGTAGTAATAACATGTTCTAATCGAATATTGCATCGGGTTCTGAAGTACTGAGCCGGTCTGAATGCACTCACAGATACGGTTTTAGTCGTAATTCGGGTAAGGTCTTAGACTAAATTAATTTGTCAATATCAGGACGTATAGTCATACTGTGCAATATTTAAAATCCATGAGTCTATTGAATTATGTTTCCTAGATTATGGTGTCTGTTGTCTAATACAGAAAATATAGAAGCTATAACAGGCACAGTAATCCAAATCTGTTTTTCATTTGTCTGAGTGGACCGACGTCGACAAATGTTGTATTTAAAACACTCTGGTACCAGGCATAAGACAGACATATTGTAGCAGAGCGTCTAACACATAATGTTAACAATATATTAAACTGTGTTCGATATCTTTAATGTAATGTATTGATGCTGCTTTATCATTTATGTATAAATACTCCTTTTGCAGTGTAGTGGTACCCATTAAAGACTTCTACTTATGACCAATCAGGCCGGAGTTCTTCAATGGATATTGTTACATTGATATCATTTTCTGATTAAGCAATACTATAGTGTTACCAATGAATATTTCTAAAAATAATATACACGTGTTATTGTGTCATCCAACGCCATTCATTTTTTTATAACTAGTAACATATAGAAGTTTCTGGATGAGTAAATACAATGTTTTGTTTATTGTGTGAAACATCATATTTCTGTCATTCAACCTTATTTAAATATAGCATATGTATCTTACTGGAATATTCTAAAGCTTCTATAATGTTCTATGACGTTATATGATAGTATAAATACAGCTTTTTTTGGGTTGCTATTTATTTACTTCAAAGTTCAATACAAAACGAACATATAGGAGTCTTTGAATTAACCATATATTGTGAGAGGATAACAATTATTGTGCTCAACTATACTAAAAGTGGTTATTTTGACTAGTGTGAATAATTAAAACCAGGAAATACATAAACTAAAATTGGATTAAAGGGACACTTGACAGTTGTTATTAATGAAACACCTGCCAATACTATTTGGACATTATTCTTTTATCGGATTTTAAAGAAATACTGAATCTAATGTATGTGTTTTCTGTAAGTCACTAGGTTTCATTTGAATACATGGGTTAATTACATTTTAAGAAATGCGTTGTATCAAGATATTATACATCTATTCCTGTTTTTCGTTGATTAATTTTACAATGCATAGGCATCTGTACGTGTATTTTAGTTGTCACTATGCAATAAGATGTTTAAAAAAAGAGTATGATAATGGACCTTTGGAAACGGCCGAGCACGACACATACGAAATATTGCAGTCTCGGTTTGATTGAGACTGTTCATGAGTGGTAGTGAAATATGCTAGCTACTTAAGTTTGAATCATATGACAAACTAATATATCTAACATTGGCTCACATTTATCATTGGTTTTCCTCGGGATCCTACAATAGGAAAATAGAGTTGAATTTAATTAAAGTGAATTCGACTTTATTTTAAGTGGGTAGAACAGAAATTACTCCTCTTCTCTAAGCAACATTTTAAACAAAAACAAATATACAAATATATAGCAACACACCGGTATTAACCATAAAATGGAAACAAAAATGTTCATTCGAAATAAAACAAATACATCAACATGTTACGATTCAACATGTTCAATACCAATTTTAACGGGGAAACATCAGTTGTAGTGTAATTTGTTTTAATTTGACATGTTTGATACACTTGTTTGTAAATGATTTAACTGACGTCCAAGATCTTATTAATTTTGAAATATATAAATGTACATATATCTTTATATACTGCTACTGAGCTGAAATGTTTCGTGTGTTACCTACATCCAGATACAGATACCGGTGCATTCATACCGGTACATGTCACTGTTTTGGTTTGTTCATTTGACACCACGTTTCAAGAGTGTATGTGACTCTTTAAACGTTTACCCATTGATTCCTGTTGAAATGCTACGAAGAATTGCGTGAAGTTTAATTGTCATTTTACAACAAGTTTTAAAACATCATACACGTATTGCTTATATTCTAATCAGAATTGCTCTACATTCGCCATTGATTGATGTCAGCCGATATCCTGTAGCATACACTACTATAATTATGATAAATGAAAAGTGATTAATCTGCGTATATTCGGCTCACTCGTCGCATACTATTAGGGGTACATCGTCATTTTGCTTCAACTGTTGAAGTTGTTTAAACAATACAGTAAAGGTATATAGAGGACATGAATTATTTTTAAAACAACATCTAATAAAATTCCGCTCAGAGGCAAAATAAACGTATAAAAACGTACGAAATAATACGTAACCATGAGATACATCAGACATTATTTAGGAACGTGTAAAAGTCTGGGCCCCGTTTTATAAAACAACTTACTATATTCTCTATTAATGCTTCCTTGATGGTTAGATAATAGTTCTTGGCGGGGATTTCTTTATTTACACTGTCCCGTTTTATGTGGAAGACAGTAGGGTGAGAGGTTTGGTGCACCTGGTTTAAACCCCCAATGGCTTTGTTTGCCACTAAGTAGCCCTATTGTCAACACTTCTGTGTTTGTGATTACTATTTGGCATTTTATTCATCTTTAAAGTTGTTCTTTGTTTCTGTGTGAGTTTGTTGACTGTCGTCCTTGAATGCTGCTTTTCCTGTTCGATTTTTATATCTACTTTTTGCGAGCCTTTTGACCGTAAATCAATTTCTTAAATGCTTAACTATAAACAACACTTTTAAGATAAACGTGATTTCATTTCATTTTCTTATACATGTGATATGTTTGAACTAGGTGCCCACACAAGTGTCTACATTGAATGCTTAGTTGAAAAAAGTGAACGATTTTAAAAAGTTGAGACTTGTCGTCAGATGTTTAATAAAACAGGGCCCTATTCCTTTTAAAAGCTCAGTGGCAAAAATAACACTATGCTACAGTATGTCTATAAGTCATCAAACATATAATCAGAACAACTTGGACAGTTATTATAGATTGAGTGTTCTAGTTGCAGTTGACATGTATCTATTTCAGCAGTGAATTGTGCGAAATAAGGTATAGCCGGACGTGTCCGCATTGAACGCAGTCGAACTAAATGTTAATAATTTATGTACCTCTCATCATTAACATTGTCAGCAAAACAAATATCACGCCCGTACCGCCCTCTGACGTAATCTGATACTCGCTGTAACCAACTGTCAGGTAGAGTTGTTAGCGTGCCTTGGACCTACTGGTTATACTAAACATATGTAAATGGCTTAACTTGTTATTTTATTTCAATGAAGGATGCCATTAAACAGTGATATGGTAAAGAAATAGTCTTACTCTGTACATTGCGCATAATATATTATGTTTTTCTCTTAAAGTGAACCGTACAACTACCTAATTAATAGTAAATGCATACTATATATTCTATTCTGACACTATTAATTGATCAGATTTGACATGCTCCATTACATGCGCACGATTTATTGTGTGAACAACATAGCCAAATCAATTGGAATTTCTGCAGAGATTCCGGTTCGATCGTTGCTATTTAACTCTGTTTTTTCTAGACTTGTCACAGAGATACCCCAACACATCTCTGAAATTTCATGCAATAACTTTTAATGCAGTGCGCAAAAACGCCGATTGAGAAATAGATGTTTTTTTGTAAATCTATGCATTTTGCGGTCTAAATAAAAGATATTTCTGAATAAAAGCAATACCTGAATGTTGCTAGTCCTAAGTTGTTTACAATTGCTTCGAGCTTACCTATCTGTTACATTATGTCTTCGCATAACTTATATTGTTTATGTCTTGATGATAATATATAAAGTAATGAGTCAATTATAAAACGCTTCCTTAAAATAAAATAGTGCACAGGAAGAATTACGTAGTTGCTTGTGAATATATATATTCCAGTGTATGGTACTGTTCTTGGATGGTGCAAATTACGATGAACTTCATAAATTCATTTAACCATGTTTACATTTTTCTCCGAAATTAGTAAACAGCACTGAGATAAACTAAAATAGATTCAAAGGTCGTATCATTCATAGAACGAAACCTTTAAAAAACGAGAATTTTAAACAGCAATCACATATCATATGCTTTATATACATTAAGATATAAAGAGTGGAACATCACAGGCATAACATGTTTGATCATACGGGTAAGACCCAAAAATCGTAAACGGCAAACAAAACCGGTCGCTGGGCTTTAAACAATGTTCTTACATCAACAACACACTTTGTTATCAATTTAGTCGTTCTACGATACATTGATAATAATAATAATAGTAAACATAATAATAATAATAACAATAATAATAACAATAATAATAATAAAAAATATAACAATGTACACACTATAGTCAGTTTCTATTTTTATTTGTTTTTGCTTTTCGCTCAGTTAGATAAACTAAATGTGTGTTTATTCACCTGAAATTTAAACAAAGTTATCACAGTCAAACGTTGTTTTTAATACAGTATGCATGAATAATTAACGTAGGATACGCGTGAGCAACGACATCTGAAACTAAAGTCACAAGCTTTCACCATAATATAGTTAAGATTAACATTGGACGTTTGCATGTTGAACTACTGCGTATCACTCATAGGCCTAAATATAATAATGAAAATAAACTCTGCACAATTCTATAGTTCAATAACGAGCGTAACTTTGGCAATGATTCATGCACAGCTTATAATTTAGTCCCAGGAAGCAAATCCTTCATATACAAGCACATATATCGTGCCGGCCACTGCTTGGAAAATTACAAGTGGAACTAATACCCGAATCAAACATTAATAGGAAGGCGTGATCTAAACAAATAGCACTAATTGAAATAAACCAAGATATCTGCCATTCTGTCATTGACTTCTCAGACAACAATCTGGTACGGCAAACAAAGTTAATCTGCCACTCGAATACAAAACAAACACGATTAAAAGAGCTTCGAAGGGTAGGTACTACAGCGATGCTTTTAAATAAGACAGAAATAGATAAAGTTAACCGCTGCAGTATTGCATTTAATCACAAGAAACATGTCAATCATTAATGTACGTCACCTCAATTTAAGCCCAGTTACGACTGACTTAAGTGGAAACAGTGATTCTTGCTCGCGATAAAATTGCGAAACATTGACGCTTAATTGGCCAAAACAGCCAATTTATGGTTTTGATAAGAAGTTAGTGTCTGTCTTTATAAAAATATTCTTAAAGATGTCCATAAATGACACTGGCAAAAAAGTACACAATCTCTATGTCGCTATATACACGGCATCTCACGTATTATACTATTGTGGAGGTTGATAATCGGTGTATGAGTGTGGTGCATTAGTTCTCACTTTCAAATGTTAATACTGCCCCCTTTTTAAAAGCGATTTTATTGTGATTACGTTATGACTTCAATGATTTGAATCGAGACATTCGTTTAATTATATTATTTGATATCTGTTGTCATTTGTGAACAATTCGAGGCCAGCGATGAACTTTGCGCCGTCAACAACTTGTGGAATATTGCATTGTGTGTAATATTCATTAGCAAGAATGTCAAACTATATTGCAATACGCATCACATTCTCCATAGTCATCGTTTTAAGTATTATATTTGAAGTAACATAAAACAAGGACTTTTGTAGCATCGAATCAGAATATGAAGCCCAACATACGATTTGTTTTATTTAGAACCGCATGTTATCATGCAACAATGAACTAAGAAACGTCAATGCAATTGAATATGCTTTAACATGCGACTTACGCATACGTAGATCTTTCTCTAAATTCTACCACCGTAACGAGGGCCTGCTGGAAAAGTACAACAACAACCTTAAGACACTTCTGCGTCTAGGCATATCACAACCCTCATTTTATGGAGATGTGGTCTATCAACTTCGAAAGTTAAAGGGGTCTGACGGGTTTCCTGACCGCTTTACAAATTTAATCAGGAAGTTCTTCAGAAAAGGGTATAACCCTTTGGTTTTACAGCGCACTGCATGTTTATTGATTGACCCCTCTACAGTCAGTCATTACGCTTCACTTTTCACTTGTGCGATGACTGGACTACCTCTTGGGACTCTATGATTGTACCTACTGAAACCCCAATTAAGGGAGGTGGGTGCATGAGCTTTCGTCCCTCGGGATTTCTGGTCGTACCCTAGATTGGTTTTCTCTTTAGCTGCAACTACTATGATTGTTCAGTAGGATTCTGGATACATCCTGAGATGTTTATTATTTTGTATGTGTTTCTTTAGTTAGTTTCTCAGGATGTGGACTTTATTGTTAGAAAATTCCTTTTGATGGGATGTAGTTTTGTTTACACTGTCTTGTCTATTTTGGCGTTGAAGACAGGATAATAGCGAGGATTGTGCGCAAATAAAATCGATTCCAGCTAACCAGTAGGCCTTATTGCCTACTGACCGTTCCAAGTCGGTAACCCTGTCTTCACCACCCTTTCTGTTGTTTTTTGTCTCTTTCATTTATTGTCAAGTCCTTGTTTGCAGTACAGTGTGGACCTAAGATGCCATTGCGTTCGGACGCTGTGGTTTCTATAGGACCCTATATCTCATTTTTACGTAAAATAAAGATGAAAAAAATGAAAGTTTTTTTTCAATATTTGGTTAATCAATTAATTGAAGATTTATACTTTAAATGGCATGTTTCACAGAATAAATCAAAAGTGTATACGATTGCTCTAGTTAGTGTTATTAGACAGCACACATTTTACAGAATGGCCCAAAATGTTTCAAGTATAACCAACGATGTGAAAAAAACACAATTCCAAATACTTAAATCCAAATAACTTTTTCAGATTGTACTGTTTTTTACAAGCAACTGAAATGCTACTGGAAAATATGGCAAATGTTGACATGCATTAGTTGCAGTGTTGATTGCTAAGTTATATAACGATTGGGGTTTGATAAGGTTTTAGAGGGTACCAAACCGCACTCTTAAATTACCAGGACAGTATATAAATCAATCAATCGTCGCCATTATATATCCTCTACCAAACGAATAGTGTTTACTTGTTTTGGTTGCCTATAATAAGTTTGAATGCTGGAGAGTTTAGGGTGGATGTGTGTGTAGTTCTGAGGTTTTAAGGCCCTCCGCCCGTATGCCACCAGAGAATCCCGTTATGGCTGGGCACAGCAGAGTGCGGACTTTTGAATGGATGTGTGTGACAGCACTTTATCTGCTACAGTTAGACAGTAGATATATCCACTATCTATATAATGTATACGTGTAGGCTGCCACAATGGAATATCACTCCGTAGCGTAGTACATGATACCCGACCCATTCATTTTTTCTGACAACGGAGCACTACTCATATTTCGCTCGTCAAGCAAGGGCGACTGGTGACTACTATCGTTTTTCGTCTTTGAACTCGATTTCCCGAATGCAAAGCAGACGCTCTAACCACTACACAGAGAGAGAGAGTATAAAGTAATTGAATGCTAGAATATGACGGGAATTGCACAAAGAAGAAGGAAATGGTTGCCAAATAGTTTTCCTCCCTAATACATGTAATATTGAATAATAACGTCATGCTGAAATAACGAAATGCATTTCTTTACATTATTTTGAATTCCTCATAACTGCCTTCGAACTAAATTGAGATGGGAAGAGGCATTTGTGTGTGTTTATTTTTTATTTTATTTTCCTTATTATGTTATTCACTGTCTATTTAACTAGACCAGAATATGCTAACTTACGTTATATATAGGATAAAGAGTTTTTAAATTCTTTTCCGATACTCTTAAACAAGCACCCAAAATAGGGAACATACAGTCGCGACAAGCAACACTAAATCTAAAGTTGAGAGTCTAATATCATCTTATTGAATTAGTTTAATGTAATATAAGAAACATAGACCCCATAAGAAGTACCTGTAGGTATGACATTTTTCTAATTAACATAATAGTTTTGTTGCAAACCAGAGATAAGGCGTACTTGATTACAATGCTACGTCACATCAAATAAATGGTATTGTAACATGATAGGTATGACATTTTTCTAATTAACATAATAGTTTTGTTGCAAACCAGAGATAAGGCGTACTTGATTACAATGCTACGTCACATCAAATAAATGGTATTGTAACATGATAGGTATGACATTTTTCTAATTAACATAATAGTTTTGTTGCAAACCAGAGATAAGGCGTACTTGATTACAATGCTACGTCACATCAAATAAATAGTATTGTAACATGATAGGTATGACACTTTTCTAATTAACATAATAGTTTTGTTGCAAACCAGAGATAAGGCGTACTTGATTACAATGCTACGTCACATCAAATAAATGGTATTGTAACATGATAGGTATGACATTTAAGAAAAAGTAAGTATTTTGATAGCTTATACAGTACACCATACATTTTGTTTTATATTAGAAATAGCATTATTACATTACATAACAACTGGCATAAGGCGTTCATGTTTTTATAGCATGATGCGTCAGATCGTCCTGATATTAATGTTAAACAAAGTCATCCAAGTTAAGATAATTTCTAGATGAACAGAATAAAGCTGTTGCAAACCAGAGATAAGGCGTACTTATTTACGATATGTTACGTCACATCAAAAAATGGTATAGTGACATGATAGGTCATGAAATTTCGAAAAGAGTAAATAGTTTAATAATGTGTTTAATAATGTATTTAGCTTACATGCGTGATGCAGCATAGACACATATATTTATAATGATATTATGTGCCACATGACCTGCGCTGTAAACACATACTTGTAACATACAACTGTAGACACATAATTGTAACACATAACAGTAACTCATAACACATGCGTGATGCATCATTAGACACAAATATTTATCATAATATTATGTGCCACATGACCTGCGTTGTAAACACATAACTGTAACACATAACAGTGACACATAACTGTAACACATAACAGTGACACATAACAAATGCGTGATGCATCATAGACACATATACATTGCATTTTTATTACACTCTAGCTTCATCCGTACTTTATGCGCCAGCTGAGTGTGTCACGGATATACGGAATAAATTGCAATTTTTTAAATAAAAAAAACACTCATTATATCTTAAGACAATGTCTTACAACCAAGTGCGCTAACAAATAAACGGAATAAATAACATGATTAAATTGAAATTTTTTAAAAAATAATGGATGTCCCGTGCGTTCGGTTCACACCATTCAAAGATAATATGTAAAAACGTTTTGTCATTCTCCGCTCACGTGCCTAACCTTTTAGACGTGTATGATATTCTGGACATAAAAGTGAAAATAATTGAGATTATAACTTGAAAGATAAACAACATGTTTATCAGCTTTATAAAGGTAAGGATAATTTTATAACTTCAGATTTATCAATTTTTACAGCTTTTATAACTTCAGATTTTTTTTTTTTTTACAACATTCGTGACATAACCGGATTTCAGAAACCCAACAATTCTCTAAAATAAATCATTAAAAGGCAGAGTACACGTATAGAACTTTTGAATCGCCAGCTTTAGAAGATATATCATTGTTTTTATTTGCATTTAAAATATATCATCGTTTTTAAATTGCATTTATTTATATATGATATCTCTACCCTTTCTTGTTTAGAACTATATGATTGTATATTTTATATATTTATATATATGTATGATATGTCACTCACTATAACCGACGTTTCAGTTTTTCACTATGATAACATTTTTATAATTGTAAATTAGCATGAGCAGTGAGGGTTTCGACGTCGAACTAAAGCTTTAAACTGCCAGTGATATTTCCCAAGGATATCAATGCTAATTAAATGAGTCTAACAGAATTTATATATTCTAAGGAGTTTAGCTAACGCTAGCTAGAGTCTTCCTTCCAAAAACTTGCTTTGATAATATTGTCACCGACAAACTGAAACGACAAATGTAATAAGTTCTATTTTAAGTTGAGCGCTCAAACTTGATAGATTATATTTGTTTCAAATGGTTCAAACAGATAAGCTAATAAAGTATATCTGTTATTTTATATGTAATATATATAGTTTGTATACAGTCAATATTTGATGTAACCACGATTTATGCGTATATTTTTTAAATGAAATAAAGATATGCCCATTACACATGGTTTCGTAATTCTAATTATATCCATTAAAATAAAAAGACAGAGTTTATATGATATTATTTTTGTCTAACATTAAAAGTTATAAAATGTCAAATTGTAAATGGTATTATACCATTAAATGCGCAACTGAGACTTACTATACATACAAAAGACACATGACAGTAGATGGACTAGAGACAGAGTTTATTCTCGCCGTGGAGTATTGGACTCCTAGGCGAAAGTAGATAATAATTTGAGAGGTTAGCGGCCCATAACATTGCGACAATTGTTGATATTAAAGTCAATGCAGTTGTCGTATGATACCGGCATTAAGTTGGTTCATATATCAAAAACAGGAACATCGCCATCTAAGTGGGGATAATTAACAATATCAACATCAAAGTCATCTCTCTTGTCAAAGAATTTACTTATTATAGCTCAATTTTCAATAGAGGGATGTAAATCAATAAACGAAGCAACAGCATCAGAAATATTAGCTTAGTTGTGTTGAAATTCTTTGGGGTAGATAGTATTATCCTTAGTAGACAAAGAAAGGATTGTAAATGTGCAATACGTCATCAATATAATGATTGTGTGGTGCCATTAAATGCTTCAATTACATCTGTCTGAGTAGCTGATGAAAGACTTTACATGAAATCGAGTTTATATCAATAATCAGATATCTAGGAATGCCCTAGAATCACGTTACATTTAACGGCACTTAGTAAAACCATGCAATAATCAATTATTTAGCTATAAATGTACAGCGGAAATTAATTACGATAGGATCGTCTGCAGCCCAGGTGTCTATAAATAAACGTTGTCTCTATTATGGGTAATCAATGCTGATTGGTGTGAACTGTGGTTAAACACACATTGGAAGAATACCAGAAAATATATAGTCAGTATTGCAAAAACCAGTTGATATTTATAGAAAGTCCATTAGTACATCGTGTATATAGTTCTTTATACATAGAGGATCTTAAACGAGTTCCCATTCCATATAAGATTTATGAAACTCGTTATGAATTATTTGTAATTTTAACTCGCCTTTTGAACGAGTTTAAGATCCTTTTTATCACATAACATTGCAATCAAATTAGTAAAAAATAATTCAGATGGACATAGAACCGCCACGACGTCAGACACACTTTAGCGCCAAAACGTCATCAAATATGTGACGTCGTAACGTCGCGTCTCACACATGACGTTGCATATAAAAGAGTTCGTGTTTTACCTTTTTGCAAAAAAGTAGTTTACGCCAACTTTTTAACAAACCAACAACAATGTTTTGTGTAACGTGCATTATTTTTATAAGCTGTCACAAATAGTAAGTTATTGACTCAGATCTGGATGAATTTGTAATAAATAAAATGGTTTCAGTTAATAAACTTGCGTAGTGTTACAGGTTTAACTCAACCAATCAAAATCGTTCCAGGTTGTATTACACGTGTGTCATACAATATAATATTAAATGGGTGTTCGACACTGCTAACAAGGGACGTTATGTGATAAATGTACATATTTGATTCCCCATCCAGGCATTTTTTACTCCAGAGGCATCATTTGACCAACTTTGACTTTAAAAAAATATATATATCGTTGACCCAGTAGCAGGTTGTGTGTCACTTAATGGAAATACGTTGTTATCAGGACTGTTCAAAGCTTGTAAATTGTGGTAATGTTTAGGACAACAAGGAAAATCTACTACCGAGGCGACGTCATCAGTCTGTTAGCCAAAGAGGAGTATATAGAGTGTTCGAATGGGGAAATTAATGGACATTTTAACAATTTCCGAGGCTAAACACCGCCGTTCAAGTCTAAAAATACAGGCTTTAGAACTTGTCTGTGGCGTCATGATAATACATATTTTGACAAAGTTCAATGAGAATATGGGACGAAAGAAAGGAACTTATGAGTCCGTAATGCAAAATATAGGATTTTAAAATAATTTAATGTAGGTAACTCTGCAATATAGTGTGCAGTCAAGTGTAAAATGAGTAAGTGTCAAATACTTTGTTGTGATACGCAAACTGATTTCATGTTTCAAAATAATATAACGAGGTAGCAACAGGCTAGTCTGCACAATTCAATAATTCAATAACGAGCGTAACTTTGGCAATGATTTGTGCACAGCTTATGATTTAGTCCAAGGAAGCAAGTCCTTCATCTACAAGCACAACATATGTCGTGCCGGCCACTGCTTCGAAGATTACAATTGACTAATTCCCTACTTCAGAGTCATTCCAAAGCAATTGTATCGCGTGCAAGAAAGGCAATTTCCCCCTGAAAAGTGAAGCGCGCTAATTATTGATTGTCATGGCAGTGGTGCTTAAGAGAAATGTGACGGCTACTAAATGAATATAATCTAAAATATTTTAACGGTATACTTTTTTTTTATTCTAACGACTTGTAAATAAATAAATAGCAATACATTTTAATAAAGAGTAAATTTAAAAAAAATAAATTGAAAGGTATTTGTAAATGTGTTATTTCTATCTAAAGTAATGGAATGTATTGTTTTGATTATATGTGGAATAAACAGGTCATTAACTGGAGTAGGTGTGCCGGTATATCATATTGACCGAAGAGAACCATATGACACGCGAGTTAAAGCTCTCGGGCCTCATATGTCGAGCACAAGCCAATAAAACGAAGAGACACACATTTAATAAACTCTTGATATCTTGATATCAAGAGTTCAATAGAAAGCCATAACTCTCATGTGCCATGCAGTCACGTCATCACGTAAGTAAAATAATTGTTGGTTAGTTATAATATTTATTTATAAGAAATAATAGAACATCGTTTCAACGTGAAAGTTTTCTGATCGATGTTTATGCCTATTTTTACTTTCTCTACCTACTTTTGAGAATTAATAAGAAAAACTGATGACACGACAGGTGAGTTCAATTTATATATCTGTAATTATCCTTACCTAGATGGGAACGTTCACAGAGAATTATCTGTTTCTCGTCATATCGCTTTTCTAGGGCTTGCAGTCTAATTGGGGACTTTAACATGAGTAGCCTTTGCATACCTTAAACGCTTCTCCATAAACATGATAAACGTCGAAAACACGTTGATGAATTTTGTAACACTGTAATTTAAGAACTCTTCTGTGACAAAGACTATCAAAACCTGATTTGGTGATGTAATTTACACGTAAGAATTGTGGTCATGATCGCTTTCATACAATCATAATAAATCGTATTAGAATTGTATCAAAGCGTATGTCTCTATTATTTTACAACGTACTGCATGTTAAGTGGTAGACCATTTTACACGTTGAAGCTATGCTTTCCTGTTTGTGCCATCAACGGACATATCGTGGACCCTATGATCTAAATCATGAAAGGTTTGAAGTGTGTTTGTTTCTGTTTGTTCCGATGCTTGCTTCTGGTTGACTGTGTTGTTGGAATGCTACGTTACCTCTTCGATGTTTAAATTTACTTTCAAAATGAATTTACGCTACTATTTATGATAAAGAAGAATGCATTCAGATGCAATCAGAAAACAGGAAATTTGAGTATTGAAGCACGCAACATATCAATCGGATGGTAAACAATAGTTTGCATTAAGTGGACATACTCTGTTATACATCGATAACAAATAGATAATTAAAGAAACGGTTTTCACTTATTTCTAAGATATGTTAAAAACGGAAAATGCATTGTCTTGTCTTCATCATGTTTGTCTAGCAAACGTTTAACTACATGATTTTCTGCATTCATCTTACTTCATAAATATTTGTTAAATTAGTAGTAATATATACAATGGCATTCGATTGATTTAGCAACATGTTATAAACGTGGAGTAGTTTTCTTTTAAATATTAAGTTCTGCTCAACGCGGGGCTAGAGGGCGTGAACGGTAGCAAACACGTTTCACTACTGTTCATGAACAGTCTCACTCAAACCGAGACTGCAATATGTTTGTATTTATCGTGTTCGACGTTTTCCAAATATCTCATTTCATAGTTTTTGTTCCTATTTAAATCAGGAATGTATATTGCCCTATTCGCTGTATGCAGTTAAATCGAAACAGTACTGCCACCAATTTTGGTAGCTTGTTAGACCATTTTTTACGTGTTATTAAGTAACAATTTTAAATAGAACCATTAACAATATTTCAATCCAATTTGTATGAAATTCAAGCAGAATAAACAAAATAATTGTAATGCATCCTGATAATTTTGATATATGTACATTTATGATGTACTAAAATATTTATTTATTTATTTAAAAACAGTTTGTTCTTGTATTTTGTTAAAAAAAATGTTTTTATTTTCCTCAAAAAGTACTACTTATAGAAAAATTCCAATTGTCTATTGAGTTACTACTACTTCGTTTCACCTTGTTTTCTTCATCATATTTAGGTTGGTAAAACTTTCAAGACAGTGGACTTAATGTGTGGCAAATAAAATCAATTATAATAATTGCAAAATGATCGCTGAATGTATTTTACATAAATGTATGTTATCATCAATTTATTTTAAACATTTTGATGTAAATGCAATATGACATGTGTTGACAATTTTTACAGATTAGTCGAACAAGCAGTATCATCCATTTTGATAACTTTTAGACCATTTTATATGTGTCATTATGTAACGATTTGAAATATACCTATTCACAATAGTGCAATACAATTGGTAGGAATTTCATGCAGAATAAATGTGGAATGTAATCTGTTAATTTTGACATGTGTAACAAACATATTGATTTATTTCATTATAGTTTTTTTAAAAAAAAAAAGAGTAGTCCTTTTCTTCGAAAAACTACTAGTTTTAACTGCACAATTCCAGACGTCTATTGATGTACTATTACTTTGTTCCACTTTGATTTCTATACCATATACAGGTTGTTAAAACGTTAAAGAAATTTAAGCCAAAGTTTGAAGAATAAAATTATTTATAATAACAGCATAATGACCGCTGAATGTATTGAATATTTTTTCATCAATGTACGTGGTATAGTTTGATCATCATTTTACAAGAAACAAGCTGACTGGTTGTGAACCCTATGATGACGTCTACCTAAAGCCCCAAAGGACGGTGACGTTTGATGTTTTCTGCAATCGTGTCTTGTCGTGCCCTCAATGGTTTATTCTATTGTTGCTCTGTCTTCTGCCAATTCAATGAGTACCTTCTTTGTGGCTTTCTAGGCTATGGTTATTTGTATTTATATATACACGAGCATCTTTGTGTTTTACTTATATTGCCTATTGATGCTGCATTGTTGGTTAGAGAATAGTTCATGGCAGGGATTTCCTTTTTTGTCCCGTTTTATTGGGATGACATTACGTTAAAGATGCTCTACCTATATCTTTTTGTCCACCCATTGATATAAACTTTACTTAATTGTAAAGAGGACTATGAAAAAGGTAAACGGCAATAATTTCACCCATGTAATTTTCGTTTTGTTGGAGAAAAACAGGATAGAAAAGATCGGATTTTTGAAATTGTATTTGTAATTGTTTTAGACAAGCCGATTACGGAGATTTTCCGATCTTATTCGTTTACAATCGGAACTGCCTCGTCGGATTGGCGACGAGTTCCGATAGATTCGTTTTCTATCGGAACTGCCCCGAGTAGTTTGTTTTCGTTCAACTGAATGGCATTGCGCATGTCCGATAAAATCGTAAAAACTCGTAGTTCTCCGGCAGGAATAAACGGCTGGGCAGCATTTTATTCAAGATACTGTTTTGATCATAATTAATAATTTACAGAACTGGAATACGAACCTTGTTGCTTCTTAGAATACTCATAAAATAGCTTTGCGTACATATTAATGCAGTAATATTGAGTATTTAAAATTTTACATTAAAAATCGCGTAGATATAGGTAGTGCCTCTTTAAATGTGAGGTTTGGTGCACCCTAGAACCTGGTTTAAACCCCATCGGCCTTTACTGCCACTGACCGTTCCAAGGCGGTAGCCCTATTGTCAACCCTTTTTGTGTTTGTGACGTCATATGCCTCTATTCTTTATTACTATTGCCATTCGTGTTTGTCGTTTTGCGTGTTTTAAGGATTACTGTGTTCTATGAAAGCTGCATTTCCTGTTCGACTTTTATACTTATTTTTATTTTAAACATTTCAAAGTAAATGCAAAGATTGTATGGCAACTTATTGGATTTCACACTTGTCTTTATAGCTTCTATGTTCATTCATATACGAAACTACCTTTCAAATGCGGAATAATAATGAGTAATATACCATGTTTTAGTACGCATTGCCAATTTCGTAACTGTTTGGTTCACCTAATTCCTGTCTATATACATCCCTGTTTAAATGTTTGCGCAAGGTATATCTATCAGCGGAATGCTAAATGAGGTTGGTCCTAACTGGAGAACATTAAAAGTTATATATTTCGCTATAGTATTCTGGATACGTCATATTTTGCTTATTTGTTTAATTATATACATTTCATTAGTCTAACACATCTTATACTATGACAAAAAATTGGGTTACAAGCGGATGCAATTAGTTTAGCTCGGATATGGTCGTGGATCTTTTATGTTTAGAGAGATGAATTGGTCGGAAGCTGGATGAAATATCTGATAGGTTCTTAATTAAAATGAACTATTGCGATTTTCAACGACAAAATTCAGAACAACACATTAAGACTACCGTTCTTTTTTTTTTCCTTTTTTTTTGCTTTGTTTGAAATATTGAAATATTTCTGGGTTTTCATTTTTTTTGTAGTTGGTATTGTTCTGTTTTGTGAACAAACGCTTATTCTGTCTTATAATTTGTTAAACTTATTCTGCCTTATAATCTATTCAATTTGAAATTTCAAATTGGTGTGTGATGTTGACAAAAAAAATAAAAAAATGCAGAACATGTCATGAAACAGTGTTTGAATCCAAATAAGTAGGATATCAATAAAACGAAATTATAAATATAAATTTATATGTTTGTTCTTAAGTGTATGCTTGAACGGTCATGAACAATTTAATTTTTCAAACAGGGTTTGTAAAACATTCATACATCCCGTTATATCCTCAACCCTCAGTGGACCTTTTTGCAACTGACCGTTCCACGGCGGTAGCCCTATTGATGTGTTTTGCCTTTTAGTAATCTTTAAAATTGTATTATTTTGTTTCTATGCGTTGCTTTTGGTTGACTGTGGTCCTTGAATTCTTTATATCCTGTTCGACTTTTATATATATTTATTTTATATTATTGTCTGTACACTATTAGAATTATATGTTACATTTTTATATAGTTACTTGGTGTTTGCATCATTCAGTACTACTCCTGTTACTAAAGTGGTTCTCTGCCAGTTGTGAGGGAGAGATAGTTAATATATATACAGAGAGAGTTTACATCATCTCTTAGCGATTACTCTTTCATCACATCTGTCATCGCATGATATAATAAACATTACGACTCTTTGTAAAATGTAAAATCGTAAAATCAGATTTCCTCCAGTACAATAACAGACAATGTGCCAGACGAACGATAATCATACATATTTTATAGTGTAGTTAAGCTCATATCACATATAATTCTAAACACCATTAAGTAATCAATACGTGGCTATAAACGAACTTTTGAAATTAATTACACACGGAGTGTATTTGACAATTATATAAAGACTGATATCAATGGTCACTGATCGTCGTCTAAATGTTAAGTGATCGTCTAATGGCGACCGGGTAGTTTGTTGTGTTATACATGTAAGTATTATGACAATGTGAACATAAGTGTATGGTTGCATACTGTTAGACCATTTATGTCATATTAGAAAACAGAGGTCCGTATAGAGTAAACATCCGTTAGATAAAACATGGACACTTATTTTGTTCGGTTTATGTAAGACGATCGCCTTCGTTCTGCAAAGGTCTCTTAATATCTTCATACCTTAGTATGTTCGAAATCGTATCGAAATTGATGTTCTGATCCGGTGTTAGTCATGTTAAGAAGCTTTGTTAATCATTAGTTATACTCACTATTGGAATACATTCATCCAGCCTCTTTTTTTTCAATTTGCTTAAAACTATATGTATTGACTTTTACTTTAATCATAGATGCAATATTATTATACTACACTGCGTTGATAATCACCAGCTGCCGAAAAACAATTGCTACAAATGTTAAAATGTAGACTACTTATAACAAAGTATTCTTTATTGAAAGATCATCTGGCTTCTGCCAAGTGACTGAGTACTTGCATTGTGGCTTTCTAGGCTTTTTATATTCATATAAACATGATCATGCATGTGTTATACTTATATTGCCCATTAATGTTGCATTGTTTGTTAGAAAATATAACTCTTTTGATAACGCGTTCTTTATTTACGCTGTCCCGTCTTTTTGGGATGACACTAGGGTAAGAGTCAGGGTTGGTGCTCCCAAGAACCTGGTTTATACCTCAGCTGCACGTTTTGTCACTGACCTTTCCAAAGCGGTAGCCTTTATGTTTGTGATGTCATATCTTGTCTATTATTCGTCTTCGTATTTTTATTTGTTTCTATGCGTGCTTTTGGTTGACTGTGGTCCTTGAAACGTAAAAATAAATCTTGAAAATCTATAAACAACAACATCTTCTCTTCTTGTAAATTGTGTGGTGTCATTCAATCGTTACCTTTGTTTAGTTCAGTTTATGACGTCGGTGAAAGAGTTAGTTTAGTTTATTCCATAAAACAGGGTTTCCATATTTACATGGTATTACTTTATATGTGCAGGTCCTATGTGGAGCGGCCACGCTGTTTTTCGCATTTGCGAACTTTGAAGTCATTACACTGGCTAGTGAGGAAACTCGAGAACCAAGCAAGAACATACCGTCTGCAATAATGCACTCTATTTTCGCGTGTTCTGCTGTTTACTTCTGCGTCTCCACAGCCGCGACCTTATCGATGTATGACTTTTCCGTCGATTCTTTACCACTTTACCGGAAGTGCTACAGACGTTAAATATTCAAGGTGCTAGTTTGGTAATTGCTGTAGGCGGGCTCATTGGTTTGACTGCTTCTCTCATTGGTGCTTGTTATTCTTTACCGAGGATTATTATGCAATGTCAAGTGATAAAATATTATGTTAGATTTGTTCAAACGTTGGTGAACGAACACATGTACCGATATACGCCATTCTTGTTTCAGGAAGTTATCGCTTTAGTGGCTAGATTTGAAGTATTATTAGAGCTAGTCTCAATTGGAACACTTCTGGCCTAAACCACAGTCTCTGTTTGTGTTATATCTTTACGTTATCAGGACGGAACATTTGGATTTTTTATGGAAAACGAAGATCCAGATGATCTCAGTTTCGTACAAACAACTTTTCATATGCAGACTTTTCATACGCAGATTTCCATTTAGATGCTACCAAATGGAAACCAAATTATCCACAATCCATTCTGTCAAAACATATACCAAACGGTCATTGCAAGAAACCTCAACATTCCAATGTATTTACCAATAGGGCTTTATTACGTTCTCACATTTGGCAGAACAGTCGTTGAAAAGAACACGGCCTATATACAAGAATGGACAGTGTAATAAACAGCACTTCAAACAGGTGTAAGTGAATTATTTCAGTTTCCTTCAGATTTACCCCTGAACCAAACGAAGCATCATGGCTGACAAACATGTTCCTGTTGGCGTCGCTGTCAGAGGCATGCTGGATACGATTTATTATCTGGATGACATTAGGTAAAAATAGTGCGTTCTCGTTGGGGAATGCGTATGTGACACAGTAGTATACAGGGGATGTGAGGCATGGAAACTGCTTCGCATGCTCATTAAAATAATGAAATTATTGAAACTATTATTCTCTTGGAAGGACATCGACCAATTTTGTCAATTATGAAACACGTTTTGGCTCAACCTACTATATATATAGATATGTATTGCATAACGGTCAAACATTTGAAGAAATAACTCAGTATAAGTGAACTTTAAAAATATATTTTAAAAAGTACTGGTTCATGTTTGTACAGTTGGTGCCTTTCTTTGATAATTTAATTATTGACTGGAATGTTGTAGTTTGCATATGCTTGCTCTACTTGCTCATTAAATTGCTATGTAAAGCATACATCATTTAGTCTTCATTTAGACAATAAAACAGTGGTTTACTAGAACGATGGGATTACAACGCTTACCATAGGTAGCAAAAGGGATCACAAATACTATTGGTAGTGACGCACAATGTGCATATTCAAATCAGTTAATATTTGAACGCATCAAATATTGCAGTATGCCACAAAATAATCACGAGTAGAGCGTATTTGTCGTACATAGCTCTTGTAAGCACCTGTTTATTACACCCTAATCCATTGTTCAGTTGAAACCAATTCACAATATCCATGGTATATTCAGGTAACACGTAAAATCGTGCATATTTTAAGTGGCCGCCAGAGGGCCTGCGGAAGGGCCGTTTAATAAGTTAGTTTTGTGCTAATGCATGTAAAAATATAGGTCTATCTCCTTAAAAGGCCAAATTGTGTAAGGGTCGTGTAGATTTTAATAGCGAGCACAGCTCGCGTCGCGAAGCGACGCGAGCGCAAGCGAGCTCCTATGGTATCATGCAGGCGAAAAGTAAACATACCCATCCATCCTTTTGAAAAGTCTTGGGTCATTTACGGCAGTTTATGGGCGACTTCAACCGTAAAGTAGCATATTTCGTTACGAAATTAACAAGATAAGAGTTCGTAGAAATCATTAAGAATGGTAGTTTCCAAGCAGAATGAGGTGAAAAAAACATTAAAAACCTTTCTCGAACCCTTCCAAAAATGACAATGAAATTGCATTTTTACCAATGTCGCCAAAACGGCCATTAACCGGAAGCATAGCCCAAAGTGTTACCTTGCGCGTTGTTCATTGGCGAAAATTCGTCAACACATTTCACAATTTAATAAAAGTATATTTCGTGTCGCAGAAATGTATATGTCTTGCTGACCGATTAGGATAAACAAATGATTTGGTTAAAAACTATCATTTGTTTATTTTCCCGTATAAAAGCCATAAATGCAATCGGAATTCTTCGCAGATTTCCGTATTCGGTCGTCTACTATTGTAAGCCATTGACGGAAATCGACGAGGTTATTCCGTGTTCATTCGTGTCAAACCCGAACAATCTGGCAATTTCCGGAAATGTTACGGAAATTTTGATACAATGACAAGACGTCATTGATTTACGTCATCATCGTATGTCGTCACATTATGACGTATGGTCTGTTAGTAAACAATTAGTGAGCAAGGTGCTTCTTGCCGATCCATCTTTCTTTGTTTCTTTTTTCTTTCTTTCTTTCTTTCTTTCAATACTATTGACGTATTATACACATACTTATGATTATCACAGTTTCGATTCTGTGGATGAGTTTACCTGCAGGCTTTTTTATGATAACCACAGAAGTTCAGCGAGATTTTTAACCTGAATATGGTATGTCTCTCCCTGCACAGGAGACCAACGGCTTTACATCAGTAGGGAAGAATGACATACTTTCACAGTAACTTTAACTATCGTACACGAATAGTTCTAGATCTAAGGGAGTGCGTTATCAATTCTCGAGACGTGAACCTCCGGGAGTCGAACCCCAGACTTCTATATCCAGAGGCAAGTAAGCTAACCACTCTGTCATAGCATCTTTTTTTACCGCACAGTAACATTATGGTCCATTATGAAAAAATATATAACTACTAGTATTTAGAACAATACCAGGTCTAGATCGACTAAACGATGGTTAGGCCCAAGATGTTACTCACACTGACAGGGGTAGGAACAGCCTCCTTCCCGAGATCCCAATAATCTGACTGGCGTGTTTGGGTAGGGGAAGTTCAAAAGGTATTTTTACCCTATGTTGCATATTTTGGGGCGCTTCGACCTTTTGTCCAAAAATGGTTTTAATGAGTTGGGCAAAACGAAATTAAGACATTCTGAAACTACTGAAGTTATATTTGAGATTTCTTTTTTTTTTTGCTGTCCCAGCAACACGGCAGGCTAATGCAGGATGTAGACAGATAGATAGGAATTTTTTATTTACCACTAAAATTGCCAGTTCCAATTATATAATTATAATGTATTTACATTTTGTTAAAATTACTCACTCACATAGCTGAAAACCCTTTAGCTTAAACAAACGCCCGAAATAATAGCAAATTTGTCGGGTTTAGACTCCACCATAATGTACAGAATATCTATTTTTTATTTTTGGCTGGATTGCGTAGCAAATCCAGGCTTGCAGTTCGGCGATTTCCATGTGTCTGTCCGTCTATCCGTCCGTCAGTCTACGAGTTTTGAAGTTTTCGTTAAAGTTTTTGTTTTTTCCTCATTTCTCAAAAATGTATTGTCGAAAAGCTTTGAAACTTGACACTTGTTCAACATCATTACAAATGTTATATGAAAATAACCCTAACTATGTCATGTATTTTACCTGGACTACCCCCCTTTTCACACAGATTTTTCACTTAATATGTTAAATTCGCAATCCGGCTTTCGCGCCACTATTGGTGCTTCACTTTTTTTTTTGTTACTTTTAACAAAGTTTGAGGTTTCCACTGGACCCCCATATAAATGAAACGTTCCTATGCCATTGTACCTGTAACCGGTCATCCGGTTTGGTCTGATGCTACGGAGTAGTTTAAATTTTAAGGTGACGAAATCACGGTTTGGAAACTTTACCTGTCTTCTGCTTCAATCGATCTATGCTTTTCTCTGTCCTATCATTTTACTATTTTTGTTTTTCTACCACCGACAGAAACATTAGGGTAAAATAGGACACTCAGTTTCTTAAAATATAGATGTAGAAACTAATAAGTATCTTGAGCACAGCTAGTGCTAAACGTCAAGAACAGTGAAACAAACCAACGTCTTTTCTACATAGCATTTGATGAATTTGGTGCATTTTCAGAATATATTGATTGAAAACGTCGGACCCGGTGTCCTCCATCCCCAGACATACTCAACTAAATATTGAACTAATATTCTGAAAATGGACCACCATTTATTAAATGTCAAGTAGGAAACAACAAATTCCTATGTTTTAAAATCATTGTACTTTTCTCAAACATACATCATCATAATGATTAGACAATACGTATGAATCAATTTAACACACGTTGAAAACAAGACGTATATTAGACGTATATTCAAATAAAAAAAAAGCTTAAATCATATATATACATTTTTCGTAATGACATAACGTTGAAACCGTAATTACATGTTGTTCGGCAAAAAAGTATACGCGTGCATCCCGGTTTATGTATATATAGCTTACATACACTGATGCAGTAGCAGCTTTTATGACGGTTGGTGATTCAGCCAATGTCGATCCAGACTGGATCATGACTAGATAGCCGTTCGAAGTTCATTCCATGCCATATCTGTCCTGTCTGGGAACGAATTGAAATTTGACCGAAGCATTGTGGTGTACTGGTTAGAGCGTCTGCCTTGCATTCGGGAGGTCGTGGGTTCGAGTCCCCAGATACTTCAAAAATGGAACCCTTGCCTGACGAGCAAATTATGGGTAGTGCTACGACTGATTGACCAGTGTCAGAATAATGTAACTGGGGTATCATGTCTACTACGGTGTGGTATTCCAGTGTGGCAGCACTATAAAGAAACCATTGAGTTCGCTGCTTCAAGTAGACATATCATCACATCGTGTACACACAAACACACAGATAAAAGTCCAGACTCAAGTGTGCCTATAATCGTCGGGCACGACGACTGTCATAGGCGGACGGATTATAATCCTTAGAAATACACACACACACACACACACAAATTGAAATTTGTTGGGGTGGGATGTCACGATTCATAAGACACGTACAGGTAGACTTGCACTAGACGTGAGAATCATGGCTCTTATGGTGGTATGTACCTACCATGATATAGGTACACGCCATAAGAGCTACGATTCTCGCAGCTAGACTTGCACATACATACGCAGCGGCACAATCAAAGATGAACTGTGCTCGCCATATAGGTTTAACCTATTTCATATTACTGCGTATGTTGTCACATGTGTCACGGACTGAACGAGGGAAATAATGGTTTGGGCGTAACGTTTGCTATAAAATCCATTGTGAACTTTTTATGAACTTTTATCGTACATTTGTATTCAGTGGGCGGCGCCATCTTGGTTGGCGGTTACGACATCCGGTTAGCTTTGATGTTTCTCAAACATTAACTTGAGACTAACATATGATTTTGAAGTTACTTTATTAGATGTAATTATTGTAATTGATCATTAATTGTAAAACAATATTAATTTGATAACGTTGTATATTAGGTACATTAGTTAACGTTGGCGTGTAACTCAGTGATTGTAATACACGATTGAATTGATAACATTGTATATTAGGTGCATTAGTTAACAATGAGATGAGTGATTAGTATAAATGTTCGACGCGTATACATAGCGTTGTATAATATGGGCATTAGTTGACATACATGTGTGCATACATAACTCAGTGAGTGTAATATACGAGTGATTTGATAACGTTGTATATTACATGTATTAGGGGCATTGGTTAACAGCGACGTACATGGAGTATACATTGCTACTCATCATTAGTACAGCTTACATATATTTATTTAATAATGATTTGTTTGGGTAATGATTATTATGCAAGATTGTTATGTTTATCAACCGACATCTAAAACGTTTGTATAATTACAGCCTAAGCCATCTCAGCTTGGATATAAGCCTCCCGGAGTGGAGCTAAGCCTTTAGGGTGTGTAAGCCCTTTAGGTGATTCGACACTATAATCAACATATAACGTTAACGGGCGGTGGAGACGGTCCCCGTACCTGTGCGACATGGCCAGGTTATAGAATCTACAACCCCCGGGACACGAGGTGGGCCCGTTATCAGTCCTCACTGGAGGAACATGTTCCACTACCTCAGTGGAGGTTAATCATCATTATATCGCGTCATCAACCCTTATAGAAGGCATTTGATGACAATCACCCATTGGATTCGCGCATCATCATATTCATGAGCTCTCGCGCATCACAGTTATCGCGCTAGATCATAATTCGTGTGAACATCAACATTTTTATAACTTTAACAACACTTTAGGGTCGTATATAGCCAGTCGACACATTCAGTATTTGTTATAATACTAAGAACGTCTTAAACGTTCATGAGAACTGTCTTTTCATATTTCATCTGTGTATTCGCTTGTTTTTTTTTATTATTGTATATATATTTGACATATTTTAAAAGTTGCATTAAACTTATATAAATGCATTCACCGTCATTGATTCTTTCCTGAGTTAGCCCCAACCACTAGGGTCATCCTGCGACACAGTACGCCAATATATTTTTTTCTTCAAAGAGTACACACATACTGAAATAAAAACAAGTATAAAAGTCGGACAAGAAAGGCGGCTTTCACAGAACACAGTAAACCCAAAAACACGCAAAACGACAAAGTGTTAACATGAATGCAAATGTTAATAAGGAATAAAGGCATATGACGTCACAAACACAAAAAAGGATGACAATAGGGCTACCGCCTTGGAACGGTCAGTGGCAAAAAAGGCCGCTGGGGGTTTAAACCAGGTTCTAGAGTGTACCAAACATCACACCTACCCTTGTAAGTTTTTTACACGCATACTCAATACATGTTGTTTAACTCATCAAATGTTGCAGTATGACAATATCGCCTTTTTTCCATGTTAGTTCACCACTTTAGCAGCTATAGGCCATAGGCATGGTTGTATTACTCTTTCTCGGTTACTTCCGTCCTGTGACTATTATCTATTTAAGTTTTCATTCCAGTAAGAGCTGATTGTAAAGCACGGCGATCAATGTGCAGACCACAACGTGCTTTATTATTTGTTTCTACACACTAGGCATGAATAGGTCGAAAGGATTGTGCGACCGGAATGTTAGAGCTATACACATACTTAGTAACTTACATCCTCAAAGAAATCAGAATTGTCACTATATATAGTGCCAGTTTACATACTATAGTTCCAGTTTACATACTTTTTTATGTGCGTTGTTTTGTTAAAATTTGAAAAAAGCAAACCCAACTGTATTGATATTAAAGTAGTGATTGGTAGAGAACAGTCACGGTCACCATATAAAGGAAACTAACGATACGTATGTTCGTCACACCAATATTGCCATCAATAATGCAAGGCTCTTATTTTGCAGACAACCAATTCGAAGCAATATTTTTCCTACAACAAACGAAGAAGAACATAGTAGATTACTGATTTGATGTCGATAATGTGGACTGTTGTAGTTACAACATCATTACTTACATTAAGTTAGTTAGGAGTGATATCCTACTCAATCACTCATTTAAAATCAAGACTGTCTTTAATTTCAGACTCAGTTAATCGCGTCTGGTTCTTTAAATTGCCTACCACGATATATAAGCACGGACAACGCCAACATGTATAGGAATAAACACTGATCCTGTAAACATGCATAACTAATACATGGTCGGATCAATTTGGAGGAGAATCCATCACCTCTCACTAGCCATACATCTTAGATTTTATGAAAAAAGTATTTTGTTGTCTCTAACCTAACCTAACTTTCTCCTAAACAATATATTTTATGAGAAATTAGTTGCTCCCATTGACCTTAATGCATTGGGAAAGAAACATGTTTGATATAATGTTGAGTAAAACAGCATAATGTACCTCAACTGAAATAAAAACGACTTAGTCATCTGTTTAGGCTGTTGTTTTATGCCATACACATGGTCATCTCTATGCTTTGTGAAGCATTAGTGTATCAACCCCGATTTGTTTTATTTGATAATTGAATAACGAAATAATACATTAAATTTAGTTCAAATTATCTAGCATTCTCGAATTGAGATATTTCACTTATACTAAGACAAACTGTTATTTACATAAGTATATCAAAATGAATTATAATATGCGTACATCAGTAACTCTTATTTGTCATAAAGCAGGAATGTAAATTTACATATAACACACATCTGAAACATGGACGCAGTTTTCCATAACATATCATTCCATCAGAATGCCCTGCTCCCTGACCATAATATGAATTCTAACAATGTGCAGTATACAGTTGTCATGCACATACAAATACAAATTGTATTATCCATTGTTTGCAATTAAAGATACCACGTCATCAAAATAAGTTCATGCTGTTACACTATAGTGTTGTTTTTTTCTTTTAAACTGATCTGACGGGTTTTGTTTGTTTGTTTTACTTTGTGTCCTATTTGCTTTCTTCTGGGGTGTTGGTGGGGGTATTATGTTTTATCGGAAGTGTTACTTTTTACTTGATAATTAAACATGTCATTCCCCTCTCATTGAGTTACAGTCATAAATATCTAACTATCAATTTAATATGCTAAATACCTGTTCTTAAAATGTGAACATGAGTAATCCGTATTTGGATCTAAAATAGTCTAAATGTGAATTGTCCATGTTTTCCTTATACAACAATATAGTAAACGAGATGAAATTACATGAACAATATGTTTGAGCATAATAGGATAAAGAATGAGAAGTTTATTAAATGTACACACATATCAAAACTTGCTTTTTTCGTTTTCAAGTTTGATAATTTACTTTTGCTATGGATACAGACATAGTTTAGAGAGACAAAATGACGAACAAGAGGTCGTGCTGTATGAAATCACAGATGACATAGCACATATTGCTAATGGTTCCTGAAGACAGCAATATATTCTCAGCAACATTGGACGATCTATCTAAAATTGTATATATGAATAACAGAAGTTCTTACTACATCACTAAATAACATGCTCACAGATAGTGCTTCCCGGGGAAGCAATGTACATTTTATATACAAACTTATTTAGCTAGTGTACAAATACTGATAAAGGTGATCCTTTGGGAGCAAAAAACTCAATTCAGAGAATACAGCAGCAGACTCGGTTTTATTGAGTCTGTTCATGAGAAGTAATGAAAAAAGCAACACCTCTCACGCCCCCTAGCACCGGCTTAAGCGGTATTCTACTTCAAAGCCACATATATTGGGCTCGTTGGTCCCAAAGGACCAGTAAAAATAACATGCATAAGACACTTTTGATACAAAAGGTTAAATTTTATAAAAATAATAAACGACATACCAACAGCTTAGGTCACGGAAAAAAAACTGTTTAAAATTAACAAACTTCTCGTTGTTATGCAAACTTCAATAGCAATACAAAATATTTAGTAAGAGTCTCAATCCTCTTTAGCAAGTACAGATTTGTAATTGATTTTCCAATATTTAAGCATTAAAATTCACCGGCCATGTTTTGTTTCATGAACATGTTTATGTTTATTTAAATCGAAATCAATACGCAACAATATATATTTACAATTCACACATTGAAATATCTGTGAAAAGCGGGAATAAGATTTTATTTGATGACGTAGAAGACTTTGAACAGGTAAATTAATCCACAGGTAAATGTATTTATCAATTACCTGGCAATAGTTGTGCAGCTATACAATTCAGATTTACCTCATTTCCACGTGCAGTCACGCAATGGTAAAAAGTAGTATCTACGTCATGCAAATTATACCTATTTTTACATACAACTTAGTAACGGTTTTAAATATATGTTTCTCTCCGGGACTATCAAAAAAATGTTCATATGATGTTTAAGAGTTAAATTTGTTAATTGATAATACTACAAAAAGGGTGGCCATGCATCTTGAAGAAAGGTGTGTATTTAAATCGGACAATTAGTTACTTGGATGTAAATTGATCCCGGTTTGATCATATACGGAATATTTCTCATATACAAATTACGTTTGCCATAATGAAACCAAATAATGAATAAAGAAACAACGCAAGACATATATAGGAACACGTATACATTTTCGTTATATTACGTGTTGTTTCGGCCGTACAAAGCGAAGGTAACCTGAGTTTATTATTGTTAAAAGTGGAAGGCAAAGGACCAAGAACTATTATATAGTTTTGTACTTGTCTGGTCAGACGAAATGTATTTATTTCAACAGAAAATCCTATTTTGTTCATACAATATATTATAACAACTGAAAATGTAGTAGCTTAAACACACCCATATCTGTAACATTCGAAATTCCCCATATACTAGAAAAAAGAGATTACTATTTAGATATAATATAATTCGTACAGCCTGCCGAAACTCAAAACATATGTAAATTAAACGATCATAACTCCAAATTGCAAATACAGGCAGCGGAGAGATGGGATTACCTTGGAAAATTCTACATTATAATGTAATAGTGACAGTGGTATGGCTTCGAACGGCGATTTTCGAACCGTGAAAGCAATATATACCCAATTCTCGTGCGAGCTACACTTGAAAGTAGATATATAAATCGAACAGGAAAAGTAGCGTTCAAGGACGACAGTAAAAAACCAGAAACATACACAGAAACAAAGAACGACTTTAAAACTTTGGGCTGTTAAACCGAGTCATAGTGCACCAAACCTCACTCTTAGCCTATTGTCATCCCAATAAACCGGAAAGTGTAAATAAAGATATTCCCGTAAAGTTATAATCTCTAACAAACAAGGCAGCATTAATAGGCAATATAAGTAAAACACATAAATGAAAATAAAAAAAAGAATGCCTAGAAAGCCACACAGTAAGTACTCAATGACTTGGCAGAAGCCAGAGCAACAAGAGCACAAACCGTTAAGGGTACGACAAGATTAAAAACAAGCATCAAACGCTTCCGTTCTATAATAAATTAGTTAGACGTCATCAAAGGGTCAACTGTTTTGATTTACGGACAAACTAAGAACACTTCTGAAACGTACCACCACTAGGGAATCACATTTGTAAATGGAAAAAGGTCCGTCAACATACTTTGTGATTTAACCTATTAGGCAGATGAGTGATTGGTTGAACCACAGCCAAGGCCCAAGGACAATATACAAACGTATCACTCTTACTTGCATTTACATACAGACTTATACAGACAACGTGTGTTGACAAACACATGTTGAATTCAATGTGTACGTTCTTTTTTCTATTCGGACTCAATTTGAAAAACGGGTGTTCAGTATATTTGAAAACATGCAACTACAGTTAAGCAGGGCCCTTTCCTTGCCTTTGTTCATATCCTTAAACATTTAGAATCTCAGCGGTGAACATGTCGTTCATGAATAATATTTACCTAATATGTAGTAAAGTTCGTCAGATTGTAGCATGGCCGTAGGTGTTTCCTTTGATGAATGCAGAGAATTAAATCGTTTAATTTAGGGTAATAAAGGGGCGTGGCTATACCGTACTACAACTACCAGATATTTCTGTTGGCGCATATTTCGTTATTTGAAATTATTATATATTAATAGTAAATTGACTTCACATACCTAAAAAAACAATCAATTTTGGAAAGACAAACCATTCGCAACAAACACACATTTCTCGCCTGATGTATATAGTGGGTCTCTGCTCCTATTCATCTATGACAACCTGTTATATCTGTTACAAACTTTCTTTAACCAAGCTAACATTGACGATGCAAAATAATGTTGTGCACTTAACTTGTATTAATTCGTCATAAATGTGTTATACAAAACTTTTCAACCGATAACAAAAACACATTAATTTGTCCCCGCATTAGGAAGGAGTTGAAGTAGAGTAACGGTAGGTATGTCGATGTATGTGTCGCTCGTTAAAAATTCCGGAAATATTGATATTTAGAAAGATGCAAGTGCCCGGGCATCTACTTACTACAGTTATTAAGATGTATCCTTACTGGTGGTACTGTTTAGACTATGATAATGGTTAAATGTTTAAATACCAAATATCTTGTGATATCAATCGATACAATTACTTCTATATTATGGTCATGATGAGTGTGTATTTAAAATTGAATTCATAAAGTGTCTTAATTAATTAAACATAACATATATTAACATTCTTTGAGAATATTTTCGGAATAAAGTTTCACAGCATTCCCGAATTGCAAAGCTTGTCAACGTCAATTTCGTCGGTGTATTATGTATCAACTAAGTATTAACGCTTTAGTTTGCCTCTATAAAAGTACTAAAGACAGATAATAATATCGGACAGGGAAAGCAGCATTCAAGGACGACAGTCAACCACAAAACACAAAATCAAACACGCAAACAGACAAACGAGAAGGCAAATGCGAACGACATCACAAACACAAAAGGGTTGACAATAGGGCTACCGCCTTGGAACGGTCAGTGGCAACAAAGGTCACTGTGGCTTTAAACCGGTTCTAGGGTGCACTAAGGCATTGCGACAAGAGCTGCAGTCTTGTCACTCCCGGATAGTGGCATCTATAATGCGAACTATCATCCTTCGTCTCATCTCACTAAGAGGAAACCCCAAAATAGTAAAGGCAAATGTATCTCACTCGTTTCAAATATGCATGATGAATAACAACTCGGTTAGCATCAATCAATGAATAGAACTAAAATAGCGCATTTACTATAGAACGAAAATATTCTCAAAACTGATTAGTCGACATTTTCGTTAACTAATGTTTTGTAAATAATTGACGTTAACAGATTCCTTTCAATAACACGACACTCCTTTAATTCGACATTAACTGACATTTTATATAACTAATTAGAATCAACATTGACATGTAATTAATGATCCTTACGTGCACTTGCTTTAAAACCGTTGAAGTCGACTTATTTGTATCGAATGGAACATGTAAGGTATTGCGTGATGAGTAATATTTGTAGTCAGGCTTTCAGCAATAAAATCATTGATTAATGGCGTAATCCGCATTTTTAAAACGTAATTTAGTATCATAGCTGACTTAAAACACGCGAGTTACGTTGAGGCATATTCTACAATTAGAATGCTGTTCCGCTTTTCGGCATTTTGAAATCGCTGTAATATTTCCAGCATTTCTTTTTCTCGAAAGAATGTATAAAAGTCGAACAGCAAATGTAGAACTCAGTCAACCAAACACATACATTAAAACAAACAACAATTCCAATGTTAAAAAGAAGCAAGGCATGCGACGTCACAAACACCAACATGTTGACAATAGATCTGCCGCCTTGGAACGGCCAGCGGCAAAAATGGCCGATGGGAGTTAAACCAGGATGCACCAAACCTCACTCTTACCCTATTGGCATCCCAATAAAGCGTCGGGTAAATATATTCTATAGACTCATTATGATTACACATTGGAAGCAGGACTGATTTTTATTGCTAACATTTTGCTGCTAAAACCTCAATAAAGTCAAGTATCGTACTCAGTTTTCGACACTCACACTAACACCGATAAATACAAACATACACACGCACATGCAAACAATGAAAACAAAGAATTATAATATATTTGGTCCAGGTTGTATTTAAACAATATACAACATGATTTTAATTATGGAAAAGGTTAAGCTGATACAAATCCGTTTTTAACTCCTATAACGGAAATGGTTGCGCTACTACAAATCCGGTTTTAACGCATATTACGAAAATAGTTGGACATGATTGCGCATAATATACAAAACCCGGTTTTAGCACATATTATGGAAAGTTTTGCGCTATGAACATGATGAATTCTCTTATTAATCACAGAGGTTTGCCTAAACAAATTCGGTTTAAAGGATTATCATGAACAGAGCTGTGCATTCATTCTGTTAAGCAACTTTCCAAACATAAAAGTCATTTAAGAACTCTTCCGCGACAAGGACTATCACAACCCCACTTCTATGGTGACGTGATTTACAAACTTCGTAAGATTCTTGGTCATGATCACTTTCATACTATCTTTGTTAAACTTGTTAAAAAGTTTATCAAAAGAGGTTATGACCGTATCACTTTGGCCGGACAGGCTGTGGACCCTATGATGACGTCTACCTAAAGCCCAAATGGACGGTGACGTTTGATGTTTGTCTGCAGTCTTGTCTTGTCGTGCCCTCTTGTTTCTCTGGCTTCTACCAAGTCATTGAGTACCTTCTTTGTGACTTTTTAAGCTATTGTTTTGTATTTATATATACACGAGCATCTTTGTGTTTTACTTATATTGCCGAATAATGTTGCATTTTTGGTTAGAGAATAGTTTATGGCGGAGATTTCTTTATTTACACTGTCCCGTTTTATTGGATTGACAGTAGAGTTAAGGTGAGTTTTGGTGCCTATAACCAGGTTTATACCCCAAGCGGCCTTTTTTGCCAATGACCGTTCCAAGGCGGTAGCCCTATTGTCAAACCTTTTGTGTTTGTGATGTCTTATTTGGCCTGTTATTCATCTTTAAATTTGTTCTTTGTTTCTGTGTGTTTGTGGTTGACAGTCGTCCTTGAATGCTGCTTTTGCTGTTCGATTTTTATATCTATATTAACGTTAAATTTAATTATATCCGGGTTTGGACACTAGCGAGAACGCACTAAAACACATGATTTTAATTCTAACTTCGGACAGAGAGTGTCACCAATGAATACACCTGGATATCACTACAAATTAAGACAAGGTTGCGCAAAGACAAACGAGGTGTTTCGTTTATATTAGTACATAATTGAACATGAGTTTACCTGGAACAATACCATTGTACAGGAAGTCCTGATTTTAAACGTTACAATGGTATTATCGCGTACTTATATAACTATTCTTTAATTGAGTTATATAGAGGATCTTACATGAGTGACTGTTTATTATTGACTTTAATAAACGAGTTGGACACAATGATAGGATACGAAGCTCTCGTGTCATATCCTTTTATCCAAGGAGATTATTAACGTCAGTAATACAAAGTCACGTTTAATGTTGTCTATTTATCTTGCATATAGCGGCAATTTGTAATAAAAATCACGACGTAGTTTCGTTGTTTTCATGACGTCAGCTACGTTCCGCGTCTGTAACGCGTTTGCTCTACAAATAATGCGACGCCTTCAACCAAATTTAATGTTACTAACCTGCATTGTATAGAGCAAGATTTCAAATAATGATACAAGTTAAGATTTCTGAACTTATCGTATGATAAACCATGCAAACAGTTCAATTAAATGTTTTACTGTATACAAACACAGTGCTTCGGTCCCCATTTGCATATGTAATACACTAGTGTATTACGAGAAATAAGTCAAGGCTTTATTACACTCCCAGAAGCAATGCTATGTGATAAAATAATGTATTTCTTGCTTAATTTTCAAACAATATTTATTAAATGAAATAATCTTAAATGGACTATATTTATTCGACCGCAGAACCTATATGTTTGTGAAGAGAATATGACGCTGAATGTCACAGAGAATCCATCTCACTTAAATTAGTCTTATTAAAGAGAATACTAATTCGTTTTGTTTTCATGTTTTGCTGATGACATGCTCACAGAAGCGTTCTAGATAGTTGCTGTGTTAATAATGGATGTGGTTACTTGAGCAAAGTGATGTAGAACGCATGCATCGTTCGCAAGGGAATACACACATTAACTATACATAGATTTGTTGTAGGATCGCTTTATAAAACATTATTCCGTTACAAGGTAAACACCATCTTCATTTTAAAACAATATTAACTTAAAGTGATGATGCTGTTAAGTGGTTTTAACTCCCAAATGGACTATCTTGCACATATATATATGTATAATATTCGATCGATTGATCACAAACAAGACCAACACTGTACACAGCGTTTACGTTTTATGCGAAATGTAAAATATTTAAGTAGTACTGTTGGACATCAGCCAGTAACATTCGAAATTCATCGGCATACTGAAGGTGTTGTACACTGCTGTACTTTGGAAACTGCATCAGCCACATGGTGTTTTTCGTCTGTCCTCAAACTGGGGACTTCGTGAGTAGAATGGTCTTGTCATCTGCCCTCACACTGGGAACTTCGTCGCCAGACGGGTGTTGTCGTCTGCCCTTACACTGGAAACTGCATAAGCAAACAGGTGTTTACCATCTGACCCTACACTGGGACCTTCATCGGCAGCCTTGTGTTGTCTTTTGCAGTTTCCCAGAGATCTGTATAAGCATGCTGATGGTATTGTCCACATTTGCACTGTAAATGTTATCAGAGGGCGGGTGTTGTCATATGCCCTTTCATTGGGAATTTCATCAGCATGCTGGTGTTGTGTTTCATCCCTACACTGAGCATTTCTACAGTAGACTGGTTTTGTACATATTTCATAGTTAATTATATAATTCTGCAAGCACGTTTACAGTTAATATGATAATAATTGTAAAGCTTGATAACTACTTCAAGATTGTCATGTGTTCCATATTATAAGATATGTATACATGTCCGACTAAATAGCGGTTAGATATGGTTGTAACTTAAATACATAGTACAGAAAATTACCTTAAATGAAAACTCATTGGACATTGTTGTTATCCCGGTTTTACATGATTTTATTAGTTATTAGGGTTCTTGACAGGGGACATGGGCTCACATTCCCTGCCTGGACATTATATTCACCCGAGCCGTTACCTGTCAAGAATCCTAATAACGAATTTGTCATACTTCAAAGTTGCTACCATTTATTTAAGAAAAAACTCCAGCCAAAAACAGGTTTTCATTTTTATTGCGCCAATTTCCCCGTAACATGCCTCTAACTAGACGTTGTTTATATTCGGGACGTCATCGCCCTAACGTCGTTATATTTTGCGGATTTGTTCATAAAATAAACGTTTTTGATCACTATGTTAAAGTTTTATTATCTGTAAAATTGCAAAAAAATATATACTTACGATTATTTCAGACCTTTACACACAATGGAAAGCGCAGAAAAGCAATAGAAAGGAAACAATCGGCGGTTTCCAAAACGAATCGGCAACGTTATCGTCTCATTTCATTTTGTGTATTGCAGGTATGGGGTACCTACGGGGAAATTGTCCTATGTTCACGTCGCGAAACGTAGACATGGCCTCATGACTACGGCCCATTGACCAATACAATTCCGAGAATTTTCTTTGCAGTATGACAATGTTTTATGTCAACTTATACAACAAATAAAACATAAAGCATCTTTATTTATTAGTTCGTTCGACTTACGTGTAATATATATATATATAAAAAATTGCATATTACGCAAAAAGTCCAAACATACTCTTAAATAAATCGACGGTTTCAAGCTTCACGAAATAGAAACTGCTGTAAAATGTGTTTATATCCTAATGAAAGATCAACATGTCGAATTCAAGCCTTGGATTAAACTATATTGCAATCTATAACGCTGCAATCTCTCCTCTGACAAGTCTTTCAACACTGACACCATGGACGTACATATGGTATAATGAGTTACCGTGCTTCTAGCATTGATACATAACATGGACATTTATATTTGTTTGTGTTATACCTGTGAATTGAACCTCTGGGGCAATCGTGCCCAATATCTGTGCTTGTTTTACAGAATACTGCGGAAAGCTACTATAGCTGTATAAAAGGCTAGTGAGCGTGTACCTAGGGCAACTGGGAGCGTTTTAATGCTTGATTTACTACCAAAATCAAGCTCGGGAAACATGTCTGGAAACCTGCATAAAAGCCAGTTTTTATAGCAAACATGTTTCATTTATTTACCAGCGAATGACAAGTAACATTAAAAATACACGCGATTGACGTACATATGCTAATAATGTGTGTTAAAGTGATTCTATAATGGCACATAATATTCTGTTTTCATCTGAAACCTGTATAATCGCATTTATTGTTTTGATTCTATTTCAGTTATGATTAATTGCCTATTCTTGTTATAATACAATTACTCGTACTGTTGTACATATCGCTGTCAGTTATAAATGGTTTATGTCATTACTGATCAAACAGAAGGTTCAATTTATACAGTACTCACACTCTCTGAAATACAAACACATAATAACATGTTATAAAATACACAATCAGTAGCATTTTGTGGACGCATTAAGATTTTGTTTCATTTCAGTGAATAATTAAGATATTGATAAATGGCCGGATGCACTGTTTGTGGACATATAGGTCAATGATAACATAATATTTGTTAAAATAT
The DNA here is from genome assembly GCA_037043455.1 of Cyrtodaria siliqua. NCBI lineage: Eukaryota > Metazoa > Mollusca > Bivalvia > Adapedonta > Hiatellidae > Cyrtodaria > Cyrtodaria siliqua. The sequence goes on along the minus strand of JAWPHD010001464.1, from coordinate 254,267 downwards.
AAGACTAAAGAATGAGTTTATTAATCAATCTGATTTAAGGTTTAAAGAAACATAACGTATTTTTTACGAAGCAATTCTTTCTTTAATACGTTCTTAGATTTGTATATGGCTACATGTACTAGTTTTTCCGAGTAATAATATTGCACGACTTTAGGAGAAGAACAAATGTATATATCCCAATACAAATCTAATAACCTTTTATTGCATACGCATGACTATATAATACAAAACGAACACTTAGAACAAAATAATCTGTATTAACATTCAATTTTCATTAAAAACAGTTATATGAATCAAACATACTGCCGTAACATCGTGAGGATATTTCACACTGAAACAAAAATATTGTAAAGTTTGCATCTGGGACACCCTTTCCGTACATGAACTGCGAATTACACCAGTCCTTAATGAGTAGGCAAACTAGTAGTTCCAATACAATGATTTTACAACACGTCAATAACACATCAATATGGGCCAATATTGACTTTTCATGTCAGTTACATTGAGTAAACGGAGCATGTAAATGTGTATGCAATACTTTGATTTATGTTGTGGTACAATGTGGACCTACGGTGACGTTGTGTCTGTGTGCTGTGGTTGTATAGGACCAGTTTTCCTATTCGTGTACACATTGTAACTGTTACATATTACTCAAGGCCGAGTACCCTAGTTAGTTGTTTTTAGACCTAATTTGATGTGTATAAAGAAATATAAAAATATCGAACAGGGATAGTAGTATTCAAGGAGGACAGTCAACCACAAAACACAGAAACAAACACGCAAACGGACAAACAAGAAGTATGTCGCAATTAAATTGAATTTATTCTATGCATAATATAACCATGTAGGTTTAACATGTTTATTTGTTTTTAGTGTACTAAGATTGTTTATTTCACTAGTGTAATATGATGAATACATCATGGCTTTATGACACTCCCACACCGCAAGTTATGTGATAAACATATTACTGTACATGCTTGCCTTGAATCACCTTAAATGCAAAGTGTTTATTAAAATTTAATAACAGCCTGTGGACACTTCTGTTTTAATCTGTAGATAGATAGATAGTTGTATTGGTTTTAACTTTTACAGTTTCTAATCATTACATACATAATTTGTAATACATAATTATAATCACATGCCAGGTTATACATATGTCTACACGCTCACATATAGTTCAATTTTCAATACATATAAACATTAATTAATCATAGATCATATCAATTACACATTTTAATCAATAATCCAAGGATATCATACACAAAATAATTATAAATAAAACAACAATTTATGTGAGTATGTTCTTGAATATGGTTTAAGAAATAATATGTGGAATAGAACATCTGACAGTAAACGCGACTGAAATATATTTACTTCAATTAAAAAAAGTTCTTTCTTCTTTGAATATTTTAGCAGTGTTACAAATGTAAATATATGTGGCCTTTGTATGTAATATTTTCTGATATATTTCTTTCTAGTAATATCATTATAAGTCGTATACATTTAAACAAAGTGAAATTCGTCTTCACTTTCAGTTTAATTACATATTTGACAAACGCTTTGATTTCGTTCAATCATATGTCTTGCATAACCTGTCTCAGTTCTTAGGCTATTTAAAGATAAACGTAATTTAGTAAAAGCAATTCGTAATATGTTTGTACATAAACTATTCAGATATATTTTTCATATCCAAAAATGTAGTTTACATGTCTATATAAACTTGATAATATTCTATTTTCTTGTAGATCAGTTTTCCATTTTTGAATAAAGCATTGCATCAACCTGTTTAAAGCTAGATACGAAATGTAGATTGTTCACCCTTAAAAGGTCATACCATACATACATAAGCCATACGTATTACGCAGAGATTTCACATCAGATAACCAATTCTTAAAACCACTTTCACAATCAGATAATAATATAAGCGCGCACGTACAGTCCTGAAACGATAAGCAGACAAATGTATAGATTAATAACTTTATAAATGAGATGTTTCCTTTTCTTGTATTCCTCTTGACTGAAGTAAATGGCAGAATATGGAAAATACTACTTTTGGAACTGTTTTTATATAGCATTGTAATCTACACAAATTCATATCCACCAAATTACCCCCATCTCTCTCGCATGATGCAGAGTATAGGGGCTCTGTTATTATTCACTTCTGACAACCTGTCGACTTAGATCACGTTACTTCACAGAAATATTATGTTTTGCCATTCATTTCTAACAGTATTACTTCCGTTGTTATAGTGTGGTTTGTCCGATATGGAAAACTAGATGTGTTCAACATATAATTAAATACGTCTAACATGTTGTATTTAAGCTTATATATATATATGCGTGTACTTGCATGGAAGAGTGTTCTTTGCATATCATTACTTTCAATTGACAGAAATGAAACACATGTCTGGTCTAATTTGAACAGCGACATCAGCGGAAATGAAATGAAGTATGAGAATTCACAGCGGATATACCGATACAAGGGCCCAAACCACACAGGACGGAGGTCTGCAGCACTAAACCACAAGTCTGAACTACCGAGACATTTGTGTTGGCAAAACGTTCTTGAGTAGATCATATTCATAGAATGGGTATACTGCGCTTACTATGTTAACGAAGTGTTCAGTGTATTCCCAGAAAGTATTATCCGTGTTCCCACGGCATAGGTGATTAATCATGGTCTAATACATGCTTCATTCATGCGGTAATACAGTTGATAGTCTATGACAATCCGTATAGACACTGAGGATGGTCAAAGGCTACATCTATATATTCGTTTATATAAGAAGTAACGATTAATGTACCTTAAAATGCATATTTCGTTTTCTCATCCATCGAATTTGAAACAAACAAGAGGCCAGAGAGGGCATGTGGACGTTATATATAGGGTTGTCGTCATAAATATTCCATCCTAAATTCTCTTAAAACATTGCAAAATGAACAAATACACAAAACAACGCACAACAGAAACTTAAACCCTTGACCCATGCTAACAATTTAAACAAGAGGCCGTAGTTCTAATTTGGCATAGTTATTTAGGGAATCGAGGTACAACAACTATATAACATATGTTTTGATTGTAGAGTGGCCCCTTTATGCAGGCGGTCAAAATTCATTTTATATAATTGTTGTGCCTCGAGTCCGTAAATAACCATACTAAATTAGAACTGGGGTTTGTTTTTAGAAAATACGGTTGTCTCTCCTAGTAGAAAGGGCCATAAATCCGCCAAAATTCATTCAACTGACCCAAGACGAAGATATGTGCAACTAGGCATGGTAATTGTCATCTCCACCATGTTTCATGGAAATCCAGGCGGGGAATCAGGAAAAGTAGTCGGACGAATCTTATGTATTAGAACATTTAAAAGGCCATTATTCCACTACAAATCATTCAACCGGAACAATACAGGACACCGTTTGTGTATTAAAACGTTTTAAAGAGCTACAACTTCACCAATTATCATTCAACCGAAACACGACAACGACATGCGCAACTAGGCATGATACCTATCATGCCTGGAAAGTTTCATTAAAATCCAACCAGAGGTTCGGGAAGACTTGTCCAGATAATGTTGGAGGCCATAATTGTGTCAAAAAACATTAAACCGGAACATAGCAATGATACTAGGCTTCGTACTGATCATTCCTGCCAAATTTGTGGACTTGTATTGATGTTTGTAGAGCCTTATCTTTTCTTCTGGATAACTATGGGTGCTAACTGTGCGCCACTTGTTGCAGATTTGTTTTTGTACTGCTATGAAAGGGATTTTATGTTGAGTTTGTCACCTGCTAGACAGGGTGAAATTATTGATGCCTTTAATAATATTTCTTGGTATCTTTCTGACTCAATATTGACTCAATATTGACAATCCGTTCTTTTCTCATATGATTACAAACATTTATCCACCAGAGCTCACGCTGAATAAAGCCAACAGTTCGGATACAGTAGCAGCATTTCTCGATCTTCGTCTCTCGATTTCAAATGATTGTATTCATACTAAAATCTATGATATGAGGGATGATTTCAATTGTAACATCGTTAACTATCCACACCTGGATGGAGATGTACCTCGTGCTACCTCATACGGGGTGTATATTGCCCAGTGCTAGAGCGTGTAATGATGTTATAGACTTCAGTGATAGAAATCAAGTAATTACAAGCAAACTTATTCAGCAGGGTTTTCGTTATCATAAACTACGTAGATCTTTCTCTAAATTCTACCGCCGCAACGCCGGCCTGCTGGAGAAGTACAACACCAACCTTAAAACACTTCTGCGACTAGGCATATCACAACTCTCATTGTATGGAGATGTGGTCTATAAACCTCGAAAGTTAATGGCGTCTGACGAGTTTCCTGACCGCTTTACAAATTTAATCAGGAAGTTCGTCAGAAAAGGATATAACTCTTTGGTTTTACAGCGCACTGCATGTTTAGTGATTGACCCCTCTACAGTCAGTCATTACGCTTCAGTTTTCACTTGTCCGATGACTGGACTACCTCTTGGGACTCTATGATTGTACCTACTGAAACCCCAACTAAGGGAGGTGGGTGCATGAGCTTTCGTCCCACAGGTTTTCTGGTCGTACCCTAGATTGGTTTTCTCTTTAGCTGCAACTACTATGGTTGTTCAGTACGATTCTGGATACATCCTGAGATGTTTATTATTTTGTATGTGTTTCTTTGGTTACATGTAGTTTCTCTGGATGTGTACTTTATTTTTAGAGAATTCCTTTTGATGGGATGTAGTTTTGTTTACATTGTCTTGTATATTTGGGCGCTGAAGACAGGATAATAGCGAGGAGTGTGCGCATACAAAATCGAGTCAATCTAACCAGTAGACCTTATTGCCTACTGACCGTTCCAAGTCGGTAACCCTGTCTTCACCACCCTTTCTGTTGTGTTTTGTCTCTTTCATTGTATTATCAAGTCCTTGTTTGCAGTATAGTGCGGACCTACGATGCCATTGCGTTCAGACGCTGTGGTTTCTATAGGACCCTATATCTCATTTTTGTTGAAATGCAGCCAGGAGTTCAGCAAAACTGGTCTCTACAAAGTTAGTTTATTAAAACGTTTAGAGGTCCATAACACCGCTAAAGATTATTAAACCGGAACACTGAGACGATATGCAAAACTAGGATTGATACTGATCAGCATTGTCGAGTTTCGTTGAACTATGGCCAGGGGTTCAGCAGAACTAGTCCGGACAATGTCTGTGTATTAAAACATTTAAAGACCTTTTAAAGGCCAACAATTCCGCCAAAAGACGTTCACCCGGAACACGGTGATGATATGCACAACTAGGCTTGGTTGTTTCACTGAAATCTGCACAGGAGTTTAACACGAGACTAGACTGGACAATGTTTGTGTATTAAAACTTTTAAAACTCTGTCAAACATCATCCAACCAGAAGACGGCGACGATATGCACAACTAGGATTGATATTTATCATTCATTCCAAGTTTCGTTGAAATCCGGCCAGGGGTTCAGTAGAACTGGTCCGGACAATGTTTGTGTATTAACACATTTAAAGTGTCATAACTCCGCCAAAATTCTTTCAACCGGAACACGGTGAGTATATGCACAACCAGGCTCGGTACTGATCATCCCTGCAAGGTTTCGCTGAATTCCGGGCAGGGGCTCAGGAGAACTAGCCCGGACAAATTGTGTGTAGTAAAACCTTTAAAGGGCCATAACTCCGCCAAAATTCTATCAACCGGAAAAAGGTGAAGATATGCACAACTACGCTTGGTACTGATGCAAAGATCATCCCTGCAAAGTGATGCTGAAATACGGCAAAATAAAGGCCCTATCATAACAATTTGGTAAAGTTTGATAAAGATCGGACGAAAAATTAAGGTGCTAGAGAGTCGGCATCAAACAGTTAACACACTTTTACAATAATTCAAGGGCCATAACTTCAGTGATACTGGTCCGATCTGGCTGATGATTTTCAAACTTGCCCGAACTTTCATCAATATCAACATCTGGCAAAGGTTGGTTAAGGTAGGATGCAAAATGGATGTGCTAGATTGATTGTTGACAATACAAAATAGAGTAATTTTCGTTAATTCAAGGGCAATAACTCATCTGATCATTCATTTACATTAACAGTCTGGTAAAGTTTGGTAAGGTCCGGATGAAAAATGAAGGCGCTGGAGTGTTGACATCAACAAAAAGAAGTATAATAATGGACCTTTGGAAACGGCCGAGCACGACACATACGAAATATTGCAGTCTGGGTTTGATTGAAACTGTTCATGAGCGGTAGTGTGATATGCTAGCTACCGCTCACGCCCTCTAGCCCCGGGTTGAGCAGAACTCAATATTCATAAAAGCAATAGTACACAATTTAAACCATTCCGAAGATGGCATGCATACGGCGGTGGACATGGAGTCATATGCTTCCCCATGTCGTACGGCGTATGGTCCCAGTATATAATAAAATTAAATGCCCCGAAGAGCGAAATAAACATAATGGAATTTAGTTGGGAGCAGCGGTTATGAAGCCTGCGTATCACAAGTAACAGCCAAAATACTAAATTAAAAAGCAGACAACATATCCTATAAGTGGTTAAACAATACCCAGAGCCTTTTATCGGCCGGAGTAGTGGAACCACCGAATCAAAAATCAAGTAAGAAAACAAAAGAAATTGAAAATGTACCACCGCTAACTAAATATAAGTATCGGGCTCAGCGATCTCCAATGACTGAATGAATAACAGTACTGATTGCAAGTTAACACATTTTTCAATAATTCAAAGGCCTTAACGTCGGTGTTAATGGTCCTATCTGGCTGGTTTTCGAACTAGGCCAAGATCAATATCAACAATCATCTGTCAACGGTTGGTAAAGGTAGATTCAAAATGGAGGCGCTAATGTGTTGACAAGAAAAAATATAGCAATTTTCGTTAATTCAAGGGCAATAACTCCGGTGTTACTATTTCGATCCGGCTGGTTTTCATATTCTTCCGAGCTTTCACTGATATTAATAACCTGGTAAACGTTTATAAAGATCGAATGGAAAGTGGGGGCGCTAGAGTGTTGACAAGACAAAATATAGCAATATTTGTTAATTCAAGGGCAATAACAGTACTGCGGTATTACTGTTTCGATCTGGCTGATTTTCGAACTGTTCCGAGCTTTCATTGATATTAATAATCTAATGAAGGTGCTAGAGTGTTGACATCACAAAGTTAACGGACGACGGACGGACGACGGACCAAATACCATGGCATAAGCCCTGCTGGTCTGTAGCTAAACACGGATATATCATCAGGAGAAGCCTACTGCAGCGTGTTGCACGTCTATCACTATGTTTATCAATGTACTGGGTAATATAGTGAGTTTCTTCTTAAATGCCATGGCGATTTCACAACTGTAATTAAAATCATGCGTTTACATGGGTTATAGATTTTCTATACTAAGAACATGCATTCCTTGTTTAATGTTATGAAAAGACCCAATAACACCAAGTATACTACTTTTTACCTTTTTTCTCTCTAGTGTGTGTTCATTGCTTTCACTGAGTCTCCTTTTCCATGTTTGTACTGTTATTCATTCGATCTTTGGAGATCGCTGAGAAACAAAAGTACAAATATAGCATTCACGGAACATATTCAACGAGAATCACGCATACATGTACATCATAACGTGATGGTTAAGCTTACATTAGCAGGATTTTAAAACGGATATTTCGAAAATATAACACGTTTAGAAAAATTGTTTACTGAAAAACATGCGATAACCTGTTTACAATTCTCTATTAAATGTTTTAATTTTACAATGTGCAAACTTTTTAAGCCGAAATTAAGGTATTATTTAATCACAAGCCAACCCCGTTTTCTCTTCTTGTAGAAGGGTTTGGATGGGGTATGGAAGTTAATACTCGGACCACGTAATGGAACAAACAAAATAGCAAAGTATGCGACACAATAAACAAAATTTTGACTCTATCTTGTCAACGCACAGTGAAAACACATTACGCTGGCAGGTTTAAATCAGTTTCTAGAGTTCAAAATAAACGACTAGCGTATGCGTTAATAACTAGAATTGTGCGTGATGTCATTAGTTGTAATATGTATGTCACACTAATGATACACTATATACAGCAATTAAAGGCCGTATGATACCTGGAATAATATCCGGGACAACGCTTGGCTTTGACAAAGTACTGCTATCTCAGATATCAGAATAATGTTTCGCATCAGCTTGAGACTAAAACTTCAATATACCAACTATTTAATATCAAAGAAAACAAGTGTTTGCAAAATGTATTATCGTAACCCTTATCTTCTTTCCAAATATAAAAGTAATTTAAGGACTCTTCTGCGACAAGGACTATCACAACCTGACTTCTATGGTGATGTGATTTATAAACTTCGTAAGATTCTTTGTCATGATCACTTTCATACTATCTTTGTTAAACTTGTTAAAAAGTTTATCAAAAGAGGTTATGACCCTATAATTTTGCAACGTACTGCATGCTTGGTGGTGGACCCTTTTACAGTTCGCCACTATGCTTTCCTCTTTAATTGTACGATGACCGGACAGACTGTGGACCCTATGATGACGCCTACCTAAAGCCCATTGGGACGGTGGCGTTTGATGTTTGTCTAAGATCTTTCTTGTCGTGCCCTTAATGGTTTATTCTCTTACTGCTCTGGCTTCTGCCAAGTCATTGAGTACCTTCATTGTGGCTTTCTAGGCTATTGTTTTTTGTATTATATTTACACGAGCATATTTGTGTTTTACTTATATTGCCTATTGATGCTGCCTTGTTGGTTAGAGATTAGATAATGGCGGGGATTTCTTTATTTACACTCTACTGTTTCAATGGGATGACAGTAGGGTAAGTGTGAGGTTTGGTGCACCCTAGAACCGGTTTAAACCCCCAGTGGCCTACTTTGCCACTGACCGTTCCAAGGTTGTAGCCCTATTGTCAAGCCTTTTGTGTTTGTGATGTCGTTTGTATTTATTGCTGCTTTTGCCTTCTTGTTTGTCTGTTTGCGTGTTTGTTTCTGTGTTTTGTGGTTTACTGTCCTCCTCGAATGCTACTTTCCCTGTCCGATCTTTTTATATTTCTTTATATACAGTAAGCAGTAACAGTCACTCTATGCAGTACTATGACTATCTTCTGCCTAAACCTCAGAAATGAATAGTTTGTGTTCGACGTATCTCTCTCCTTAGAGTCCTTGGTGTTCTATTACGCTGATTTAGCACTGTCCTTGGTGTTCTATTACCCAGATGTATCTCTGTCCTTGGTGTTCAATTACTCTGATTTATCGTATCATAATTCTGTATCGTATCATTTTATTTGAATATCAAGTGTGCAAACATTTATATACCGTACATATATGGATGCATTATAGTCTACCTGCTCCTATAGTAAATTATGACTTCATTACATGTGTGGAATGGATTTAACTTCCTTCCAGTCGTAAATTAAAAACATTGAAACTGATGTATCACAAAAATTGTACACAGCTTACATTACAACATATTTCGAACTGCATTCCATCACGATTTAATTGTATTAGATTTATATAAGGGGTACATATATACTGAAAGGAAAAAGAAACGCAGGGTTCGTATTTCCGCTTTATATTGTATGTTTAATATGCTACTGCTAATCGAATGGTACAGGGCGACATTAGGCCAGTCCTTTTAGACAGAAGGTTTAAACAGCACTGAACACACCAATGGTTACCGCTTTAAAGTTACATTATCGTCAGAATGCGCATTTGGCTCAAGCAGGTGAGCAAACTTAAGCTTTAAATGTTGCAATCACTTAATATTAAATACAGTACTGAACTGGCTCAATTTTTCAAAGAGGAACTTCAGCATTTATGAATTTCTTGTTACAACGTGTACTGTGATTAAAACGTCTACAACATCACAGTTGTGTCCTTTCTCTAACTAACTGCACTTTTTTTTTTTTACAAAACATCTTGGGATTTCCTTGGAATATATATGGAATTAAGTGTGAAGTATATGCAATATATAGCGGAAATACGCACCCTGCGTTTCTTTTTCCTTTCAGTATATGTTGAGAATAGATCCATAGCTCTGTAACTTTTCACTTGTTCTAAAAAATGTGTGTAGTTGATAGACATTTTGCACGAATAGACATACTTCTTATAGATGAGCACAACTAGATACAAAATATAATCAATATCTGATGAGCACGGTGTGCCAAGAAAAATGGACTTGTAAAAATGCTAACCAACTTTAAATTATTAATATGCTCTTGGCTGACATACATTCATAAAAGAAATGCAACAGTGTTCCTTTTGAATTATTACAAAATGTGCAAAGTTCCGTTTCAGACATTCCACATTCATATAATCTTGCATTTGTGAAAATAATTCGGTGACTAATTTTAAATTGTAAGGATTGAAGATATGAGTCATCTGTTATACGGAAAGGTGGCGTATATAGAATTGCCCAGTCTTTAATAGTCAATTCGCAATCCAAATAAGTTTGCCATTTCATTTGAGAATTATTTGGAATTTCAACTATTGACTTCAGAAAATGAGGGTAGAATGTTTGATTTAACTGTTTTGCTAACGTTTTTATGGATTGGATTCTCGATCTTATTATTATTTCTCATGCGTGCTTTCCAATCAGCTGAAATTGCACTCACTAATCCTGTATAAATTAAAAAAGGTATGTGTATGTCATATTCTCCGGTAAATTGTTCCAAAAAAAACAACATACAGTTTGTCATCAACAATGTCATTGATGAAAAATATATATTTTTTACATAATTCTTTATAGAATACCGTTCTGCTTTTCCTTTTTATAATACTGGCTCCGATAAATATCTTCTACTGTATTAACACGATTTCCCTGTATTAGCGCCAAAGACTGGAATACATTTTTCCAAAAGCTATTCATTTCATTACCAACTTTTATGAGCCCTTCTTTATGAAAATGCCATACTCTGAATCCACCGTTTTTTTTCTAAATCGTTTAAAATAAGCGTTTCCACGGTGCGAATTTGTCAGGGTCTAAAAATTTTTGTATCTAAGATAACTTAAGTGAGTGACTTAGTGATTTAATGTGTGTGATCTTTAATCGACCTTCTTCAATGGTGTTTGTAATCACATTACGTTTTATTTTATTTGGTTTACCTGACCACATAAAATCGAACCTCGCATTTTAAATGTCGCGATATACATGTTCGGGTGGATTAGGCAAGACAGTGATATATTGAATGAGTATTGCACGGCAAGGGTTTTTAAAATAGTTGTTTTACCTATTAAGGTCAAATTTCGAAACGACCAATCATTTATCTTTTTTTTATTTTATCGAATTTACTATGAAAATTGTGAGCCACATTGTTGTCGTTTTGCAAATTTTATTCTATTCCTAAAACTTTAAAAGAAACACTTTCATTCCATTTTACTGGTTTACATGTATTCAATATGTCTTTGCATCCTTTTTTATGTCCTATCCAAACAATTTCAGTTTTATCAAAGTTTGTTTTTAGTCCAGAACATAACGAAAATGTGTAAACAGTTTCTAGAGTAGCATTCAGTGACTTTACATCGTCGTCAAGGAAAAGGGACGAGTCATCTGCATATTGATTTATAAGGTATTCTGAACAGTCTATTTTAATTCCATTTATATCAGAATTATTTTTAAAGCCGCACTTAAAATTTCGACACATATTAAAAATAGATATGGCGATAAAGGGTCTCCCTGACATACAACACGCTGTAGAGAAAAATAATCGGTACAGTGACCATTATTTAATACACAACTCTCAATGTTAGTGTGCAACGTTTTAAACCATTGAGGTATAGAATCCCCAAAATTGAAGAAACGTAATGCTTTTTCTATAAAACTCTCTCTATTCAAGAGAATCGCCATTATCATATACGGTCGAAACTTTAAACAATCTTCTTCTCAAGAACCGCTGGACAGATTTCAACAGTTTTTCTTTTAAAATTATCGCCAAAGCATAGACTATCAAATTTGTTCAAAGAAGTCCCGGGGTCAAAAATGGCCATGCCCCGGGGTCCGAAGTTTGTATATTGAGATATTGCATGTTTTCAATAGACTTATATAGGAAAAAACTTTAAAAAAATCTTCTTCTCTGAAACCACAAGGCACAGAGCTTTCATTTATTACATATAGCATCAGCTTAGTGTCATCTACTAAGTTTGTTCAAAGGTTCAAACAAAGGTGACCTTGATGTAACATTTGGCCCTGCCCCGGGGATTACAGTTTTACACAGAGTTATATAGGGGGGAAAAATTCTTCTTCTCTGAAACTACTGCAAGAGCCAGAGGTTTACTATTTTGCATTTGCTATAAGCTTATGGTCCTCTACCGAGTTTGTTGAAATGATGACCCTGGGGTCACAATTGGCCCCGCCCCACGGGTCACATGTTTTACATAGATTTGTATAGGGTAAAACTTAAAACATCTTCTTCTGTGAAACCAAAAGGCACACAGCTCTCATATATTACATGTAGCCCTGGGGTCACATTTGGCCCTGCACAAAGTGTTACACTCTAGCGCCATCATTTTGTACGAGTATTTGATCTTTACCAAACATTGTCAGTGTCTTTATATCAATGTTGTTTTAACACAACAGAGGCCACATTTCTTGAACAATCTTAATCAAACTTGCACAGATTCTATATACATGACCATACAATTTCGAAGAAGTTAGATAATGTGCCAGTATTCAGGTGATCGATTTAGGGGCCCTCTTGTTTAACTAAACCATTTGGTTCGGAGGAAATGTATCTGTTCGAATCTACAACTATATCAAAATATATCCGAACTAATGTAAAATAGTTAGATTGAACACTATCTTTCAAACACTACTGTCCTATAGATATGCCCAGAATACCTGGCATTTTCCCTTTTCTGTGCTCAGCATGAGGTTCTTATTATTATAACAGTTAACTAATGGCTTAGACTGACCATTATTTATTGCTCCACATGGTACCGGGTTTATTTCTCTTCTACCAGTACTGTACTCGGGTCAGTGTGGTCAAACTTATCTTGTTAGGCAGACAGCATGGGATGTGTTTTTAGGTATTTCGCCAAAAACTGCAAGATGATGTTGCAGAAAGTGGAATGATTAGAATTTTATATACTTTTTCTGAAGTTTATTGAAAAATATGTTTTGATAATCTGCTTTGAAAACATAAGACTGATTTGAAATATGATGAATTGAATGAATGGACTATGATATTATTATATTATATTATATATTATACCCCCGCTTTCACAAATTGAAGTTGGGGCTATATTAGGAATCACGTTGTCCCCATGTCCCGTCGGGTAAGACAATTTTGTCGCGTCGAGTCCCGTCGCATAACACATTTCTAATACTTGCATATATCAAACACTTTGAATGTATTTACCAAATTTCAAATACTCATAACAACTGATGAACTTATGTCCCTCTGTATCACCCAAATTGTTGACAGAATTATTGCCCTTTATTTGACTTAATCTTTTACTTTATTATAAACTTCATTCACTTTTAACACTTGTCAGGGATTGTTATTACACTTGACACACAGTTGACACGTGATGATATGATGTGTCTCAGCATTAATGGTTTTCAGATTGTGCAAACATTTTTTTTTCAGAATTATGGACCTTTATTTTATTTAGAAATTCTTTCACATTATAAAATTAAAAGATATTTTAGACATTCATTATTTTTCATTTTGCCCATCATCGGCTATCATTTAGCAAAAAAGCAGGGGTATTCATCACCTTTAGTGATAGTTCTAGTATTTTATTATATTATATTATATTATATTATATTATATATTATTGTATATTATTATATTATATTATATTATATTATATTATATTATATTTATTATATTATATTAATATTATATTATATTATATATATTATATTATATTATATTATATTATATAATATTATATTATATTATATTATATTATATTATATTATATTATATTATATATTATCATAGTGTCCTTATAAGAGAGAGAGAGAGAGAGAGAGAGAGAGAGAGAGCAACTGAAACCCCATTAAAACCTGTAATAAAAATGTGTTATATGCGACAAGACGCGACACTGCGAAAGCGGGGTTACAACAATATGTTATGTTCTAAAGCGATATGTGTAATGCTACTTCCGTTATTTCAAAGTTACGCAAATATACATACATACGTACACTAAAATAAAAAGGCGGGGGTATTCATCACCTTCAGTGATAGTTTCAATTTATATTATTACCACAATATTAAAATAAGTAACGATTTCCGTGCGCCGGTTTAACGGGACGCCTCAGTTTTAAAAAATCAAGATTTTCGTATGTCCCTTTAGATATACTAAAACATACTATTTTGCGTGTTATTTCATACTTTGCATACTAATAACTAGTTTCTACCATTATTTGTTCAAAACTAAAATGTAAAGGGTTTTTCCCATATTTAATGGGGTTGATGTTTACAATAGTATTCATGTTATTAGGTAAACAAGTATGTAATTTTTTTTAAAATAAAACACTAAGAAAATATTTGTATTTGAATTTAAAGTGTATATGTCATATATTTAATACAATTTTGTAAAGTAATCAAGTCAATATAGAAATAGTATATTACACAAGTGAGATTCATTGAAACCATTATGTATGTTATCTTATAGGAAATAGCTCTATTTTGTATTCATAATTAATTAAAAATAGTCATTAATATGTTTTACATTTTATCAATTCAATTTCATACATTAAAACGTTATTATGATTTTCTATATTCGTGCAGTTTTACAAACTACAAACTACCCACCTATTGTTGTCTTAATCACTCTCCTCCACAGTGCAACCTCATATCTCTGATTGCTCAGTGCTGTGTTTATTAACAAGTTCTTAACAAATGGACCCTGCTGAGTATGTAACAGTAAATTGTTGTTTAATAACACGTCCTGGCTGAGTAACTTTCCTGGGCATTTCTGTAGGACTGTCTAACACTTATTAGCTAAGATTTTCATTATCATACGTCGAGCTGAACACTACTATGAGCTATCCCGGATTATAGCTTTAAACCTATGTTTTAAATTAACATTGGAGTTTCTGCCTCACATGTTGGGCTGGACACTAGCCTTAGCTATCACTTCAGATAACTATCAGGTTCGAACGTATGTTCAACCACTTCGAACAATTTCTTATCAAACTTTTGTACCATAGCTGTAATGATTTTCCTTTGTTCTTGCTTATGATATATTTTTCATAAACCTGAAAGTCTGAGCCTAAACCATGCTATAAATACCGGTATATTTCAGCCGTACTATAAATGACAGATTCGGCAGTTATACCATGGTCTACTCAATTTTACACGCGCGTAGATGTAATGTTTACACACAACCTGTCAATCAAATATGTAAAACACCACTACCCATTATCAAAACAGCACTCCTTGACATTGGATTGGCCCAATAATATACACAGGCGATTGGCAGCAATAGTTAAAACATGGGTCATGCTCATGCCGCGTGATAATGCTATTTCTTGATTGGATCGAGCTGTTATTTTTACTGAAAACTGCAACGCCCTTAAACCTTTTGCACATGCGTAGTTTTGCACATGCGTAGTTGGATAATAACTTTCAAACTGTTTCTTAAATTAGCCAAAACACAATAACAGATTAATCATAAACATTAATTCAAGCATGCTTCAGTTCAACATCCGAATTACTCCATCTTATTCAAACATATACATGCGTAATTATACACACTATATTCCCGGGAAGTCTATACATCTATATATATACATGCAGTACCTACTGCAAACTTAAACAATCGTTTTGTAAACCTCACATTATTCTGACAGCTAGTTCGCCGATGGCACCATTGATGTATTCATGCAATGCATGCATGTGCTAACATCTCCTTTAACACGCAGATAAAAAATAAAATATGGTTATGTTATGCAGGTATCCAATAACACCTGCTAGAATGTTAACATTAACACTAAGATACACAATCTCTACGCAGAGTACACTCGTTCCTCATTTGACTCTGCCAACGTCAAAGGAAGTAGAGCGAACGGTTAGGTCACGTGATTATTCAAAAAAGTTATGACGATGTTTATAAATCCTTTTGCGTGATCTTTATTTCTATGAGTTATTTTTTTTTAGTATTTTTCTGCTATCTAGCTTTGGTTTGAAATGTTTACATATGCGTTTCGATTGAGGAGACCTAAGTACGTATTATTTTTGTAGTAAAATAGTCCTGATTAAAAAAAAAATTGTTTTCATGCATTATTTCAAATCTTGCAACATCTAATTTGCAGATATTCTGAAAATTATATTTACACAACAAAATAAATATGTTTCAGGCAAACATATTTCAATTTAACAGGTTTTACCAAAATCTTGTAATTTAGTAGTTAGCAGAGATATATGTGAGTGCAAGGAACAATAACTCTGCGTGGAGATTGTAAGATACAGTCAAGTAATTCTAGAAATGTCATATGCCTGCTTGACTTTGAAGATGAACACTAAATGTCATCCAATGCTACTCTTTCTTGAACGTGACCATTTGTTTGAAATACATTAACTATGGCGAACGTTCACCAGCATTATTTACCTCAGGTTATGGCAATGCTACTAAGCAACATGTTATTTAACAACTTACAAGGACTGTTTTATATAAAATAAAATTGGAATAATACATTGCTTCTGTTTGACCTTTATATCTACCTCTACAATTTACTGACTAGATCGGACAAATACAGAAGTAATGATACTTGAAAATTATCAATATATCGTTATATGATCTGCCTTAACGTTCATCTATATATGAAGTCGATTGGTTACGATATTGGTTGAGATATGTGCTGAGTTAGGAGAAAAGTGATATACGACGCTTAATCCATCAACTGAATTTGCACCATACAATCATTTGATATTGGCATCTAATGTTTTATCATCGTCTATGGTTTTCAAAGAATTGATTTATTAAAGTCTACGTAATGGCGACCATATCCAATTTGGTCTTCATTAATATTTATTGCATTAACAACTATTCTGCTTTTTTAACTAAGGTTTTATGGAACATCAAATGGTTCCTGAACCAGTTTTGTAATCATGATAACTGATTACAATATGTTATGCCATAAAGTATGTATGACTGTACAGTATTGTATCATAAATATTCATATAAAAGGGAAGTGTCGCCGGAAGTAAGACTACTGCCTTTTCTTGTAGAAACCGAATATAAGAATACATTTTTAACTTTATGTAGCGGAATGTGTTTGGTGTAAGTGTCGAAATCAATCCATTGGTGAGTGTTGAATCTAATACTGTCAAAATAGGCGTAGAAGCCGAGGGTGGTGGGGTGGGGGTGAGGCTGGCCACAATATTTAGTGTGGGATGGGAGGAGGCAGAGTATGCTTTGACCCCTACAATAATTTGAAAAAAATGATAAGCGCTCAAAAAATTACCTTTTCCCCATATACAGGTATAATGTTGTATGTTTTAGTGTAAGAGACCGTGGATAAAAAAAATTTTTTTTTGTTTGCTTGTCAAAATGATTTGAATAAGTTTGCACCCCACACCCACCAACGACCCCAATAATTAAAACATACTAATGTTGCCCCCCATCCCCACCACCCACACACACACGCACAATAATTGAAATGTTCCTACGCCAATGGTCACATATTGACACACAACTAGTTTGCTGCTTGTGTATGCAAGGTATAGACACATAATAAGCCTAATACAACTAACATTTCTGATACTGTCGCCTTTTTTCTTGATTGACATCTCTCTATTGAATTAGGCGAAATAAGTAGTGCAATCTATGACAAGACAGATGATTTTAATTGTGATATTGCTAATTATCACCACTTAGGATGTTTCCGAGCTACTTCTGATGAAGTTTATGTTCCGCAACGTATTCTCTTTTTCTAGTGCTGTTATACGTATTGGTTTGTAATATTAGTATAAATAAAAAGCTACTCCTGCAGGGATGCCTTACCATAACTTTGGAAAAAGATATTGCACAATTGTATTATAATAAAAAGAAATATAAAAAGATCGGACAGGGAAAGTAGCATTCAAGGAGGACAGTCAACCACAAAACACAGAAACAAACACGCAAACAGAAAACAAGAAGGCAAAAGCAATAATAAATGCAAACGACATCACAAACACAAACGGGTTGACAATAGGGCTACCGCCTTGGAACGGTCAGTGGCAAAGTAGGCCACTGGGGATTTAAACCGGTTCTAGGGTGCACCGAACCCTGATCTAATTTTAAAATATAAAAGTAATTTAAGAACTATTCTGCGACAATGATCACAACATGACTTTTATGGTGATATGATTTACATACTTCGTAAGATCCTTGGTCATGCATGTGTAATCACCAGCTTCGTAGTTGTTGTTTGTTTTTGTGCGTGTTTTAGTTGACTGTGGTCGTCGAATGCCACATTTCCAGTTCGACTTTTGCATCAATGTAAACTATACCAAACATTGAAGGTATCATTACCCTCGTATTAATTCACATTAATCTTGTGTTCAACAGTACGTCACAGAACCAGTCTACCCAAATCTACACGAGAATTACTTCAAATGTTGCAGGGTTATTTAAATGTTGTATTCTACTAGTCATTGTATCGGAATTATCGATATAGTTCACTAATATTGTTTTGATTCATATATAACGTTGTAGGCATGGTTGTTTTTGCACATCTTTTGTACGCATTACTGTCTTAGAGTGACTATGCACACCAATAATAATGTGTTATTTTTCTCAAAATTTAATGTTATTTTCTTTTTTTTTCATAATTATGAACTCAATTTTCTGTTAGATAGTGAAGATAGTTGTTGATTGTGCGATGAACGGACAGGCTGTGGACCCTATAATAACGTCTACCTAAAGTCCATAAGGACGGAGACGTTTGATGTTTGTCTGCAATCTTGTCTTGTCGTGCCCACAATGGTTTATTCTATTGTTGCTCTGGCTTCTGCCAAGTCATTCAGTATCTTCTGTGTGGCTTTCTAGGCTATTGCTTTTTTTGAATGTATATATACAAGAGTATCTTTGTATTTTACTTATATTCCCTAGTAATGCTGCCTTGTTGGTTAGAGAATAGTTCCTGGACATACTGGATGGGAATTTCTTTAGTTACAATGTCCCGTTTTATTGGGATGACAGTAGGGTAAGTGTGAGGTTTGGTGCACCCTAGAACCTGATTTAAACTCCCAGCGGCCTTTTTTGCCACTGACCGTTCCAAGGCGGTAGCCCTTTTTTGTGTTTGTAACGTCATATGTCTTTATTCCTTGTTAACATTGCCATTTAAGTTTGTCGTTTTGCGTGTTTAGAGGTTTATTGTTTTCTGTGAAAGCTGCATTTCCTGTTCGATTATTTTGAATACACAGAAATCAAATATTTTGTGAAGACCATGCCGCTATTAGCTTTTTTATTAGCAGTTGACTGTCTGTCTAAAACGTAAAAAAGTAACGTAAAACGTAAAAAATGGTGACTTGATTAGTGCGTTTTTACATACTGTCATACTGCAGAATTTATTTAAAAAAAATGAATTATGCTATGTTAACAGTTAAAAAAATAAATAAGGATATTTGATATTATTGTCTTTTTCCTCGAAACAAGTATCACATGCTTTATTCTTTCATTATCACGAAGTACATAACAATACAGAAGTGTTAAACAATAAACATTAAGAATAAAAAATCGTACTCTCGCGTGAAAATTAAATGCATTTCTTAAATTCGCGTTACAAAAGAGTTACCAGTTAAGGTAATTGTTGATTTGATCACGATTTTATTCCTGTATACTCTCTATTACAGAGCTTGTGTTCAGTAATTATTAGTCCATGTTTTGCATCACCAAGAGTGTACGTGTATTGTCTAAACAACCCGCAAACAGTTACTAAGTGAAATGACCAGACAATTGAAAAACAATAAAAAAAAACACAGCTATATACTTAAGCTTTATCGATAAATCGTCTTTGTATCCTAGACTCAACGGAACCACTTGTTTGTTCTCTGCCAATGGTGTTCAATTACTGCATCGATTGTTTCCCTCCTTATTTAATAGATTGCGACGTTTTCAATTAGGACAAAATGTCGTTCTCAATTAGGAAAGAATGCCGTCTATTAATGACAAACATCTTCTTTCTGCTCTACATCAATTTGCATATCATGAAATATGTTCTGCTTATTAGTGAGTATGGGATTCAATATTAAATAATTGTCAATAACTGTATATTTATTCCGGACTCAGAAAGCTGTTATAGGGTGTTGGACTGCGTATCAACTTCATTTTACTGTTCAAGACAAGTGTATTTTAGTAAGAATACCGGGACGCAGTCGACTTTGCATGCATTTTATGGGTCTTCTACAACTTAATTACGTGTCACTTTTAGGAATTCAGTCTATAAATCTGTTCTCAGCATACGAATACAGCTGGTTCTGAATCATTATCGTCATTGATTATTGATTGATGTTAAACTTTATTAAAGGGACAAACGGAAATCTTGATTGTTTAAAAGCTCGCGGTGCCCCGTTAGTTTTTCTAAATAACTTGCATTTGTTAATAATTAATATTAAATTATAAGAATATATAAAGGAAACTGTGTTTGAATATTTATTAACTGTTTCTGTGTAAAGCTATATATGTATCTCTTTTTGGTGCTGTCTGATTTTAAAATAAGCGACAACTCTTCAATCTTTAAACAGAGTTGATGCAACTTAAACTGAAGCATCTTCTAAAGAGGTCTGCCTCAATGCTACTTATTCGCATGAACTACTGATCAGATTTCAATAATAAACAAGAATCTAACATTAAACACTCTATCGTAAATTTACATTGCTAAAAACTGAAACTGAAAAATCTTTCAATCCAGTTTCTATTATATTATCATTAAGTTGTCTTTTGGTTTATAACTATGATAAATTACCAATTCTTCATATTCTAACCATGATATTTTCCCAATTCTTCACATTCTAATCATGAGAAAACATATTCTATTTAGTGATCCATTACACATACTATTTCAGAAGTCATATTCATATTGTAACATTATACAACACAGATGACAAAATTAATAACATGTTCATTTCGTCTCATGATGACTAGTTTATATAGTGCTCAAACCTTTCATGATAAACATTCATACAAATAAACAAATTCTTACATCTACACACTATTTGTTTATATTTTATCATATTCATTCCTTTTACTGTTATCTTATGTTACTGTTCTGACCGTCTTGTGATACTTTTTATCACCGTTTTCTTGTTATATACTGAACTACTGAAGATATGCTGCAGTTACGTATTCCTCCGAGAGAGTGTGGCTTGATCCAATTAGAGTTTACCATCGTCTGCTAATGAATAAGCATCTCCTTCTTGGTCGCCAATAATGCTCATGTCATCAATAATTCCACATTTGATTGCTAGCGAATATCCTTTTTGCAACAACATTTAATTGAAAATAGCGCCTGCTGTTGATTTCACCAATTCTCAATCATCTCCTTTTCGGGCGCATAATTATACCATAGGTTAGTAAATAAAGTGTTCCAGGTGTCATTTCTTAACCAAATTTGAAAGCAAACCTAAATTTCCTTATCTTTCTCATCCTCATCAACATCGTTTAAGCCGGTAAACTGTTATTGAGGTTAAACGTTTTCGAAATGTGTTACATTTGACTTATACTCTAGGTTTACCACTGTTTCTTATATGATTTATTAAACGTTATGCACTCACTTGAGACGGCTAATTGGAAATTAGCCATGTCGGTAACACGTTACAATAAGCAATATTAAAACATACTCCCTGGCATTTTTACCTACTGGCCAGTAGATTGACGTCCATTTAAGTTAAGTTAGTAAAATGTCATGACACGGTGACCCGATAAGGACAAAACTAGAAGTTGTATATTATTACAATTTCAACATTGATACTGTAGATTTGAGGTAAGTAGGTCAGTTTTTAAGGTTACCCTGCTGTGATCATGGAATACACTCTGTATGCCACTACAGGCTTTGGCTCGGCAACAACCTTATCATCTTTTGGATGAGTTAGTCATAAATGTATGCAATTTGTACCCTTGTGAGACAGAGATTTAAAATGATTTAAATTTCAAGAGTTCAAGTTCACTTTTGGCCAATTGTTGAGTCAGTGTATCATGTAAACGTGTGCCTACACGTTTTTTTTCAAATAGTGTGTGCCATGTTTCCGTCGTTTTCTATTGTCAATAGCTTAATAGCTTAATGTCAATTAATTTGTGATATCCATTTACGTCGTCATTCACAGAATACAGTCACTCCAACAAGGATTACAATGCAAAAAGGTGATGCAAAAAGTACATCACAAACACATTTAGCAAAAAAGCACTTAACAAACATATAAGGGTTGACAAAGAGGGGAACCGCCTTGGAATGGTCAATGGCAAAATTGACCAACGGGGGGTTTAAACAGGTTCAAGGGTGAACGGAACCTGACTCTTAGCTTGTCATCATCCCTAAGCAACAGGACATGTAAACAAAAATATATAAAAAAATAAGTTAAAGCTAAGAAGCTAATCCATGTACTCCATGACTTGTTTGAAGTCAGAGCAACAAGGGCAAAAACCGGTGTGAATGTCAAACTGTGAAACGATTTAGAAACACGTTGTCATAGAGTCTACCGTCTTTATGGTCGTTGCACAATCGAAGAGGAAATCATAATTGCAAACTGTACAAGGGTCTACAAATAAGCATGCAGTGCGCCGAAGAATACTTTGGTGGTAACCTCTGTTTATCAATTTCTAATATTTCAATTAATATCTCATGAACATTATCACAACCTAAGTTGGTAAATCACATTTTCATAAAAGACGGCTTGTGATAAACCTTGACGCAGAATTGTTTTAAGATTGCTATGTTACTGTTATCGCAGTACAAGATGACATAGTTGCCTAATTTCAAAAACAGACAAAAACACACACAGAAACAAACGAGAATCACAAAGATGAATAAAGGACAAGACATGACATCACAAAAAAAAAAGGGATGACATAAGGGCTACCGACTTGGAAAGGTCAGTGGCAAAAAAAGGGTTAAAACCAGGTTCTAGGGTTCGCCAAATCTCGATCTTAGTCTATGGTCATTCCAATAAAACGGGACAGTGTAAATAAAGATATCCCCGACAGCTTATATATGATATAGTCGAACAGAAAATATAGCATTCAAGAAACACAGATAAACAAAATCACGCATAGAAACAAAAGTTAAAAAATTAATAAAATGTGCAGTATAAGATGTGACATCACACACATAAAACGGTTGACAGTAGAGCTACCGACTTGGTGTTTGTCTGCTATCTTGTCTTGTCGTGCCCTCAATGATTTGTTCTCGTGTTGCTCTTGCTTCTGCCAAGTCACTGAATACCTTCACTGTGGCTTTCTAGGCTATTGTTTTTTTGTATTTATCTAGACACGAGCATCTTTGTGCTTTGCTTATATTGCCTATTAATGCTGCCTTGTTGGTTAGAGAATAGTTCATGGCGGGGAATTATTTATTAACACTGTCCTGTTTTATTGGGATGACAGTAGTGTAAGTGTGAGGTTTAGTGCACCCTAGAATCTAGTTTTGCCACTGACCGTTCAAAGGCTGTAGCCCTGTTGTCAACCCTTGTGTGTTTGTGAGGTCTTATTTTGCCTTTTGTTCATTTTTGTATATAGTTGTTCTTTGTTTCTGTGTGTGTTTGTGGTTGAATGTCGTCCTTGAATTCTACTTTCATGCTCGATTTTTATATCTATATAAGAAGATCTCAAAACAAGTAATAATCCTACTATTTCAATGTTGTTAAATGTGATATACACACTTGCCTGATTGGCTGTTTATTCAACGATATATTATATGTTATGTCTAGGTAATAGCTTATTAGTTTTCTTATGTCTTTTTCAAAAACAAATAGATCGAATGAAAATGTTTCTCCAATGGACTATCACCATAATCTATTGAAACCAATGCTGGTATATACGCAATATATATATCATACATATATAAAACTCCTCATTTAATGTGCATGCCAACCATGTAAACTGAGAAGAATGGTTCTATAGAGAGCAAAATAACTGAACAATGAAATGGAGAATACACAACACAAAGAGTGGTGAAGATAGGGTTACCGACTTAGAATGGCCAGTAGTCAATTCGGCCTACTGGTTATTTTTGAAATGTACACAACCTTATACTATCCTGTATTTTACGGACAATTAACAATACAGTGTAAATAATAGTACATCCCGTGTAGGAAATCTCTAACAATAACTGTAGATACAAAAGTCGAACAAGAAATGCAGCATTCAAGGTCAACCAAAAGCACGCAAAGCAACAAACAACACTTTTAAAGATGACTAAATAGCAAGACAACATATCACAAACTTAAAATGGTTGACAATAGAACTACCGCCTTCAAACGGTCAGTGGCAAAATGTGCCTCTGGGGATTTACACCACGTTTTAGGGTGCACCAGATCGGGCTCTTTCCCCATTGTGATGTCAATAAACGCGAATGTCCACATCCAGAGGACTTAGGACACGATACAGGTATATGTTATTATAAAATATATAAAACAACATAATGAGAAACACCTCAGGGTGTATCCAGAAGTGTACTGGACAACACATCAGCTGTAGCTAAAGAAGCAGACACTATTTTCATTCGGACAGACACTTTGTATGACACTGCTTCCATAATTCAAAGCTATACGCAGCATGTTTAGCAAGAAGTCTGATCACGTCAAACATGTTCTAAAAAATCGTTATCTTAATACGGGCATTGATTGTATTGACATACCAAGTATTTTTTGAGAGAATCGTGTTGTTGATTATATTCCTAAATATTTCAAAAATTCAGAAAATCCTATAATTTGTTATAAGTACAAAATTACAATTAGAAATATGATTTTCAAAAACTACAAAATAGTATCTGACCTTGATATGATAAATAACACTCCTAAGGAATGGGAGTGTAGAACATCTAAATTTTGCTATGCTCCGGCCTGTAATGTCATTACTGGTAAGTTTGATATTATAGATATAACGTATTCGGCATTGGTGTTCTAAAGGTCCAAAATATCTATTAGATATTTTCTGTGATTGATTTTAATGTATGAGGTGGTCAGCTTGCCCAATCCATTGAGTAATTTAGTATTAAATGGTGTCGTAGAGAACATGCTGACTCTAACTCCATTTCTACTTGGAAAAATACTATTTATAACGTCATAGATACCCGTATTAACTTCTATACGGCCAATCCTCCCTACTTCCTCCTAGACCTAGGTTTTCATTTCGTAATTTAAAGTTCAGCTAACAATATAATTATTGTTTGACGCCTCCATTACGTCAAAGTTTGATCACAGGATCTCGGGAGTACTAGTTCATATACTCCAGGGCAATCTTCTGAAGATAATGTTGTTTCGACGCATATCACTCAGTGCAAGATATTCAAAATGAAATAAATGAAAATCAAAACAGACTTCCAACGATGTACTGGATTTCCAAATTACTCAAACAAACATATAAAGTCCGTTTTATTTCCAATGCAAGTTCGTGCACCACTATAAATATCTCCACAGTTTTAATATCTTGTGTTACTACCGTTAAAGATCACGTTAAACAATATTGTGCCAAAGCTTATGAAAACTCTGGGATTTAATTAATTTGGACTATTACAAATTCAGTCGACGTTCTTGATAATATTTGCAATAAATTCTCATCTATAAATGCATATGATTTTTCTACATTAAATACAACTTTACCACACTACCCTATCAAAGACAAGCTTATTGCAAGGGCAATTACTACATGTTTGCCTTTGTAACAATATTACAGTTACTACTAACATCAGTTTGGACAATTATAATATGTGAAATTGCAATGCAGTTTGTGAATCACTTATTTGTCTATTAGATAATATTTTCGTCAGGTATGAAAATAGCGTTTATAGACAAATTGTCGGTATCCCTATGGATACGAACTGTGCACACCTTGTCGTAGATTTGTTTTTATATTGCTATGAAAGAGATTTCATGTCGAGTCTTTCACCAGATACCAAGACAGATGTTATTGAAGCCTTTAATGGCACCTCTCGGTATTTGGATGACATATTGAACATTGACAACCCTTTTCTTTTCTACTATGATTAATAATAAATATCCTAAAGTACTTCAAATTAACAAAGCTATTATTTCTGATATTAACGCTTATTTTTTCGATTTACATGAAAATGCTGATATAATTAGCAAATTCGTTGACAAGAGAGATGATTTGAAATTTGATATTGTTAATTATTCCCAGTTAGATGGGGCTGGTCCCCGAGCAACTTCTTGTGTAGTTTAGATACTAGGATCATACGCCGTACGACATAGAGATGCGTTACACTCCATGTCCACCGCCATATGCATGCCATCTTCGGGATGGTTTAAATTTGTGTACTATTGATTTTATGAATATTGAGTTCTGCTAAACCCGGGGCTAGAGAGCGTGAGCGGTAGCTAGCATATTTCACTACCGCTCATGAACAGTCTCAATCAAATCGAGACTGCAATATTTCGTATGTGTCGTTTTCGGTCATTTCCAAAGATCCATTATCATACTCTTTTTTATTCGTTTTCTATTCGGATTGAGGACTTTAATAACCATGACCTTTATATAGGACCCTATATATCATTTTATATAACTAAAAAGCTACTTCATAAACTTCGTAAACATTTTGCAAAATTGAATTATTTCATCTGCTGATCTTCTTTCCAAATATAAAAGTAATTTAAGAACTCTTCTGCGACAAGGATTATCACAACCTGATATGGTGACGAGATTTCTAAACTTCGTTAGAACCGTGATCAAGATCACTTTCATACTATACTTGTTAAAAGTTTTCTCAAAAGAGGTTATCATAAGACCCTATCATTTTGCAACGCACTGCATGCTTGATGTTGGACCCATTTGCAGTTTCCCTCTTTAATTTTGCGATGACCGGACAGGCTGTGGACCCTATGATGACGTCTACCTAAGGCTCCAAAGGACGGTGGCGTTTGATGTTTGTCTGCAATCTTGTCTTGTCGTGCCATCTAGGTTTTATTTTCGTGTTGCTCTGCTCTCTGCGAAGTCAATGAGTATATTGTTTGTGGATTTCTAGGCCATTGCTTGTATTTATATATACACAAGCATCTTTGTGTTTTACTTATATTGCCTATTAATGCTGCCTTGTTGGTTAGAGAATAGTTTATGGCGGTAATTTCTTTATTTACTGCATGCTTGATGGTGGACCCATTTACAGTTCGCCACTATGCTTTCCGCTTTAATTGTGCGATGACCGGACAGGCTGTGGAACCTATGATGACGTCTACCTAAAGTCCAAAATGACGGTGACGTTTGATGTTTGATGTTTGTCTGCAATCTTGTCTTGTCGTGCCCTCAGTTGTTTGTTCTCTTGTTGCTATGGCTTGTGCCAAGTCACAGAGTACCATTTGTGTGGCTTTCTAGGTTATGTTTGTTTTTGTATTTATGAATACACGAGCATCTTTTTGTTTTACTAATATTGCCTATTAATGCTGCCTTGTTGGTTAGATAATTGTTCATGGCGGGAATTTCTTTATTTCGTTTTATTGGGATGGCAGTAGGGTAAGTGTGAGGTTTGGTGCACGCTAGAACCTGTTTTAAACACCAATGGCCATTTTGGTCACTGACCGTTCCAAGGCGGTAGGCCTATTGTCAACATTTTTGTGTTTGTTAGTAACATTGCCATGCTTGTTTGTCGTTTTGCGTATATTTGGGTTTACTGTGTTCTGTCAAAGCTGCTTTTCCTGTTCGACTTTTATACTTACTTTTTTTGTAGAAACTGATTGGACTAACACGTGGTACCTCTGCAGAAGATCGTAAGCCATATCAATTAGCAATATGTCTTAACATCCTGGAAAGAACGGAAACAATTGCTCTCTCTCTTCCGATGGAGTTCAGTTTATTTGATCGATTGTATCTTTTCTTTTGGAAATACTGTTATTTTACAGAGTTAGATTACCATAATTAGGAAATAAACCCGTCTATTAAAGATCAGTAGAATCTTCCTAATTTAGCTTATAAGCGCATACTAATGAACACCAGTGAATTAAGACGATTTTTCCTATTTATAAGTTTTTTTCAATGACCATATTACATTATGTTATACTATTTGAAAACGTAAGTATTCTAATTATTTCTTATTGCGTATTCCTCAGAGACTGTATGGCTTTCGCGTATCCCATTATGGTGAATATCGTCTGCTTATCTATAATCATCTCCTCCTAGGTCGTCATTAGATAATCATTTCATCAACAAATATTGCGAATTAACAGGCCTCGACAGTAACGGAGTCCCGGGATCCCGTGGACACCAACTTTTGTGTAGGAACACCAACTTTTCCAAGTCGTGGCTCCTCGATTTCTAGGTGTGGAAAAATTAACTTCTGCAGCAAAAATTGTTCAATTAAATTGAAGTTGCATTGTTATGAATACATTTATTTCTAAATGCGGAAACCCCGGGTGGAGCACGTCTGACTACTCTAAATTGCCATCCTTCGAGGCAAAATTCTCAATGGTTTACATTTTGGACATTAGGTGACGGGACTGTCGTAAGCGCCATCTGGTGGGATTTTAATCAGGGTATGCACACGCCTTATCCAATGAGGTAAGGTATAGCTAAAGAACTGGCTAATCGCATTTTACGTTACAGTCAGAGTACTAGTAACCTGTGTTAAAAGTTTGACCTGACCGACTTGAAAAATCATGACTTCATCTGCTTTCAAACTCTTTTTCAAATTTAATAAGCCCGATAAAATAATTATATAGTTGAAGTCTTAATTCTTCGATAAGACTAACTGCAAGGCATTCAAATGACGTTTTAGCATAAACAGCAGTTCGTAGATGATGCGTAATGGAGCTATTTCGATCGAATATCGACTTGCCATTTTTTCCGGCCGAAAAGGAAAATTACTTACGTTCTTTCCTTCATACTTTCATACAACAGAATAAGTTTAACATTACGCATTTTTTTGGTATTGAAAAACGTGTTAATGGATAAAATAGTTTGTAACATGACTTTTCGACCTTTCTTTAAACATATTTTATTGCTTTTCTTCTATATACAAGCAAAAGGGTTGGGCCACAAGTTCTTCCAACATTAAGAAAGGCCCGTCCCAACAATATTGTAATTAACAGTTAACAAGGTGGCAATATAATTAACATAAAATATTCAAATACATTTTCCGATGAACAAAACAAGAAGAAAAAAGGAGAGGAGTAAATATAATAAAGTTCTAGGAAAGATTAAACAAGAAGGAATGAGTATTGATGCTGTGGTTGTAGGATCCTACCCCGAGCGGTTGTCATAATAGTGTATATAATGTCTAGTCGTTATCAAACTTTTCGATTGGTGAGAGAACTTTGTTGTTGAAGTATGTGTGTAACATCAGCAAAACTGTACTGTGTTGTGTTACAAATGGGGGAATAAACACATTGGTTTATATAGGCATTATGGAGATTAAGCATCTTAGGAAGATATTTTAAATTAAGTGTGAGCTTAAAATTTACAAATTGATTCATAATTTTGATAGAGCATCATCAAAACAACTTACCAATCAGTAACCAGAAATAAGACATACAAATACATTCTGGTAGGTGATAAACTCGGTCTTTATCTTTGATGTTCAACCAAATTTACTGTTAACATTAAGGAATCTACAGTGTATTTTCTGATTCTTTTAAAACCCTGTATATTTTATGCACATTCATGTAAATTGATTCAGTATAATCTTTCAAAATCAAAATCTTGAAAGCTATCGTCTTTTTACTCTGTCAAAGATTTTATTTTATTATAGAACCTAAGGATAAAAACCGAGCAAACAAAGTTTATCACCTACTGAAAAAAAGATAACATCTCAACATCTCTGCATTGGAAAATTATGAATAAAAGGAATAGCACTGAGTGAAAGAAAAATGCAATACTCCATGTAGGGCCTATATATATATATTTTAACAGATTTCTGAGCTAAAAATAGATTTCTGAGCTAAAAATAGCACAAGTGGCAGCAGAACAGCATTCAAATTATATGACTCCGCGTACAAAAATTATGCCTCCGGGTTTGTATGAACTAAATGTAATAAGAAGAACTGATTTAAACTAAGACGAGCTATGCATGTAATAGGAAAACAATAATATTCTAAATGACAATAAATCAATTGTGACTACAGAATTTGCCTTGTTTAACCTAATAAAGCAGTTCCTCATATTGGTGAAAAACGTTCTGGTTACGGCATTGTTTTATTTGATTTCACTTCAGATAGAACGTGAAAACAACATGATTATTGCTTTATTATCTATAATTGTATATAGAAACGACTATTTCGAAGTTTTTAGTGATTCACGATGTCAGTGAATTATTATTAATGAGAAGAAATGAAGAAACATGTTTAGATACACACCACTGGATTGTTACTGTGTTGGAATATAGCATAATATTACATAGAATCTTGTTATCGTTATTTAAGATCGGATTCGATCACAATGTTCATAGATTGTAGAGTTCAGGGTCTAGTTGTGCAAGTGTTATTTCACTGATTGCATTTTTTATGTTGTTTTACTATAAAATCGATCAGTGTCATTGTCTCAGACAACGCTGAAAGATTTTATGTAGTGACGTCATCCTAATTGGCCGCTACTGACGCTTTTCAAGAAATCTTGTAATCGTTATATCTCCTTCATTTTTATACAACTTTTACGGGTTGCAGACATCCAAATCTAGTTGTGCAAGATTTTGAAATGTTGTCGTGTCGTCATCAAAGATGGTTGCCAGTGACGGCATAATGGGAATCTTGTTATGGTTAAATCTTCTTTAATGATAATCGGATTTGACCCAAACTTTTACAGATTGTAGAGTTCAGGGTCGGGTTGTGCAAGAATGTCATCTGGTCATCTGGTATCCCGAGGTCATAACATCATGACGTCAGTGACGTAACACTTTTCAGAAATTCATTTTTATCATGATTGCATGTTCCAAGTCATTGTATTGATAAATCAATCATTGTCATCACCTCAGACAGTTGTGACGTCATGACGTCATTAAGAAGAGAAAGTCCGTTTGATCGGATTCTGACCTACCTTTGTAAGCTTTGAACTTGTATAGGTAGTTTGCTATTAAAAAACATGATCAGGCTCAAATATCTATAAATGTATTTGGCTTATAATAACCAAATTTTGTATAGCTTCAAAAACTCTGACAGGAAAAAAGAGAATTTTACACTTATATACTAAACAAATCTTCTTGGTACTAAATACAATTTAAGGTCATTCTTGGTATAAATAATATTTAAGGTCATTTACCTTAACCCCGCCGCATTCAGCCCTTTCAGTGCTTTCATTGTTATTATATCCATGTGTAAGCCGTAAGGAGTGACTGAATAAAGCAATCAACACTCTTAATATGGAATGTGATTTCTCTGGAGGGAGAAGTCACTTCTGACTAATTTCAATCCATGTTTGAACTCAGTAAAGCAGAGACATGTCATGGACTAGAATCATCGGGAATTAAATCCTTGTCAGTGTTAAATACAGCAGCATTTTCCAGTGATGTATACATGTACATAAAATAATAAAAAAAACATGCCTAGAAAGTCACACAGAAGACAAGAGAACAAACAACTGAATGCTCGACAAGACCAGATTGCAGATCAAAAGTCCCCGTCTTTTCGGGCGTTAGGTAGGCGTCATAATAGGGTGCACAGCCTGTCCGGTCATCGTACAGTTAAAGAGGAAAGCATAGTGTTGAACTGTAAATGGGTCTACCACCTAGCATGATGTGCATTACAAAATGATAGGGTCATCATCTATTTTGATAAACCTTTTAACAACTTTAACACAGATAGTATGAACGTGATCATGACCAAGGATCTTACGAAGTTTGTAAATCACGTCACCATGGAAGTCAGTTAGTGACAGTCATTTATTATTTGTCGCGTTTGCGTAATATTACATAATGCCCATTAACGAGTATGCATTTCATTAGGAGCGTTAGCAATTCAAACTGTTTGAGTTACTGTACGAACTCATCAGTTTTTTAATCCCATATTTACTGAATTTCATGTTATCACACTTGAGTACGATTAGTGTCTGCTATAATTATCGATTGTTGTAGGTGTGTGGTAATGCTGAAAATATATAACGTTACATTATCATTATGGCAATTAGACTAAAATGTGGACTGCTATTGAACTAAATAACTTCAGCGTGTTAATGTTATCAGTATAATATTCTGCTTTATAGAAATAAGCCCTACTAACAAAAACGTGCTCATGTCATGCCCATATCATAGCATGCATTTTGACATAGCCGACCATGTAATTAGTTAATAGTAAATTTAGAAATCTAGTTTATAGATGAGAGTTTGTTTTGCTTTTCACCTACCACAGCTTGAAAGCTGTGCAGTTTTAACGATGAACAAAACATTATTCTCCATGGATTCAACAGAAGTGTACGATGATGTGCTAAATAACAACTGAACGTAACGAAATTGTCATACAATAATTGCATTATTTATTGCTGTATCGTAAACTTGTCTTGTCGTACCCTTAACTGTTTGTGCTCTTGTTGATCTGGCTTCTACCAAGTCATTGAGTACTTATTTTTTGGCTTTTTAGGCTTCTGTTGTTTTATATTATATATACATGATCATTTATGTGTTTTACTTACTAATTTTTTTTATTTAAACCCCCAGGGGCCTTTTTTGCCACTGACCGTTCCAATGCGGTAGCCCTATTGTCAACCCTTGTGCGTTTGTGATGTTTTATCTTGCCTTTTGTTCATCTTTATGTATAGTTGTTCCTTGTTTATTTGCATGTTTGTGGTTGACTGTCGTCTTTGAATGCTACTTTTCCTGTTCCATTGTCCATTCTTGGACTTCCGGGTTTAGGAGGATGTGAAGGGAAGGATGGAAAGAGAACAATATGATGAAAATCATTAAATATACTTATCTGTAAATGATTGAACAGAATGAACTAGACAATCTGCAAAATTAAAATTGGAGCAGGATATATACATCGGTCATGTTGTGAGACAACACTCGTTTTCATCATGATATATGCCCTTAATAGTTCACACATGTCGAGGCAAAATTATATATATAGCATTGGTTCGGAATAAATGTCGTTGACAGAGACACTTGTCTTGATTAATTTGCCTAGAAATCTAATCACGTATGTTTCAGATAAAATGTAGTGCATGAAATACATTCCTTTAAAAAATTGCAATTGGACAACTGTTCAGCATGAAATAATAATAATCGAAAGTTATTTCAATGTAAATTTCTCCGTTAAAAGTAAAAGCTATTTTGTATTTGTTTATGTTTTACTCAATGCTTTAAAACTTTAAATAATGCGTGTTACGCAGTTTCTTACAGTAATGCTAATGAAAACAAA
This sequence comes from Cyrtodaria siliqua, assembly GCA_037043455.1. Lineage (NCBI taxonomy): Eukaryota > Metazoa > Mollusca > Bivalvia > Adapedonta > Hiatellidae > Cyrtodaria > Cyrtodaria siliqua. The sequence continues at coordinate 220,799 of JAWPHD010001464.1, read as the reverse complement.
TGTATTTTGACGTTTTCCCCATTTCAAGCTGCACACTTTGTTTAAACATATCTTATTCACAATTAGTAAAACGATTTGTATGTTGATTCGTGTACTGGAAGCCTTTAATGACACCTCTCAGTATCTGAATGACATACTGAACATTGACAACGCTTTCTTTCCTACTATGGTTAATAATATTTATCCTAAAGAACTTCAGCTAAACAAAGCTAATATATCTGATAATAACGGTTATTTTCTTGATTTAGATCTCTCGATTGAAAATGGTGAAATAATTAGCAAAATCTATGACAAGAGAGATGATTTTAATTTTGACATTGTTAATTATCCCCACTTGGATGGGGATGTTCCCCCGAGCGACTTCTTATGGAGTGTATATATCTCAACCTATTCGTTTTTTCAAGAGCTTGTACTCGGGTTGAGGACTTTAATATTCGTTATCTTTGTATAACTAAAAAACTACTCAATCAGAGTTACCGTTACCATAAACTTCGTAAAACCTTTGCAAAATTGTATTATCGTAACCCTGTTCTTCTTTCCAATTATAGAAGTAATTTAAGGAATCTTCTGCGACAAGGACTATCACAACCTGACTTCTATGGTGATTTGATTTATAAACTTAGTAAGATTCTTGGCCATAATCACTTTCATACTATCTTTGGTAAACTTGTTAAAAAGTTTATGAAAAACAGTTATGACCATATCATTTTGCAACGTACTGCATGCTTGGTGGTGGACCCTTTTACAGTTTGCCACTATGCTTTCCTCTTTAATTGTACGATGACCGGACAGGCTGTGCACCCTGTTATGACGCATACCTAAAGCCCACTGGGACGGTGATGTTTGATGTTTGTCTATGATCTTTCTTGTCGTGCCCTGAATGGTTTATTCTCTTGTTGCTCTGGCTTCTGGCAAGTCATTGATTACCTTCATTGTGGCTTTCTAGGCTATTGTTTTTTGTATTATATTTCCACGAGCATATTTGTGTTTTACTTATATTGCCTATTGATGCTGCCTTGTTGGTAAGAGATTAGATCATGGCGGGAATTTCTTTATTTACACTGTCCTGTTTTAATGGGATGACTGTTAGGTAAGTTTGAGGTTTGGTGCACCCTAGAACCGGTTTAAATCCCTAGTGGCCTACTTTGCCACTGACCGTTCCAAGGCGGTAGCCCTATTGTCAACCATTTTGTGTTTATGATGTCGTTTGCATTTAATATTACTTTTGCCTTCTTGTTTGTCTGTTTGCGTGTTTGGTACTGTGTTTTGTGGTTGACTGTCCTCCTTGAATGCTACTTACCTTGTCCGATCTTTTTATATTTCTTTATAATGTGACTAGAAAATAAACGATCTACAAACTGTCAATGGCCTCCATCTCCATTACCGTCTATATATAGACATTAGTTGTGGTCAGATTATGAGGTTTTTTTCCGGTATTATTGAAAGTACGGTTTTTAGAGAAACTAACTATGTACCCTGTCACTAATCAGAAGGCTTTGTAGACATATATTTTGTTCGATTTTTATATCTACTTTGGATATGTAATACAATAAGTGCAACATCCAATTTAGATATTTGTATCTCAGTAAATACCATAATCATTGGTAGTCTTAGTTATTTAATACTGTTGATAAAAAGGCGGTAGTCGCGTGACTATACACCGTTATTATTTTGTACATATATTAATTATTCCATGCATTTTAGCTTGAATATCTGTTTGTGCAGATGAATATCTGTTTGTGCAGATACTCCAAATAATGTGTTTACGAGAAATACACACCACTTATGTTAGTGCCCATAAAATCATGCCTTATGGAACTAGCATTCCGATCCATTTTGTCATTAATTCAAATTGCGTCAGAGAGTTTCGGCTCTAAAACCATAATGTTGGACACTATGCTTTCCTGGCATAATGATGATTAAGTAAGCCTAATGATCGGCTATTAATTTTTAATGTTGCTGTCTCCTAAATGTACATTAGAACAAGCCCCACCCCTTTCCCGGATTGACCTGCAGCAGAATAGAATGGTCGTGGAAATTTGAAAATGCTATGACAATATTACAAATTGAGGTTTTAGATGGGTAACATGTTAGCTAAGATTGTTGCATTTGTTGGGGATGAATGTTGTGCGCAAATCATTTTTTGTTCATGTAAAGTTAACGAATAAAGTTCGAATAAACCATTGTTAACACAATATTGTTAGCCTTATTTTCGACAGTTGATAGTGAGCACAGTGACGTAGATCTGAGAGATTTTGAAAGTCGAAAATATAGCATTGAAGGACAAAAATACGCATAGAAACAAAACCAAAATCAAGAGAGCAAATGCATGTTTTTCATTCTGATCGCATGCGTTTGCTCTCGGGAATGCAGTTTCGTGCATTTAAATGAACGCAGTATTTATTCTATTACACCTGAATGGAAAAGGAGCTAACATGAAATGAAATAATAAACTTAAACAATAATTCATTTTGTGGGGTACTTGAACGTAAATGAGCCCGTATACGTCTTGTTGGTAAATGTATGGACACGAACATTTTATTGTAAATTCGCGTTTTGATACAGCGTTATCCAGCTGTTCTATCATACTGTACATTCGCTCTTCACTGCATCCGAATGCTCCAACCTTTGGGAAAATATCAAGAATGTCATATCGACATAACATATTTCAACATTAGTCATGAATAAGTGTTTACTTCCAGCACGTTGGTAGTGAACTTGGATTGGCCAAATTCTTCTAATTTTGGAGACAACCTAGCTTACTGACCGATGAGAAAATGTTTTAGAATATGCCATCGGAATAATATGTTTCAATTATTAGTCATGTATAATGTTCTACTTTCAGCACATTGGCAGAGAACTTGAACACGTTCTTTTTTTGTTTGCGACCAATCTGATCCTGTTGCGTGCCTGATTGACATTATTAAAACACTCGTCATGGCATCAGTTAGGGTAAGATTAATCCTTGACTTACAAGCTCTTGTATTCAAATATAAATAGCTGCCGGAGGAGGTACGTTCTCTCTGGACGACAACTGCGACGGCTGAAAATGACAGACTGAGTGCTTGCTTCCATGTCAAGTCGATTAATGCATTTAGATTACCACGATGCGCGCAAGAGAACATCAGAATACGATACAAAGATGTCGGCGGACACTATGAAATGTGTGAAAATAATGAAAAACAAGAACGATAAGTCGTGAACAAAATATGACGTGAACAAATGCTGTGACTGGCTGGGAGATGTTTGAACGGCTCAGCAAATTTTACCTGCATAACTAAATATGCATGAAGCACGATTTCTATTGAACATTAAAATAGATGGAGCAAAGGCCAACACTCCATACATTCTTGATATGTCCTGTGGTATACTTTCACTCGAAAGCAGTCTGGCAATTATGTATGAAAAAACAAGATGAAGGACTGGAAAATACTGTTGACCCATTTGCCGAAGAAAACCTCATCAAACTACTGAACAATCACTTTTTGGAGATGGTGTGATATATATAACATATTAAATTATTCATGTACACTATCAACTGCACCTTTGTTTTTGTTCAAACTGTCTTTAACGGCATATTGCCATTCAGGTCTCAATTAAACTCAAAATAAATTATATCTGAAACATTAATTACGTGAAATAATACGTATTCTACGGTGGCATAGACGTGGAATGTGAGAAAAATAATTTATCTCGTGGCCACGAGTTATTAAGTCTCGTGGCCACGACATTATTAGCCAATCAGAAGTGCTGAAAAAATTCGTTAGAAATCGCGACTTATAGCTACGTTTCCCCACGGCGGAGTGGGGTCTGGGCGGTGTGGGCGGTGGGGGAGATTTATTGATTGAATTGGATGTTATAGTCGCACCAACAGCTAAGGTCATATGGCGACTTTCCAGCTTCCATTGGTGGAGGAAGACCCCAGGTGCCCCTCCGGGCAATTTTCGTGCACGGGCGGGCACCTGGTAGAACCTCCGCGGTGGGGGAGAGGGTAGGGGGAAAACATGGCTATAAGTCTATGTATAGACCAAAACAACACAGAAATATGTAAAAAAAACAACATCGAGATTCGTTTCGAGTGGGTTGGGCATGGGGGTGTGGGGATGTGGGGGGGGGGGGGGGATGGTGGCGGGTAGTGAGGACAACATAGCTTTAAGTCTATGAATGGACCAAAAAAACAACAGAAATATTTAAAAAAAAAATAAAAAAAATATCGAGTTTCGCGTGGGCAACATAGCTATAAGTCTATGAATGGACCAAAAACAAATCAGCAATATGTAAAAAAAAAAATGGCGTGGCCGGGTTTGGGTGGAGGGTGGGGGCGCCGGTAGGGGGAAAGGGATCCCATACCCCAATATGGGGGAAAAGTCGCGATTTCTAACGAATTTTTTCAGCACTTCTGATTGGCTAATAATGTCGAGACCACCGCCCACACCGCCCAGACCCCACTCCGCCGTGGGGAAACGTAGCTATAAGTCTGTGAATAGACCAAAACAAAACAGAAATATGTAAAAAAAACACATCGAGTTTCGAGTGGGAAAGGCGGGATGGGTTAGGCGGGGTGGGTGGGGCGGAGGAGGGTGGGTGGGGGTGGGGGGATGGCAGGCAACATAGCTATAAGTCTATGATTGGACCAAAACAAATCAGCAATATGTAAAAAAAAAATTGGCGTGGCCGGATGGGGGTGGTGGGGGTGGGGGTGGCGGGCGTAGGTAGGGGGAGATGGAGCCCATACCCCAATATGGGTGAAAAGTCGCGATTTCTAGCGAATTTTTTCAGCACTTCTGATTGGCTAATTATGTCGTGGCCACGAGATAAATAAGTCGTGGCCACGAGATAATAAGTCGTGGCCACGTCTTAATAACTCGTGGCCACGAGATAAATTATTTTCTCACATGTCACGTCTATGCCACCGTAGTATTCGCCTAAATGTGTATCCTAAAACTTTTCTTCACTCAACAACGGGTATCTATGCTCCCCTATACATTTAGGAAATAAAGAATATTATCTGTACATATCTGTAATAGGCTGTTATATGCAAAATGTATTACATGTATTAGTTAAAAAAGAGTATGATAATGGACCTTTGGTTTTGTATGTTGGAGAACTATAAGCATTTACATATTTAGTTATAATAAGTCTCATTAGGCTGGGTATTCATATGTTTGCTTAATATTGATTATTTTATACTGTATTGTTCTGTATATGAATGTAATATTTTGTAACGATGTTATTTGTCACTTTAATCAAATAAAATAAATAAAAAAATGAAATCGCAAGTCATTTTGAAAATACGTTTTCTTTTATTTACGCACCAACGTAAACAGATAATACTGACAAAGTCAATGCCATTAAGGTAGGACATCCCCATTACGAAGATTGCCTTAATCAGAGTACAACAGTGACGTTCGAGATTATTTTAATTGAGGGGGGTGCAGTTGTGGCTTGATATTAACGTTACGAATAGCAAAGCCTGTGATCAACTCTCTAAAATGGAAAGTATATGCTATTTTGATTGAATACAATTTACAAGAATATAAGGTGTTTTATAACTGTAATATATAATTCTATATAGTGTTGATTAAGATATAATCAAACGTTTAAACAGTATTAGGTGGACAAATACCAGAACAGAACAGAACTTCAACTATATCATATCTGAACATGCATCATTCCATTACAGAAAATAACAAAATTGCGTAAAATACATTATATTGTGTGATTAATGACTAGGAAAATAGGTGCAGCAGGTGTTATTAATGAATGAAACTGTACGCGTACAGAAACTACACAACAAATAACACACGCAAGAATTATGTTCTACGGGAAAACTTACAAAAAAATACGAGAGAAAATATAGATCGTCGGAAAGTATAAAACCGAACAATATGAACTTTCTTAAATGTTAGGAATAATTACCGGTAAGAATAACACATACTTACTTTATTGACCTTAAACACGTTATTAAGGTCAATCCAGATATTATCATGTTCAAGCCCGGCACAATGTTACTATCAATATTCATAATTCAGTAGTCGTTAAACAATCCCCGAAAGTTAAATAAGAAAGACACGTTTCTACAAGTATTTATACTAAGGGGACTTTATCTTTCAAATATTCCAAACAAAGTACATTGACGGGGAAATTTAATTGTCACACTATCTGTATGCGTCTCTAACATGGCCTTAAGAGGATGTACATAGTTTGTTGTAGTTGTCTATTGGAATAAATGACTACTAAATACTCATGGGTATAGCGCAGTTGCATCAAACGTGTTTATCTTTAAATCCCGTAGGCGATCAATCCTGTTGACAGTTTAATTGTTTTATCAGATCGTTTATGTATTATTCTTAAATCATTAACTGAACACACTAAACATGACAATTCGTTACAGTGATAAAACTATCGCAGAACCGAGATCATGCTGACATTTTGTATAAACAGACATATTAACTAAACCTGAATTTGTGTGCAGTCTAGTCATTCTGTACGTAGTTAATACATAGTTTATTTCATTCACTGGTAGTGTCCGGTAATCGTCCTTCGAAGGTATGTTGACAATACGAAGTGTTTGCAATACATCTGGAAAAACAGGTAGTGTACGCGGGACATGGTACATGTACTAGTTGTTGTATTATACGCCGTACACGGCCTTTTGTCGTAGAATTAATAACTTCCATAAAGGATTGACACGAGGGATCGCATTGGAACCGTAGGTGTAAAGAGACTCGCTGGTGGTTTAACACAGGTTTTAGTGTGACCAAATTTCAATCTTACCATATTGTCATCCCAATAAAACGCGACTGTATAAAAAAAAGAAATTCCCGCCAGGTTATATTCTCTAACAAGACAGCATTTATAAGCTATATAAATATAATAACAAATACATACATATAAAGGAACAACAACTTAGAAAAACATTAAGCACGTAAATCAGTGCACGGTATTCAGTGACTTGGCAGAAGCCAGAGCAACAAACCATTAAGGATACTATAAGACAATATGTAAGACAAACATCCAACGCTACCGTCTCAAGACAACTATTTAGTAGACGTCTACAATTCACTGTTCAGTCTGAAGCAACGTTATTGCGTGCAATAAAATGAATCTCAACTCCAAACATGAGCTAATTTGACGTTTTGTAAATTAGTTAAGTGTACTATGGCAACTTAAGCTTGACCTTTCTCTTAAAATTGACAGTTGTAAAATCAATCATTAGCATTCCTCGCTTAAGTGGTTCGTTTCAAGTTCTGGTTCGTACTCAAGATTTTGATTCATGTCTGCTTTCGTGACAGTTTGAATTAAAACTTCGATATTTTCTGAACAGACCAGGCAACTGTTTTTGTTCTTTCATTACAGTTTGAATTAAGATTTCGATTATTCTTACCCAGCAAATAGCATTTTCTCTTCTGTAGTGATGCTTGTTAAGATTAATTTTAAATCTAACGATGACAGTTTGTAATTGATTTGCCATTTGTGAGAAAGTTCAAACTGCATTAATTATACAATTAATAGAAAAGATTCGTTCCGAAGAGATCAATCATTTAAAAACACTCAAAACCAGTTAATAACTAAAACATTAGGCAAATTAAGCATATACACAAGATAATCTGCTGATGACACAACAATAGTTGTGTATACGTTCATATTGTTTAACTTTACATTGAGCTAACTGAATCGTTTCGTTTTCTACCATACTGAAATTTGACAAGGTCCGATATCGAACATTGATCAGGAGGTAAATTTCAGCTGTAAAGGAACGGCAACGTGCCTAGTGACAAAAACCCCAAGTTTCTTTGAACGAAATATTTCGGACAAAATGATTTAGAAAAGCATTCACCTACTGATTTTAATACTAACTAATGGTAAAACATCGTCATAAAATCGCGTGACGTTGTAATAACCTTAAAGAACCTTGATAATTTTACGAAAAATAATCATCCTCACAAAAGAAAATAAACAAACAAAAATATACAGATTTTACCCAAAACTATATCATTACCAAGATTGCATTGAACCACAATACTCAAACAATTCATGTCTGTCAAAAACTAAATGAAACTATACAACGAAACTATTTTTAAATTTGCATGAAAAAAATTACCTGAAACTCGTTGTTTTTCGCAGGATGACTCGCAATATAATAAAAGTTTGCCATGCATACCTTAAAATAAAACTGATATGTATGCATACTTCGGAATTCAGCGGCAACCGCTAGATTTGCCTTGGACCGAAGTTCGGTGCTTACATAAAAAGAAAAATTGCAAGATATCGCAACCCATAAAAAAATGTACTTGAGAGTCTACTGAATAATTCATCTTGGATTATGTTGTAGGCTCTCTAATACGGATTTTAAAGACAAACTAATATTCGTTTGTTGTTCGTTTTATTTGTTTGTTGTTTTGGATTGTAACATAGCCCAAAATAACAAGACAACGACTTTAAAACGCTCCGGCACTAGATCTGTAGACATGTAGAATGAAACAAAATAAGTAGAGTGTAGCTCACATAGACTGTTGACTTCGTATTAGATTGTCTGGCATCCTTTCTCCTTAATGCCACTATCATTTTGTTGTTTCACCCGTTTATCTCGGTAATCCACTTTATAAATGTGAGTGTGACCCTGAAATGCTGTCAAATATAACCACTTATACTAGAGTTCTTTTATGGTTTTGCCAATCTCATTTAAACTGTATCCTAATTACGCTTAGATATTCTCCGCTGTCGGATCTGACAACACTGCCTTGGAGGTCACGTCACATCGACCTTTCATCTATTGTAATCAATATTCATGAGAAAATCAACTAAATTAAACCAATGCAATCACGCGTTTCATATGCTCTTCAGATGATGTTCGCCTGAACTAAACAAACGAAAATCCACATAAAACACATAGATCTATATCCGAAAAAATATAAATTATTCGTTTGTTATTGCTGTGGATTGCATGATACGTTCAAGGAAACACACTAAATGGCATGTTTTACATCAAGAATACGAAGAAATCAACATTCGGAACAGTATCTGAAAAACATATATTCTACCACGATTATTACGATATTAGGTTTTCTAAATAGTATGTCTTAGTACGTCTGGCCGCTTAATTCAGTTGGTAGCGACATGGACTATTGCGACGTTCTATTATTAATACCCGCGAGTCTAATTTTAGTGTGGGTTCAACGCAAAAAATCGGTACATCTTTGTTTTGTACCGCTATTGAATTCCGTCAAACAATCTTGATTTTCAGTAATATTTAATAATGGATGGTGTCTTATGTTTGACAACGCAATTATTTTGTGTTATGTAAGTAAAAGTTACGGAGATTGTCTTTTTAAATACCGAGCGTAGACTGCTCCATTGCGTTTGACTGAAACGCGTCATGCGCATTGAAACAGTCTTTACGAGCAATTTTGTAGGCTGAAATCTGATTGGCTAATCGTAAGGTCAATCTGACGTGACCTCCAATGCAGTGTTGTCAGATCCTTAGTAGTGATAAGTATCGTAGCATGATAAATGATCTGATTTTAATGAGATTGTGATTTTGCTTATATACGTGCACATGCCAAATTGACAATGTAATGTTGTATAATGCTACAAAGCTGCAACACTTTTCGCTATAATATCTATATACGGTTTAGTACACCTATGTTCCTGCTTTTGTTTAGTAATTTTACAGCACGTTCACATCTATACGTGTATTTTAGTTGTCATTGTACAACACGTTTAAGTTTGCATCGCGTGACTCCTTAATCTGTTCACCGTTGGATAACAACTGCCAACATTTTTTTCGATAGAAATGTATGATAGGGGAAATGAAGTCCTGCATCATACAATATGATATAATATTAAATATATAATGAATTACAGTGTTTGGCTATCTGTCTGTTTTGCTACATAGCTGTAATGTTTCTTGATTTATCAAGATATCGGTTCAGGCAAACAATTCCCTATATTGCTTTTTTCATTTGACAATTGAGGTAAAGTATGTGACTCTCTAATCAACTTGATCACCATTTGCCATTGATTTCAGCTAAAATCCTACAAAGCTGTACGTCAATTAGAGATGACACTTACAACGAGTTTTAAATAAGTTTCTGATCTGATCCAAATTGGTGAACATGTGTCATTGATTTCCGTTAAAATCATACACAATACACTATTAGTTGTTTGAATTCTTGACAGGGGAGATGTGTTCACATTTCCAAGAATCCAAGTAAAGAATTTGTCATAATCAAGGCTGTTACTATTATATTAAATCAAAGCACTGAAAGTACTGATGGACGTTGACACTCAGAAAGTATTGATCAAGATCAAATTCCGGAAAAAATGGTCCAAGTTATGGGACCGGACGGAAGGACAGACTGACACCGGCAATTCTATATCGGCGGGGGATAAAAAATGAAGTTATGTAGAAATGTTTAAATTGAATAAGTGTCAAAGGGGAATAACTGTAAAATGAAAATGTCGGAGAAGGTTGGTCACAGCATAATAATAAATGAGATCTCTGCTCCTTTCAACAACCAGTCAGATTCAATGATGCAAGACAGAGTTATTTTCTCACTTAAACGTCTAAAAAATAAGTTTTCTGCAAAGACGTTTTCGGTAGCGATATGGCTAAAACAAAACAAACTTCATTGAATTAGGATATGTATCAAATAATAATGATAATGTAACGGTAGTCAGAGTTTCTATGTATTGTTCTTAATTCCTTATATATAAATACTTTTTAAACACACTATTGATAATGGTAATACAATGTGATACAATGCCATTGATAGAAAGTAATAATCATAACTAGTCCACTTAATACATGTATTCATTCATTCTTTAAATTAAGTACGTTTGTTTGTACTCTTCTCTGCAATATTGTGTATTGTATTAAGCCTAGTATATTTAATAGTAGTATAGAAAGGTGGGTATAGGGGGAACTCAGCGTAACTCTCATTCGTACTACTAAGATCTAAATGTAAGTGACTTACATTTAGATCTTCGTAGTACGAATGAGAGTTACGCTGAGTTCCTCCTGGTTTTCCCATAGTTTTCCCTCGCGGGGAATTAGAACAACTATTGAAATATGGCAGGGGGAACTCAGGCGTAACTCTCATTCGTACCACTAAGATCTAAATGTAAGTCACGCCTAAATCAACAAATTTCAACAGTTTTCTCAAGCAACCTCGCGAGGAAAACTTTGCCTATACCCCCCCCCCCCCCCCCCCACCCCACTTTCTATACTACTAATAAATCCGGTTTGTCATTTTAATAACATAACATTTGCAACTCGTTAGGAGAGCGCAATAATTTTATTTTATGTCTACTTTCGCCGAATCTACTTTAGGCGAAGTTTTTCAATAACATTTGCGACTCGTCAAGCAAAGTCAAACGGAACCGGGCAGTAGTCTTCATCATCGCTCTGCATATCATCTTTTACTTGTATGCTAATGTGTCTTGTCCATTATCTAATATGTGCCGTTTATCATCATAATAAGCTGATAAACTTTTTTTTTATTTATTGCATAGCTGCTTATGTTATGCTTTTGTGATCTAATGACTTTCATCTCATGTTGAGCTTCTGTTGCCGTAAACAAAATCTTTTTGTAATCATCATGTGCTATCTGTTTTTTAACAACACACTTTTTAACGCCCTTACATTTCTTTGCACTAACCTCATTATCTAACATATACGAATATAGTTTACTTCGCAACCCAACAAATTCAACAATGGGTATTCCACAAGTTTCATCTTTCATCTTGCCAATAACGTTTTTATTGTCATTAAAATGAAACTTACTTTTTGGATCATAATCACAATTATCAAAAAGTTCTTTATCCTTGTAAAAGTCTGCATACACATCTTTTGTTTTTATTTCATAACACAAGGAATCGGTATCAATAAATAATAACTTTTTTATCATATTTGTTTTTAATGTATTTGTAATGGAAATCATACATCAAATAGTTTGACAAGTCTAAAATACACATACCAACATAAATAGGACGATTTAAAACTAATCGTTCTTTTATTCTGTTTATGGCAAATAAATTTTCATTAAACATTTTACAAGAAATAAATGAAGGTCTTGCCGCATATTTTAAAAGGACCTCCTCGTCGTGAGTCAATTTAACATTAATTCTTTTTCTCAAATTTTCCATAGTTTTGCCAAAAACTGAATTGTTCATCAGTTTGAAGAAATCCTTTTCAAAAGCATTTTTACCAGCTGTCCTCTTGGCAGTATTAAAATCTATGTATGTCTTTAACCACTCTGATTCATCAAACTGTAGTATTCGATGTATTTTTGTCACCTTTAATCCAAGCGTTTTATACAATTCTAAGTTTCTAAAATGCACAACATACATTTCTTTATTTTTCAACGTCGTAACAAGTTTATTAACACTACAATTTCCTAGATTAAACTTTTGTTTTAAATTTTTACAATAGTCTGACAAACACTCATCTTTGATGTTTAAACTTTCCGGGGCGAGAGGATAATCATTATGCGAGTCATGCAGTTTCTCAGGATATGTAATATCACACTCAACAATGTAATTTGATTTTCCTTTTTCATACTTATCAACCCACTTGAAGTTGCCAGTAGGTAACGGTTGACACATGGCCCACCCATACAAGTTATTAGCATCAAGATATATTATGTACTTGCTTTCTTTTTCCTTGTCATAGTTTTTCATATATTTATTGTTAGCCTGTGAATATCTGTTTGCAATATAACTCGTACCACCTCTTAATCCTTTTTCCACAAACAAATATTGATCAATATCAGTTATTAAATCAAGTTGGATACCAGTCATCTTGAGGCATGCATCCCAGGCTAAACCACGACTACTGAAGTAATGGCAAGGATCTAATTTGTAATACTCAATGCACATTTTTCTAAAGTTTTCAAAAACATCTGTCAGCAACAGCACATCAGTCTTGAGATACAGATCATGATATTCTCCCATATTTTTAATCTTAAATGTTTTCCATATGTTTGTAGCATGATCGTAATCTGCATCTAAAATGTGCTCATCATTTAATTGAGAATAAAAGCTATCTTTGCCAGGTAACTTAGCATCCCCGAAGCGTTCAAAACTGCTCATGTAATCATAGGGATAAACACCTTTTCGTTTCAGCAAGTCTAGCTTTTTACCGCTATATTCTTGGGATATGTATTGAAACGACGGAACGTTTTTTACTAGATTATCTAATGATTGGGACATCAACTGAAAACTATCAATAAATACTAAACTTTTTCCTAAGTTTTGTTTAAACTTTCCGATGTGTTGCTTTATGAAGTGAGAGTCATATCCTCTCAAGTTATGAAACACAACAGGTATTTTTCTAGTCAACCTGAAATTAATATTACATATGTCATGAGCGCTTCCCCTGTACTTTCCTGTTATATGACAATGGTCCCTGACTTTTCTAAGAGAGTTTTCATAGGCTACTGTACGGCTTGGGTCATCTTTTTTAAGAGTTATTGAAAAACCATTACCGCAAATATGGCATGATTTAGATTTTTGGAATCTAGCTTCTTCTTTCTGTGACATTACTTGATCTTTTTTAAAGTTTGCATTCATAGTTTTCTTGCACCACTTTTCTTCTTCTATCATTTTTTCTAAAATCTTGTAAACAGCATTTGGTCCTCTGTATGTCACAACTGGTTTTGAATATTGATCATCATAACAACAAACAACCTTATACCCATAACTGCAATCAGTATGTTTTTGATATTCTTCTGTATGTGATTTTTTAGGATTGTTTGATACTGAAAAAATACTTTCGGTTACTGCTTCAAAATCAGCATATATAACAAACGGAACCATTAGCTGTCTGTCGTAGTTTTTAAACTTAACCTTTTCATCTTTGTTTGGCATTTCTACTGCTTGCTTACCATTAAGTGAAAGACAAACAGGTTTGTGTTTTTCCAGAACTCTTTCAAATTTAAAGCACTGCAAGCATGTTTTACAAAACCATTTTCTTTCCATGTGTGCTGTTTGATTATACATCAAACTGTTAAAATCTTTTATCCAGACGTAATGATTTTTTTCTTCTTTGGTGATTAAAAGCATATCACATGTTTTTTCTGCTTTATTTTTTGATATGTGCAAAGGGTATACTTGATTATCTTCATACCCATATAGGTTAAAACAGATGTTGTTTTGTTTTTCTATTTTTGGGATTTGTTTGATAGTAACAGGAAATGTAATTCCTTTGTAATCAAGATCACCCATATGCTTTTTATACTTTGTTATTCGTTGAAGATCTTTTTCAACAGGAAATTCATAAGCCAAATGGCACCATCTAAAGCACTCGTTATCTTTTTCATTTTTTATATTTATTAAACCTTTTTTGTGATGTTGCAGTTCCTTTGGTAAATTCAAATAAGAGCTACCTCGCAAAGGCTTATACTTTATTCGATTTATATAGTGTGCGTCTAGTGTCTCAATTACCCAATCACTTCCCATCTGAATCCAATTTCCAACTCTATTTATAATTTCCTCACGTGCTTTGTCCAACGCCCCGATAATATTATTTTCGGTTAATATTGTTGCCGCTTTAGAGTTAAAGTAAGCTGTTTTGTAAGTGATTGCAGGACCTGTTTCTTTGTCCCCCATCGATGTTTTTTTAAAAGTATGTTTCACATCAACACTTAATTTAAAGCCGCCCGTTTTTCTTAGTTCTGTTTTAAGAAATTTTATAACGCTTGGTTGTGTTTTCTGCAGTTGAGTGAGCGGGTCATTACTAACAACATTTACTTTAAAAACCTTGCTATACTGTTTTGGGGATGTTTCAATTTCTCGGATACTCATTATATAAGTTTACATGAGATTATTTCTTTAAGCCCCTATTAATTAATTAATTAATTAATTTAAAGTAAAATATTTATTCCCCGGGTAGATTATATTATTTTTTTATTTATCCGTACATAATAATTTTAATTCCTAGTTCAAGTAAAACATCATAGTGGGCAATAAAAGAAACTTTGTATAAAGTTGGATGGTAACTGGTTGCCTCTGAAATTTGTTTTTTACACAAAGAACATAGTTTGTTTATATCTCCCTTTTTTATTTTCCATGATAATTTTAGTTGTTGTGTCATTGTTATAATTCTTTCTGGCAAATCTTGAAAGTTTGAAAAAATTAAAAGCTCAGCATCCAATTTACTCGCATCTTCAAAATCAACCGTTTGGGCGTGTGCTATTTGATCTTTTTTAAAGTGGTTGATTTCAATTTCTACTTGTTCCATTATAATATTACATAAGATAATATTTTTTAAGCCTATATTTAAATATATGATGCTATAGTATAATATAATGAATTGCAAATATTGTGAAAGAGTTTTAGATATTATTAATCCTCCTGGGGTGTGCACAGATTGCATCTTATTTTACACAACTAATAAAAAGAAGCTTTGTAAATATTGTACCAGAGCCAAGCTGTGTTACAAGTGTACATACGCATGTGTGGATTGTAACGATACTTGTGACGTTTTCGATAACGAGCGTGTTTGTCTTAATTGTGGCACTCACAATGGTTATAATATTATCACAGGTTACAACTACAGCCAAAAGAAAACTATTTACCACAGGAAGTATCATTTAGATAAATACTTGGTAGCATTTGATTTGTCTTCTGAAAATAGACAAAGATTTGAAGATTTGTTTTACAAAATTATAAAGGTTTTGGATCAAATAAAAGGCCGAAAAAGATCAATCAAATTTGAATACATGTTTCAGAAAATATTTAAAATATTAAAAATAGAAAAAGAAACAAAACTGATTAAAACACAATCAACCAGAGAAAAGTATGATAGGATATGGAAATAAGTCAAACAAGAATTACGACTGAATGCCATGACCATTTAGCTTGAATATTTTCATATACATTTCCAGAGGTTCTGTAAAGTTATCATTCTTTTGAATCTCTAATATTTTATTGAAGGTAATCCTAATTACCTCTTCATCATTTTCTAGTCCTGTTGTTGTTTGGACATATGATAGAAGTTGTTTAAAACTCCTACGATGTGTTTTTTAACAAAGTCTTTTTTCTGCTATTCTTGTTTTACTCACTAAGACAGCAACTACTGGAGGAACTGCACCAACTGCGGCTACAAAAACAGGAATTGCTGGAACCAATGCCAATACGGCAGTACAACCAATTATCCCGCTGGCAATCTGTAATGTTGTGTTTATAATACCGCACAATTTATAACTGCGTCATAACTATGCAGCCACAAGTCGCGTCAAGTGATCAATTAATTCTTCTTTGGTTTTCATGTATAATAACAGTTAGACAATAATTTAATTAAAATATTTAGAAAATAGTTGCTCGTGTTCGTTGGGTGACATTTCACCTATTTTTAATAATTCATCGATTATGCTAATACCTTTATTTATTAACTGCGGACTATTATTTCCTGATTCGATACTTCCACATACCAACTCTAGATCATCCATCAAATCTTTGGGGCTATTGTAATATTCAACACAACCTCCTAAAATCTTTTTGAACTTTGAAGAACCCTTGTGAATTGGTAAATCAGATAATTTTGTTAGTTCCTGGAAAGCATTCTGAGACAGCTTTGAATAAGTTTTTCCATTGTTGTAACGCTTTGTTATCAAGTCTATAAAATCATCATCTGCTTTTAGGTCTAGCACGATTGCTTTTCCTTGCTTGGCAATACGTTTGTGATGACCAACAAGCTCCGGTAAATCAATTTGCAACATTCCATAGAGACCATCTTTGTCGACTTTGTAGGAATTTTTATTTTGTTGCATCCCTTTGCCAGTCTTTTGTATAGTTTCACTAGCTGTTCGAATTCGCTACGGCAACTTTTTTATGTAAAAATCCAGAGCATTTGCCTCATCTACTTTTTTATTATATTCTTTTGCAAGTAAATATCTCTTTATTTTGGTGCCATCGGGGTTATCGAGTAATTTTGAATATTTAAGTTTAGTCGCATCGGATGTTGCTTTTTCGAACTTCTCCTTGAGTTTTTTTTCATCGAGGTTCTCTGCTCTTGTCCTTATACCTCTCACCTCGGGAAACATTTGCTTACGTATCTCATCAGCCTTTTCAATATATTTATCATAATCAGCATTCCCATCAGTAATACCTGGTATTTCAGTTGGCATTGGCAAGCCATACTTATTAAGTACGTCTTCATTCATACCAGCATCCAAGTCAATATCATACACCGGTTTAGGTTCCTTAGACCTCGCGGCAGGTTTTTCTTCTTCTGATACTTCTTCTTCCGATTCTTCTTCTATCTCTTTTTCAGTTGATAGCGTTGGTGATAGCGCTGGTGGTGCTATAGCTCCACGATCAGGCGGGGCAAGTAATTGCGGATGTATTTCCCCAGGAAGAAGAGCCAACTGTTGACGTATTTCCGGAAGGGTAATCAAATGTTCAGCTTTGTTTGCTCTGTTATTTCTATAGTTACAGGTTTAAATACTTCTGCATACAAATCACGACTAGCTCCTTTTTCTAGGCTTTTTTGAGTAACTCTATTCTCGTATTCTTTGGGAAGCTCACTCGCTTTTCGCTTTTTATCTGCTAATTCTTTCCATTTTAACAAAGACATGTATAATATAAGGTTAGATTAAATTAAGATAAATTAGGATAAGTTGATATGGCTTAAGATAACTTAAATCAAGTATTATGTAGTTTTTGTTTTCTTTTTAGCCGCAGGTTTAACTGCTTTCTTAACTCTAGGTTTAACTGCTTTCTTAACTGCTTTATTAACTGCAGGTTTGACTGCTTTTTTAACCGCAGGTTCAACTGCTTTTTTAACCGCAGGTTCAGCTGCTTTTTTGATTACAGGCTTGACTGCTTTTTTAACTGCTTTTTCAACTGCAGTCTTAACTACTTTTTGCATTCCGTAATATCTAACTTGATTAGCCTTTAAACATTCTGCTTCTTTACCACGAGGGATTTGTTTTATTCCGCAATATTCTTTTGACATATATAATAATACTTGGATAATATTAATATTATCTGACTATTATTATAATGGAAATTCCAAACTATGATATGAAAACAGAAAACGGCAATTTTAAACAAATATGGAACTTTATGCCAGACTGTTGTTTTAGAATGCTTATATGCGGTATTTCAGGATCTGGCAAGACAAACACATTAGTTCACATGTTGCTCAAACCTTTGGTTTACTACGACAATATTTACTTGTTTGCTAAAAACTTGGAACAGTCTAAGTATCAGGTCTTATCACAAAAACTTGAAAAGATAGCAAAAAAGAATAAAATCCCGGTTGAAGATATATTAGAATGTTCAAATGATGAAGTTATCCCTATGAATGATTTGGATTCTGATACTCAAAAGATAGTCATTTTTGATGATTATGTTTGCGAACGTAATCAAAACGATATTATTAATTATTTCATCCAGGGAAGACACAAAAACTGTTGCGTGATTTATTTATCTCAATCTTATTACAAAACTCCCAAAGACATTCGGCCAAATTGCTCTCATTACATCTTCTTTGCAACTCCAGTTAATCGTGAGCTTGGTATGCTTTCCAACGAACAACATGTCAGTAAAGAGCAGTACAGAAAAGCGACTGACAAGCAGTATGACTTTCTGTATCTTGATCGCCCTAGGAAGTTAATAAAGCGTAACTTCAACGGCGAAATTTAATCTAATCATATTATATATAATGGGACATTTTAATGATCTTGGTGGGGAAGTTACTACTGGCAGTGTCAATATTACAAATTGTGGTATTGTGCTGTCTGAGTATGTAAAACAAAAACATCTGGTTAATTATCTTAACAAGGGCAGAAACCAGGAAAATGTTTTGAGAAGTGATCTCAACATGGATAATAATAAAATTACCAATGTCGGCAATCCAGTTAAAGCAGATGATGCAGCAACAAAGCAATTTACTGTAAGAAGAGTAGCAAAAATCATACGTGACTATGATATTGATAAAATTCCAGACATGATAAAAACTCTGACAACAGGTGTTGAAGATAAACTAAGTCTAATACAAACAAAGTTACAAGCAAACCGTGAATAAATGATTGAAATTCAAAATGGCTTGAAAGATGAAATAAAACTTCTGAGTGATGCTTTGAAAGAGTTAGAAAAGAAAGAAGATGTATTGGAAGAGAGTGAAAACTTTAAGAAATTAAGTGAACAAATAAGAATCGGTGTTCAAAATATTAATACACGGATCGGAAAAGTCAATAAACTAATGGTTGATAACAATGAACTAGAAACAGCTATTGCTGATGCTTCAAAACAAATGAGAACTGCTTTTACTACCGAAATAACTCAAATTAAAAAATTAAATGAGCAGATAAACACCAACATTGCTGATATCAGCAAAGAGTTTGAAGATATTAAAAAGAAAATGGTTGACGACAAGTCGCTGGAGACTGCTCTGAACAAACTGGTCGACACTGATAAACTTGAGACTGCACTGAGCAAACTGGTTAACACCGATAAACTTGAGACTGCTATTGATGATGTTTCAAAGCAATTGAAAGCCGCCCAGGAAAAAAGAAACACAGCTTTTGATGGTGAAATAGCTTCATTAAAACAGTTTAATCAAAAATCTGGTAGCGGCATACGGCAATTCTTGGTATAATTGACGGGTTGAAAGTAAAAGTAGACTATTTAAGTCGAATTCTACTGTTTGAATATACAATAGATGATGGAATTAGCATTATGAAAGATACTACTAACCGAACTAACCATGTATCCTAACGTGAGGGTTTTCTCGAGGCGTTTACTCTTATAACGAATCCATTTGTAAAAACTGGAGAATATGCTACAGAATATCTCGGTGGTAGTAGTCGTCCCGGAGGCGCAATAATTGTAAAACCCGGTCGCTATATAGTTGAAGCAGACCTTACATATACAGTTACAAATACAGACATTGGTCTTGAATATTTGGTTTTGTTTAATAATAATGAGCCACGTCCTCAGCCAAAAATAGAAAATGGCAAACGAGTACTAAAAGGAACATTTGAAGCATATCTTCGAAAATCTGAATATTGGACCATCTTTCCAGAGACAAGAGGTTACAATACTCAAGTTTTCAATTTTGAAAAATCAAGTTTTAAACTGTACTACAAAGGCGATTAATTTTATCTATCCTATATTATATGGAACAAAAAATTGTATTATCTTCAGAAAAAGCGTCAATAATTAATAGCTCAAATACACCGAGTAATTTTACAACTGTATTTGACAGACCATTAATATTAGGTAGAAACAAACAGTATGGTATTGGACTTGATAAGATTAATTCCATGACTTACTCATGGTATAATATTAGTGAAGATTTTAATAACAAAGTGATAAGGTATCACAATGGAACAGATTGGAAAAGTATTATTTTTACAAATGGAAATTACAGTTATGGTGATATTGATAATTACATAAAAGAAGCATTGACTGTAAACAATGATTTAACCGATGACTTACCCATCCCGATACAAATCGAGTTTGATTTATCAAGTTTCAAATGTTTTGTTACCATTAATAATAACTTTGTGCTTGATTTGAGAGAATCAAACTTTCACACCTTGATCGGGTTTGACAAAGATGCGGTTATTAGAGAAACTAAATTTGGAGCTGTGACACCAGACATAACAAATTCTATCGATACATTGTATATCCACTGTGACTTGATAAGTAATTTTATTGTTGATGGATCATACGGGGATGTCATTTATGAAATAAGTACAGCCGCTCTTACGAGAGCGTATCCTTTTGAAAATGAACCGATGAGAGTCGGGTTCTGCGAAGTAAACAAAACGATCATTAACAGTATTATTCCTTCTTTGGAGGCTTGGAAACAAACATGCTTCCTCCTAGTCAGATTCAAATCAGCATGCAACTGGCAGATGATAATGTGCTAATTTTCAAAGCTAGTGGTGATGATGGTCGAGTAGTTATTAATAAATTAGTTTTGTGGATACCCAGAATGATATTTAACTCAGATGGTTTAAGTTATGTAATGACAAATCATATGACATCAACAAGATGGACTTATCTTCGTGAAATGATACAAGAAAGCGGAAGTTCTCAACTCACTGAATCTGTATTTAGAATAACGGCAGGTGTTAAAAATCCCAAACATGTGTTTGTGTAATTGCAAAGGTCAGACAAGAGTTCTTCTCAAACACAAAATCCTCATCTTTTGGATACGTTTAAGGTAAATGCAGCTAATACTAATTGTTATTTACAATCAGCTAGACTGGAAGTTGGAAATTGAGTTTATTATCCAGAAACCGAATATAGTTATGCTAATATCGTGAGAATATTCCGAGATGTTATTAATTATTCTTACAAGCAAAATGATAAAAACACTGGAACTTTACTCAATGTGGGTAATTTTAAAACTCTTTTCGGAATGATACATTTTGATTTGTGTTACAAGGAAAATGAAGTCAGTATTGATCCAAAACAACTAAGTTTGAGATATAAGCTAAATATACCTCCGGCGGCTCCTTATAAAGTGTATGCTCTGGTTCTCTATGAAGTAGATGTAGTTATTGATACTGTCGGAAATGAACTAGTTATTGTTTAATCTAACTTATAATATTGATGACTTACGTAAATTATTCAGTAAATTTAACAGATGGGCAAAAACAGAGTTTAACGAGGGCTTATGAGAATAAGAGTGAATTAACACTCAGGTTAAAAAATAACCAACTAACTGGGAATTTTCCTTTGCTGCTAACAGCTACTCAGATTCACAATATTAACAAAGCTAAATCTGGCGGACGGGGATAAGACATAAATATATCAAAATCACAAATGAGGTCTCAGTCTAAAAATGGAGGCTTTTTAGGTGCATTAGCTGGTTTGTTAACTAAAACAATATTACCGACAGTTGCTAGATTTGCTCCACAGATATTTAGCAACAGGGGCCCTTAGCGGTCTGGCAAGTACTGGAATTGGTAAAATATTTGGAAATGGAATGGTAACTGATCCTGCTGATAAAAAACAAACACTTTTAAAATCAAATAAATTAACAGCTGCACAAACAAATAAAATAGCAAAGTCAAAAGGTTCCTGCACCATTAAAATAACACAAAAACAACTACAAGACGTACTGGCATGTGCTTCTAGTAATAAAACGGTAACTGTTCCCAGTAATAACAAACAGCAAGATGTAACGGCAACTAGTGATAATTACATCCTAGTGATAAAAAACAAACACTTCTAAAATCAAAGAAATTAACAGCTGCGCAAAGAAACAAAATAGCAAAGTCAAAAGGTCGCTGCCCTGTTAAACTAACTAAAAACAACAGCAGGACGGAGGATTTCTTGGAATGCTTGCATTATTAGGAATTCCATTGATTGGATCTCTTATTAGTTGTTTAACTGGAAAAGGTTTGCAACTAGATAGAAGAGGGTATGGTTTGCAAGTAGACTCAAAAATCAAATTATATAAAAAAAAAAAAAAATTAAAAATGAACCTATATCTAACTTAGATATAATGAAATGGGTTAAGCAGCTAGGCATACAAAACTTCAGTGGGGTGTATAGCAAAAACAAATTACCAGCAAAACAAAATAAACAAGAATGTGGTATTATTAATCTTGATGATCATATTGGACCTGGCACACACTGGACTTGTTACTATGATAATTATTACTTCGATCCGTTTGGCCTGAGCCCGCCAAAAGAAGTTTTAGCGTACATGCCTAATATAAAATACAACACCATTCAATACCAAGATAAAACAAGTGTTCTGTGTGGATATTTCTGCCTATTCTTCATTAGAAAGTTACAAGAAGGAAATAGTACGTATGGTATTCTTTACAAATTATTAAAGCCTTACAAACCAGTGAAAAATGAAAACATCATATTTTGTAAACGAAGTTTAATCTAATCATATTATATATGAGTTACTGTATAAAAGAATTGAATTGAATTGAATTGGATTTTATAGTCGCACCAACAGCTAAGGTCATATGGCGACTTTCCAGCTTCAGCTGGTGGAGGAAGACCCCAGGTGCCCCTCCGGGCAATTTTCGTGCACGGGCGGGCACCTGGGTAGAACCACCGACGTTCCTGAAAATATTAATCCTCAGTATGTTTTAGCAAAAAATGGTAGAAAAATGTTAAGAGCAACTTGTGCATCTTGTGGTATTACCAAATCAAAGTTTGTTAAAAACACAGAACGTGGTAATATTGATATTCATAAAGTTTTGCTCCCTTTGCTACCCAAAAAAGGGCTAACACTTCCTGGTTATAAATATTGCGGTCCTGGTAATCCACTTGATAGCGGAGAACCGGTAAATCAATTAGAAGCTGTTTGCAAAGATCATGATTATTGCTATGACGAAAATCCTAGTGATAAATCAACGTGTGACAAAAACATGCTTGCTGGTTTGAAATCTAGTAAGTCTAAAACTATCGGAGAAAAGATTGCTAAGAATTTGATAGTAAAACCAGTCATTAGTACAAAATATAAACTTGGTCTTGGAAACTCAAAAAACTAGAAAAGGCGTTGAAATGGACTGACAAGTTAGCAGATGAACTTCATAAACCTATACGAAGAAAGTTCACTCAACGCCGTGTGATTGTTAATGAAATTGATAAAATATGATCTGCTGATTTGGTTGATATGCAATCGTTTTCAAAGTATAATAAAGGTACTAAATATTTGCTTACTGTTATTGATTTATTTAGTAAATTTGCTTGGGCTATACCCGTTTCCAAATAAAACTGGTTTAGAAATTACCAAAGCATTCCGACAGATAATCAGTACAGGAAGACAGTGTAAATTGTTTGTGGGTTGATCAAGGTGCGGAGTTTTATAACAAGACTTTTAAGCAATTCCTTGTTGATAATAATATCGAAATGTATCACACTTTTAATTTCGGAAAAGCTGTAGTAATTGAACGATTTAACAGGACATTAAAGAAAAGATGTGGAAATATTTTACAGCTAACAATACAAATACGTATTTAGACGTGCTTCAGGCGATGGTTGATAAGTATAATAATACAAAACATCGGAGTATTAAAATACACCAACTGAAGCTAGTGACGAGAAAAATAAAGAACAGTGTATTTCAACTTGTATGGAAAGATGAGAAGTAATCAAATTAAGCCAAAGTTTAAAATAGGGGAATAATGTTAGAATCAGCAAATATAAAAGAACGTTTGAGAAAGGCTATACTCCAAATTGGACCGAAGAAATATTTGTTGTTGATGAAATTCAAAACACAAATCCTGTGACATACAAAATAAACGATTTAAACAACGAAAACATTGACGGAAGCTTTTATGAATTAGAAATGATAAAAGCAAAGCAAGAAATATTTAGGATTGAAAAAGTAATACGACGTGATTACAAAAAGAAACAAGCGTTGATTAAATGGAAGGGTTACAATGAAGATTTCAATAGTTGGGTCTCATTTAAGGATATTGAAAATATTAAATAAGGGCTTAAAAATAATAACGTATAATATTATTATATAATGGGACATGAAAGATTAGAAAAGGTCTGCAGTAAACTTACAATTTAAAAGATAAATATAGAAGATAATTGATGAGAAGCAGGCAACTCCAAGTAGAATATGAAGTAGTTCATGATGATTTTATGGACACTAAAAAAAGACGATTGCTGTTTGAAATGGATAATTATGAACGTCAGCTAGCCGAAAACAGAGAAGAGCTTCTTGAACTGAAATACAAAATAGCAAAGTGTAGAAAAATAAAATACTCCATGTAAAAGATGATATGCAGAGCGATGATGAAGACTACTGCCCGGTTCCGTCTGACTTTGCTTGACGAGTTGCAAATGTTATTGAAAAACTTCGCTGAAAGTAGATTCGGTGAAAGTAGACATAAAATAAAATTATTGCGCTCTCCTAACGAGTTGCAAATGTTATGTTATTAAAATGACAAACCGGATTTATTAGTAGTATAGAAAGGGGGGGGGGGGGGGGGGGGGGGGGGGGGGGGTATAGGCAAAGTTTTCCTCGCGGGGTTGCTTGAGAAAACTGTTGAAATATGTTGGTGTTGATTAGGCGTGACTTACATTTAGATCTTAGTGGTACGAATGAGAGTTACGCCTGAGTTCCCCCTGCCATATTTCAATAGTTGTTCTAATTCCCCGCGAGGGAAAACTGCGCCTATACCCCCTTTTCTATACTACTTGTAATGCCAAATCAAATATTGAATTGAAATGAATTGATGAAAATACGTGTATGGTTTACACGAGCATAATTGTTGATTTTACTTATATTGCCTATTTATGCTGACTTGTTGGTTAGAAAATAGTTCATGGCGGGGATTTCTTTATTTAGACTGTCCCGTGTTAAAACCCCAGCGGCCTTTTTTGCCACTGACCGTTCCAAGGCGGTAGCCCCATTGTCAACTCTTTTGTGTTTGTGATGTCTTTTTTGGCCTTTTATTCATCTTTAAATTTGTTCTTTTTTTCTGTGCGTGTTTATGGCTGACTGTCGTCCTTGAATGCTGCCTTTCCTGTACGATTTTTATATCTATATTTACTTTCGAAACAGTGTTGTTTGTGCCGTGTGGCGACCGTAGAAAGTCTCCCCGTACATAAAATCAATATTTGTTTATCATTTCATCCACAGGGATTGTATGACATTCTTTGATCCAGTTTTCCTTAAACACATCTGTTTCACATACCGTGTTGAAGGTTTTGTGCTCATCGACATTTTGCCCCGTTTTATTAGGGTTTGCCTTAATTTTCCTCGGGATCTAGTTTTAGACACTGTTGTCGAGTGATGGACCTCTTTTAACAGTCCACAAGTTTACATATATTATTTATATATGGATCGTTGATACTATTTCTTATCTATAATAACTATTAATTGACCCTTATTTCGCTTTTTACAGAATGGTTTTACTTTCTAAATTACATATATGAGTCTATATGTAAAACACTTACAATAAATCTTTCATCTCTTCGGTTACACTCTGCGTCATCAATACAAATTCCACAAAATAACTCGTCATTTCTTATAACTAAACATATGTACGCCTTACACCTTTAAATCTTCATTCGGCAACCTCGTTTCAGGTTCCTTCTAGGGTAACCTGCTTTGAGGAAATACCATACAAAGTCTCCTTTCAGAAATCGTTCATTCAAGACGCAGGGTGTTTCCCTCTATTAATATTATTATATTTCTTTATTAAAGTCTCATCATGGTTTACAATAAATACAAACATAAATAAAACATCGTAAACATTATACGATAGCCATGCCATTCTAATTAGAATTATAAGAGACTATAGTTATAAAACCATCAACATATGTTCAAAGTAGCTAATAACATCAAACGATATTAGCATATATATTACACATTAAGACTATGTAAATGATGCTAATCTATCTATAAAATATGTACTAAGAATGAGTATTGTAAGATTTGACAAAATAAACAAAGCACTATTGCGCATTAGTTAAAACAAAATTAAAAAATCATTTATCCCCTTTGATCAGATCAAAAAGGAACTGATTAGCATCATTTTCATAGAAGAAAATAAAACAGAATCACGATATGATAAAAACAATTGACATTATTTACATATATAAAATTGACATTGTTTGGCATATTTAAGAAGGAAAAAAGACTAGCGATACAAAAAGCTAGATCGACGTAGAAGAATTAAGTAGCAGGATTTGGCACATACACGAATTAAGTCTGCATTTGTGAATAAATATACTAATTTTTGTTCATCTGTAGAGTTATTGGAATTGGGATTTAGGCTTATTGCTTTATCATATAAATTAGCTCTGATATCATTATATAAAGGACAGGTTATCATAACATGTAACTCATCTTCCACTTGAACATTACAGAATGGACAAACTCTTTCACTAATCTGAAGTCTTTCATATCTTCCAGTCTCTAGTCTAATTGGTGCTACGCCACATCGGAATCTAGAATAAGCCGACCTATGATTTCTTGGTAGTATTAGTTTACAGTACCTTTCTGTTTCAAATGTAGTTTTAAATAACTTATAAGTACGTAATTTATTGCCACCAATATTACTACTACCACGTTCCGAGTTAATATTTACATTCCAGTTTATTATAAACTGATTTAAAGATGCACTCTTAACATCATCTAAAAATTTACGTTTAACAATAGGGTTAAGGGGGAATTGACCTATTCGAAAATTTAAGGGTACGTATATGAACTATATATATTTGTAAATTTAAAGATATTTGCGATTTGAATCTGAATTTTGTTTTGCCGTTATTTAAACAAGTTTTTAATCATAACGTCTTAAATATGGCTATGTTTGACGTTTTTCATAAAAGTCCCGTTGTACCCAGTTTTCAACGTTTTAGACATTTTTAGAGTGTTAGGCTGGCCACATGTAATTACTTTTTATATCAAACTATTCGTCGTGATGAGACCTTTCAACTGATATATAAATTATTTCATTTACAATAAGAGGTAAAAAAAAAATTATATAATTTCCTTTTTCTTTCATCGATTTTTTACCGTGAAATTTTAAGAAAAAACAAAGGTAAAGCATTTTATCTTCTAAACGGCTTCATAAAAAACTGCACAATTTCAATATGTTTTAGGGAATTTAATTTCCTATCCTATCCGAATATAAAATAAAATTTGCTAGTCATCGGAATATTTTTTTCAGTATTCTTGTTTTATTAACCATAATACCCTTACGAGGAAGGCGTCTCTGTCGACGTCGCGTCGTAAATATAATATGTGTACGACTAACGACGTTGACGCAAACATTGGAAACAAACACTGGTACCCTAAATGATAATGATTAATACTTCTCCGTATTTTCTACTTCTTTTTCCGTCCGTTTTTCTTTTTCTTCTTTTCTAGAGTTTATGTGAAAACTCTAAATTTAATTTATTTTCATGCATCATGTCTAATTCGCTCTAATCTCAAATTACCGCAATGGCTATGGTCATGTATTTGGTATATCTCTAGGGTAAAATAATAAGTTCAAGTTCATTTAAAATTGTGTTTAATGTATATACAATTTCCAGGCAGCCGTCAATCATGCTGAATATCATAAGATATAGATAGATAGATAAACTTTATTAATACAAAATACCAAATGACCTATTAGTATACAATAAAAAATACACATCATATTTATAATTAAACAGTCCATGGTTTGCAGTCATCAGTTTTAATAGTATTACTAGTATGTAGTATATTCATTATTGTCCAACTGTAAATACATGTTTGTTATTTTCAAACATGTACATATAATCGTTATAACCTTATATTTTCTTATTATCTTAAGGTAAGGCTGACATCAAAGTAAAAAAGTATATGACTTTTCACATCAGACAGATATGTCATTTGACATTATATGATAAATAAGCAAGTAAGAGGAGGAATTCTCCTGTATTTTATCGTAAGTTGAAAGCTTTTATATGTGTTGTTATCAAACATGTAAACTTTTTTTATCCTACTCTGTATCATAACAGCGTATGTTTTCATGAACTGTTTGTCCATTTTCTCATAATTAGAGTCTACTAGACAGACAATCGTTTGATTATGTATCAAAGCTTTTTTTAATAAAAAGTGTAGTGTCAGTCACACAACAAATAAAGGATAATGTATTAAAGTGTATAACATAGTACTTCACATTTCGTTTACAATACACAGAATGCTTTGCTTATTATGCTTTTCGCTAACTGACACAGAATTAAAACAAGCAAGGTTTTACGCAAGCGTAAAATAGCTGCCGAGAGACAAGAAGTTAACATAATAATATATCAAGTCACGGGTGTTAAAACAATACTGAAAAAAAATTAATATTGTCACGGAGACATAAACACGCTACGACCGTTTTTTCTTACATTCTTCCAGATTTTTACCATCAGTTCTTCCTACCAAGCATTTTAAATCAATGTGGGCGACCTCGCTTCTTTGTGTTCAAAAACCTTGACATGCCTTACATATTGATTACAATTACCTTGTAATACGTCGTGCTAGAAGTACACATCACCACAGAAATACAAGTGTGTGCTTTAGAGTGTACATTACAACACATATAAACTGTTCACTGTTACCATGTGTAATTATAAGATTGCGTTATCAAAGTGAAAAATGTAAAGGAATAATATAAACCAATGAAAATTAAAAAAAGAAGGCATCTGAATAAGCAGACGCTGCTTTATCAGAAGCAAAATATACTGAAAGGAAAAAGAAACGCATAATCAAACAATTGCCATAGGAGAAGAACATCATAAGTATTTTACTTTCGTTCTAATCCTTTTTCTGCTATTGTGTACTGATTCCATGTTGTAATAATAATGAGAAATAAAATATGTTTAAACCAAACAATTGCCTATACTACACTATTAGACACACCCTATTCCAGCTATATCTCAACGTGTTTTGTACAAAAAGGTGCTACAACTAATTACAGAAAGGACAACTCTGTCATGTAGTAGACCTTTTACTCAAAGTATACTTTGTTACACGAAATTCATAAATGTTGAAGTTTCGCTTGAAAAAGTTAAGCCATTTCAGTATTGTGTTTAATGTTAAACGATTGTAACGTTTAAATCCTAAGTTTGCTCACCTGCTTGAGCCAAATGTGCCTTTTGTCGATAATGAAACTATAAAGGAGTAACCATTGATGTGTTCGGTGCTGTTTAAACCTTCTTTCCGAAAGGACAGGCCTAATGTCGCCCTGTATCATTTGATTAGCAGTAGCATATTAAACATACAATATATAGCGGAAATACCCAGTATGCGTTTCTTTTTCCTTTCAGTATACATTGCTTTAAAAATCAGGAGACGCTGTCGTGCAATAAAACACGTGTTTTACCTTCCGCTCCCTTATTTTTTAATAGTTTTGTCTTTATATATTTACATTAATTATAATACTCCATTTCTTCATCTTTCATTATTTTTTTGCGCACAATATGACCTATTTATGTGTCGACGTGCCGTAAAACACCAGTCATTCATATTATTAGTCATCTTCTAAACAAGTCAAGGTCTCATCGAACGTGAACTGGACAGTGTCGTTATTTGTATTCATACACGCTGTTGCAGACGAGTTTTCTGGTATCATATATGTAGCACGTGACTGTTACTCAAAGGAACCAGACGACAGTTGTTGCATCGTCCCACGTGGCTGTAATGGCAGCAATTTTATATAGAAAAACTAACGGGATGCCACGAGTTTAAAACATCAAAATTTCCCAGTGTCCCTTTAAGTCATAAATTAAGCAATGTATAACACAAATTCACATTAGTGTACAACATTAAGAGTTTAGAAACGAGTTATCATCCAATAAAACACTGTACAACACACACAACAATAAACCAGATCAGGCTTTTGTTTAAGAGCTGTTATGCCGTCAATATTTGTTGAATATAGAAAACAATTACCGTCTGTTTCAAATAGACCAGCTGAAACTGGAATTCCATATGCTGACCTGATGTTGCTGTGGTGTCGTTACTCAGATGTTTAAGAGTTATCATCTTTTCATCCGCCTTGAGACAAGTTTTTTTCGATAAATGGACCAATATCTCTTTCCCGTTTATTAATAGTCTTAAAGCTAATTGCTGGTATGCCAAGTGTCGTCATAAATGCAATTATATAATTTAAATGCATACTTAATTATATTCTGCTTTCATATTATGCATGCGTATATAATGTATAAATAATATTTTTATTACTCATATTAGTATTGTATTGTACTGCATGTGTTATACTCTTGTAGACCTTTGAAACAATACATCGGTTGGATAGGCGAAACCGCTAGCTTTTGAAAAATCACGAACAACTCATTACTGTCTGTTTTCACGTACATATATAATAAATCACATATATTTAATATAAGTTATATTTCAGTCAATGAAATTGACGAATTGCTAAAAACCTTCAGCAAAAAACCTTCAGCAATTTATGTTGAGTAACATGTACAGTCCATCTAGACGGTAACTATAAATAATATACGAAGAGGTAATTATCACAAAATAATTGTCACCAACGTATACAATGTACCTTTAATACAAATACCCTCGACGTCGACGTTATTTTCATGACGCCACGTCTTTTTCGAAGGGTATTATGGTTAATAAAACAAGAATACTGAAAAAAATATTTCGATGACTAGCAAATTTTATTTTATACTCCGATAGGAAATTAAATTCCCTAAAACATATTGAAATTGTGCAGTTTTTTATGAAGCCGTTTAAAAGATAAAAGGCTTTAACTTTGTTTTTTCTTAAAATTTCACGGTAAAAAATCGGTGAAAGGAAAAGGAAATTATATAAATATTATTTTATCTCTTATTGTAAATGAAATAATTTATATATCAATTGAAAGGTCTCATCACGACGAACATTTTGATATAAAAAGTAATTACATGTGACTAGCCTAGAACTCTAAAAATGTCAAAAACGTTGAAAACTGAGTACAACGGGACTTTTATGAAAAACGTCAAACATAGCCATATTTGAGACGTTATTATTAAAAACATGTTTAACTAACGGCAAAACAAAATTCAGATTCAAATCGCAAATATCTTCAAATTTACAAATATATATAGTTCATATGCGTGCCCTTACATTTTCGAATAGGTCAATTCCCCCTTAATTACACTCGGAACGTTATTAAACTCAATTTTTGAAAAATTATTTAAAACTTTGTAACACCAATTTTTACATCTAGAACCTTTACTATTAAAACAATAATTGAATATTCGTTTATTGAAACACATATTTGGCATATGACACAATCGTACCCAGTAATTTGATACCGCAATTATTTGTCTAACACAAACCGGTTGCCATGCCATGTCTCCTGCCATTGCAGCTGATGGTGTGTTTCTTGTCGTACCCAAAAATACTCGCATTGCTCTATGTTGTACGGCTTCAATACAAGAGTAGGTTTGAGTACCCCATATTGCTGCACCATAAGCTACAATAGACCAAACCAGCGAATCAAATAGTTTAGTATAAACTTTATAAGGCATCCCACCAACTGTTTTATATTTTGAAATTAACAGTCCTAACGCGCGACTGGCTGACTGTGCAACAAATGAAGCTGTTACATTATAATTAAGATTTTCGTCTAAAACAAGGCCTAAATATACATATTTATTTTTTATAATTATATCAGATCCGCCACATTTAAATTCAAAAAACGTCTGTGGTTTTGATCTTGGTCTAAAATGCACAACATTAGTTTTATTTATATTGACTGACATAAAATTGGTTTCACACCAATTATCTAGTGTATTTAACAAAAGCTGTAGATCTGTTTCATTTTCGGCCAGCAGTACAATATCATCCGCATACATGATAACACATACTTTTTAATAAGTGCAATGTGAAGAGGTGCAGTTGTTGCAATTATTTATCTTGCAAGTCCACCATTAAATCAGCTGTTAATGGTAGAATGTATAGTGTATCTATAGCTTCAAATGTTGATTGACGTACATCTCACGTCATTTATGTTTTGACTTGAAATGCACCACGTTGCGGTATACAATATGTTGGACAAACAGGTCGATCTTTAAAAGTTCGATTTCGTGAATATAAATATAATGCAGGTAATCTTAAGAAGTTAAAAACTTACTTGTACCAACACTTTCGTCAGTCAGGTCATACTTTTAATAACGTTACTGTTCAACCGGTTGAATATATAATTTATGATAATGATTTACTAAAAACTGTAAAATAAAAGCTAGACATATAGCAGAACTTAAAATGGATGGAAAACTTACAGACACCATATCCGCTAGGCCTTAATGACAATAGAAATAAACAAGGAAATATTTCAAAAGATTCTAATATTGACATGTTTTCTATATTTTCTATTCGAAAGCGTAACTCAGTCTGGAAAGCACTCTATGCTTTCACGGCTTATTTCTCTGTCCATTTCTTCACTTAATTTGATCGACAAGGAAGCAGACAAAATATTCATTCGTACAGGTCCCTTGTATAACACTGCTTCCATAATTCAAAGCTACACACAACATCTTCTCCGACCCCATATTGACAAGGAGTCTGATCACGTCAGGCATTTACTAAAAATACTATATCTTAATAAAGGTATTGATTTCATTGACATTCCTAGTATTTTTCGAGATAATCATGTAGTTGATTCTATCCCTAAATATTTCAAAAATTCAGAAAGTCCTGTAATTTGTTATAAGTATAAAAACCTATTAGAAATATTATTTTCAACCACAACAAAAAAAATAGTTTCTAACCTTGATATAGTAAATAACAGTCCAAAGGAATGTGAATGTAACACAACATTCTGTAATGCTCCAGCAGGTCATGTCACTGGTAATTTTGATATTGTTGATAACAGTATTAGGCATCTGTTTTCGAAAGGCCCTAAGTATAGATTACCTTCAACTATCAATGTTATGCCTGTCGTGATCAGATCGCACAATCCATTAAGGATTTTAGTATAAAATGGTGTCATAGAGAACATGCGGACCCAAACTCTATTTATACTTGGAAAAAGTCATTTTTTAAATTATAGATACACGTATTAAATTGTAATTGTGCTAACCCATCTTTACTTCCTCCGAGACCTAGGTTTTCCTTTCGTAATTTAAAATCTGGAATTTAAGAATTCATAATAAATTTGTTTTAGTTCCTGCTGATATAGCAGCTAATAATGTAATTATAATTTGACGCCTGCATTACGTCAATGTTTTATCTCTGGAACTCGGTAGCACTAATTCGTATACTCCAGTTCATTCTACTTAGGATGATGTTGTTTCCACACATATCACTCGGTGCACTACTTTCAAGGCTGGAGTAGACGAAAAGCAGAACAAACTGCCAAATATATACTGGATTCCTAAATTACATAGAAATCCGTATATATCCCGGTTTATTTCGAATTATAATGCCTGCACCACCACAAACATCTTCACACGTTTAACTCCTTGTCTTACTGCCGTTAAAGTTTACGTTAAACACAATTGTGATAAAACTTATGAAAAATCTGGGATTAATTTGTTTTGGTCTATAAAAAAATACAGGAGACGTTCTTGATACAATTTGCATCTATTAGCATTTATGACTTCTATTAGCATTTATGACTTCTCTACACTATATACAACTTTACCATATCATCCTTATCAAAGACAAGCTGATTGCTCTTATTAAAAAATCATTCTCTAGGGAAATACTACATTTTTGGCCTGTAATAATATTAAAGCGTTTTTTACTAACGGTAGTTTAGACAATTACACTATGTGGTCTTGTCAAGACGTTTATGAAGCACTCATCTTCCTATTAGATAATGTTTTCTTCAGGTATGGTACGACCGTTTATAGACAACTGGTTGGTATCCTATGTGTACAAACTGTGCACTCCTTGTCGCAGATATTGCTATGAAAGAGATGTTATGTTGAGACTTTCACCAGATACCCAGAATGATGTTATTGAGTCCTTTAATAACAACTTAACAAAGCTAATATTTCTGATACTAACGCTTTTTTTCTTGATGTACATCTCTCCATTGAAAATGGTAAATAATTAACAAAATTTATGTTTTTGTGTCTCAACTTATTCGTTTTTCTAGAGCTTGTACTCAAGTTGAGGAGTTTAATATGCGTAATCGTTGTATAACTAAAAAGCTACTCCATCAGGGTTATCGATACCATAAACTTCGTAAAACCTTTGCAAAAAATTATTATCGTAACCTTGATATTCTTTTCAAATATAAAACTAATTTAAGAACTCTTCTGCGACAAGGGCTATCACAACTTGACTTCTATGGTGACGTGATTTACAAACTTCGTAACATCCTTGGTCATGATCACTTTCATACTATCTTTGTTAAACTTGTTAAAAGGTTTATCAAAAGTTGTTATGACCCTATCATTTTGCAATGCACTGCATGCTTGGGGGTGGAACCCTTTACAGTTCGCCACTATGCTTTCCTCTTTGATTGTGCGATGACCGGACATGCTCTGGACCCTATGATGATGTCTACCTAAAGCCCAAAAGGACGGTGACGTTTGATGATTGTCTGCAGTCTCGTCCTGTCGTGCCCTTAATGGTTTATTCTTTTGTTGCTCTGGCTTCTG
This sequence comes from Cyrtodaria siliqua, assembly GCA_037043455.1. Lineage (NCBI taxonomy): Eukaryota > Metazoa > Mollusca > Bivalvia > Adapedonta > Hiatellidae > Cyrtodaria > Cyrtodaria siliqua. Next base: position 185,756 of record JAWPHD010001464.1, on the reverse strand, counting down.
CCAAGTCACTGAGTACCTTCTTTATGGCTTTATATGCTATTGTTTTTGTTTGTATTTATATGTACACGAGGATCTTTGTGTTTTACTTATATTGCCTATTAATGCTGTATTGTTGGTTAGAGAATGGTTGATGGCGGGGATTTCTTTATTTACTCTGTCCCGTTTTATTTGGTTGACGGTAGGGTAAGCATTAGGTTTGGTGCACCCTAGAACCTGGTTTAAATCCCGAGCGGCTTTTTTTGCCATTGACCGTTCCAAGGCGGTAGCCCTATTGTCAACCCTTTTGTGTTTGTGATGTCTTAGTTGGCCTTTTATTCATCTTTAAATTTGTTCTTTGTTTCTATGTGAGTTTGTGGTTGACTGTCGACCTTGAATGCTACTTTTCCTTTTCGATTTTTATATCTATATTGATAGGAGATGTATGTGGTACATAGGTATATATATAATCTCTTCTACTTGCGAATGTATGAACGGCCTTTGATATATATACCATGATGTAATGTGATGAAAGATTTCAATTTATCGAATTACTTACTCTTCAAATGTGTATGTAATGAATGTAATTAATAAAAAAAAGTTTAATAACATCAAAATCATTTTTTTGCAGACAATGTGTCCATAGATTAACACGTGTTTGCCTAGGATAATCTTTAGTATTGGTATAAGTATTGCCTAATAGTCAGGTATTCTTCTGTGTTAAGATTTGTGAATGTCACACCTAAAATTACCAATTTGAATTCTTACGTTATTTAATGTCAGTAATTTCTTGGTCATGTTATTGACCCAATGTCGGATATTTATTTAATAATGTTGGTTACAATACATCTTTATTTGTGATAACTGTTACACAAATGACGTACGGTACGGCACGGATTCTATTTATTATCCAATTACATCTGATATATATCCATTTCATGTATGCATGCTAATTGTTCTAATATATGATATAAATAAATTAATAAACATTATCCTTTGTCGTTATATACATCCTTCATACACTGATACTATACCGATACTCTCTATTAGATTAGTTACTAAACTATTAATTGCTACTTTCGGTATTCTCCGTACTACGCACCGCTGTTTTCGTTAAATTACGGAATGTACGGTACGGTACGGCTTTTACTCCCAACCGCATGTAGACGCTTGGTTACGTTATAAGACATATGCGCATTAATTTGTACAGGATCAAATCCCTTCATAAACAGCGTATTGCTTAAACGTAAGTTAAAATCACTTAATATTTACCAGGGCCTACATATTTATCAATATGTTGTCAATATACGGATTGTTTGCCTATTTACAGCCTTACAAATGGTACTACTATTATCGCGCTGTAATCTGGTGATCTTTGGTGTCTAGTAGAAATTCGTTATGCGCCAGAATTCACACTACTTAGCACCGTATAAAAACAAACGACTCTAAAGACGTTTTCATTTTTATTCAGCCAATTTCCCCATAACCTTTATTATTAACGCGTGGCGTCGCTAAATGTTCACGTTCATGACGTCAACGCTCTAAATGTCTTTAAATTCGGCGGATTGTTTTGTGAAAAAAAAACTTCGTTTATCACAATGTTGATGTTGGTGTTCTATTATCTTTACAATTTTAAACAGAACTATTAGAGGTCTTTTTAGAAAATATTTAGAAGACACATACCATGTTTACAGTGCCATATAACTATAAACCGCTCATAAGTAAAATGAAAAGAAAACAAAGTAAAACAATAGTACGTTACCATGTGATATACCAGAGAATATTTAAGAACATTTGTGTATTATTTTCAAAAAGTCAGTGGCAAAAGAACACACACTATGAAACACTTCTTTCATAACTCATAAACATAGTTAAAATCAAAACAACTTGAACATTTGTATAGCTGGCGTGTTTTCAAGTGGCAATGGACGTTTATCTATTTCAGCTGTGAATTGCGTGACATACGGAGTAACCAGAAGTGAACGCATTTAATACAGTTGAATAGGGATAAACATGGGCTAAGTCCGAATGACGTAATATATTGTGTAAACCTCTCAAGACGATGTCCGACAAAATATACCTAAATTCTATGCTTGCGTATGCATATCGTGGAAGCAATGGCATTGGACTGTTTGTCCGAAATCATTGAACGTTTCAATGTACTTTTAGAATTCACGATAATTGAGATTGAGACCTATTAAAAGCAGGTTATGCATTTACCGTATCAGCAAATCAAATATCACGTCCGGACCATCCTTCGACGTCACCTGGTTCTCTCTCAAAGTGCCAACTGTCAGGCAGAGCGATTACCATCCAATTCCTGATTGATGATAATCTCATCTTTGCTTGTCTCGTACCATGTGTGTACAGTTGTAGTTTCTGCTAATTCTAACATGTAACTGGCATATATTCTGATTTTTTTCTTTTAATGAAGCATTAACCAGTTTTATCGGAAGAGCAATTATTGGTGTTGTGTATTCTTACTAAAGCGGACCATATAACTACATAAATAAGGTGAATTCATGTTAGTGTGAACGTATCCTTTTATCAAAGTGTCGCAGCAACTTATTGACTTCCCGAAATTTGAGACATTTGAGACATTGTCACAGCGACACCGCAATTCTGGTCCAGAAATTGCCTTCTTTGCATATGTGTTCCTTAAAGGTACTTTGCAAACTTGTTTGAAACGATTCTGAGGTGGGCGGTATATATTAATATGTTGCACGTTGCGATCTATGTCAACGTTCTTGCTAGTATAAAAGCAAGCACTCTTCCTTAAAGCTACAGACCCTCTATACAAATCGATTTCTTCTTTGTAGGCGTGTCTTTATTTGTAACTTCAGGTTCACCAGCTCATGTCGAAATCGGGTATTTAAGCGAGCAAAAATAACGTAGGACATCATTTATTGTATAGACATCGACCAGTGCACATCGTACCTGTACACAGGTAACATTATGATTTACAAGACGAAAACAGATTTGTCTCTTTCGGGACTCGAACACACGACCTTCTGATTTCAAGTCAGGTACTCTACCACTGAGCTATAACGCTGCTTGAGAAAATTGTATACGAACTACAATTTATTATGAGGCAAAATAACTTAACATATTTTTGAACGCAAATCAAGATGAATCCATAAATATATAGACCATCTTGTCAGACGTGTAAATTAGCATTGCCTGGTGTAATACTATATGTTATCAATATCAAACCAATATTCCGCCTCAAAACAACCATATATCGACTTGTTATTTAGCGCATGATGAGTTTGTTTGTGTGTTAGTTATTACGTAATGCCTATTTAGTGTTAATAATGCTAGAACAAACCAATAAATAGCCTTGGTCTAGTGGTTAAATGTACGGACTTCAAAACTTCAAAAGGCGTAACGGCTGTGGTTCAAATCCCGTTCCGGGCAAGTACTGTTTTAATCACATACATTCTGAAGCTGTATATTTATCGATGTTACCTGTACGAAGGCTAATTAAAAATGTGATATTTTACGCATCGATTTCTGCCTTATATACCGACTTTTGGGGTGTTCGTCGATTTGAAACTATTTCACACGTGACTCATTCATATTCATGAGTTATTGCCAGTTAATATAGAGGGTCTGTAGCTTTAACGCTACTCTCTCTATATCAATCGATTTCTTCTTTGTAGGCGTTTCCTTATTGTAACTTCATGTTCACCAGCTCATATCGAAATCGGGTATTTAAGCGAGCAAATTGTGCATGAAATCATTTACTGTATAGACATCGACCAGTGCACATCGTACCTATACAAAGGTAACAGTAATTTTTACAGAAAAAAAGTTTCTTTCGGGGCTCGACCACACGACCTTCCGATTTCAAGTCAGATGCTTTATCCACTGAACTATAACGCTACTTGAGAAAATAGTATACTAACTACCATTTATTATGAGGCAAACAACTTAACACATTTGAACGCAACTCAAGATGGATCAATAAATATATAGTCCATCATGTCGCATGTGTAAATTAACATTGACTAATATATGTTATATGAAAGTAAGACTTCGCCTCAAAGCAACCGTATCTAGCGCTTGATGAATTTGTGTGCGAGCGGTAGTTATTACGTAATGCCTAGTTAGTGTTAAAAATGCTACAACATACTAATAATTAGCCGTGGTCAAGTGGTTCAGCGTACATCCGTCAAAATTTAACAGTGCAAGGCTGTTATTCAAATCCCGTTTCGGGCAACTATTTCTTTATCACATATATTCTGAAGCAGTATATTCATCGATGTTACCTGTACGGAGGCTTAATAAAAATGTGAAATTGTAAGCATCGAATTCTGCCTTATACCGATTGTTGGGGTGTTCGTCGAGTTGAAATTACTTCACACGTGACACATGCATATTCTTGAGTTATTACCAGCCAAAATAGGGACAGTGTAGTTTAAGTGTTTACAATGGCTACGACCGCATCTGTTTGTTTCAACAAGTCTTGGCTAGTAATATATTATTTCTTTCTTAATGAAAATAGATGGAAGAATAACTCAGTTATACGATTTTTTTGAAACGCTACTGCAAATTACTGTACAGGGGAAATCGCGCATTTGCCTAAGTATACATGGCATCCAGTGTAAGTATACATGGCATCCAGTGTAAGTATACATGGCATCCAGTGTAAATATACATGGTATCCAGTGTAAGTATACATGGCATCCAGTGTAAGTATACATGACATCCAGTGAAAGTATACATGGCATCCAGTGTAAGTATACATGGCATCCAGTGTAAATATACATGGCATCCAGTGTAAGTATACATGGCATCCAGTGTAAGTATACATGACATCCAGTGCCTAAGTATACATGGCATTAAGTGTATAATGCTGTTATTGGATTGCGCATATGACATTAATTCCTTTTTCACGTTTCCACTAATCTCATATTGTTATATCCTAGCCAATGCCAATAAATTAGGTGGTATGTCAATGGCTTTATAATCTAGTTATGCACAAAGCATATTTAGTGAATGTTCTCTTCAACTCTGCATTGTACTACTGTAATTGTCATCTAACAAGTACAGATATGAAGAAACATTTTAGTCTACATGTTGAATTTCTTAGATTGTTTACGATGATGCCAATGACGTTCTGTACTATAATAAGTATTTGGTTTATTCATCTCATGATCTTTTGACACATCATTAGATACTCATGCAATTATTCAGGAACTTTCCAAGGGCGAAAAGAAAATCGGTACCAGCTGCATTTCAAAATAATGTTGACCGTCTTAGATATTTATTTGTTACATGTTCTATTGTTGCTTGTATTCAATTTTATCATTGTTATGATTTATTATTTAAATTTTATTTATATTTCTTTTACAATGTATTCATTTGCAAGCTCCTTACAAACAGCAAATTAAATTTACTAAGAAATATAACAAGATCGGACAGGGAAAGTAGCATTCAAGGAGGACAGTCAACCACAAAACACAGAAACAAACATGGAAACAGACAAACAAGAAGGCAAAAGAAATAATAAAAGTAAACGACATCACAAACACAAAAGGGTTGACAATAGGGCTACCGCCTTGGAACAGTCAGTAGCAAAGTTGGCCACTGGGGGTTTAAACCGGTTCTAGGGTGCACCAAACCTCACACTTACCCTACTGTCATCCCATTAAAACAGGACAGTGTAAATAAAGAAATCCCCGCCATGATCTAATCTCTAACCAACAAGGCAGCATCAATAGGCAATATAAGTAAAACACAAATATGCTCGTGTAAATATAATACAAAAAACAATAGCCTAGAAAGCCACAATGAAGGTACTCAATGACTTGGCAGAAGCCAGAGCAGTAAGAGAATAAACCATTAAGGGCACGACAAGAAAGATCATGGACAAACATCAAACGCCACCGTCCCAATGGGTTTTAGGTAGGCGTCATCATAGGGTCCACAGCCTGTCCGGTCATCATACAATTAAAGAGGAAAGCATAGTGGCGAACTGTAAAAGGGTCCACCACCAAGCATGCAGTACGTTGCAAAATGATAGGGTCATAACCTCTTCTGATAAACTTTTTAACAAGTTTAACAAAGATAGTATGAAAGTGATCATGACCAAGAAACTTCGTAAGATCCTTGGTCATAATCACTTTCATAAAAGTTTTATTAAACTTGTTTAAAGCTTATTAAAAGTGGTACTGACGCTGTCATTGTGCTAAGTGGTTGACCAAATTACAGTTCGCCGCTATGCGTCCCTCTATGACTCTGCGATGACCGGCCATAGTGTGGACCCTTTGGTGACGTCTACCTAATTCATAGCACGGTAGCGTTTGATGTTTCTCTTAATGTGTATCTTGTCGTATCCTTATCGATTTGTTCTCTTTTTGATCTGGCTTTTGCCAAGCCATCGAGTACTTGATTTGTGGCTTTCTAAGTGTGTCATTTATGTGTTGTACTTATATTGCCTATTAATACTACCTTGTTTGTTAGAGATTGTTGTAACTATTAATTTAGGTTGAATTTACCGGAATACAGCTAAAAAGCATAATGTAGCGGAGATAGACATCATTAAAATGCACTTATTCGATTAATGTCAAGAAAATGGAATAATCGTTCATACACTGTGATATGAGTGATTCTCTCAATAAAATCACAACTTTATGAGATTCATTCTGGAAAGCAAACAAAGCATATGGTCAGAGAAAAGATTTTTTTTTTTTTTTATCATTTATTGTTCTTTTGACTGAGAAAGTGTCGATTCTTACAGACGGCAGACTTTAGTGTGTGGTCTGCCTGCACCACAAACAATTGATTTAAATGGTGTAAAGTACCATGCAATAAAAAAAATCTTGTATTGTGTTTGTATGTTGTGTTTCTTTAGTTATAGATATATATTTTTTATAAAATGATTTTTAGGTAACCATACCGTGTATCTTTATGATTTGTCCCTGCCCTTGTTTGTATTTGGCCTTCAGTATCCAGCATTACATATTCCTCCACAGTCTGATCATCAACGTGTAGTTTGACATCTCCCCAACATAGACAATGGATTTCTTGCCCAGTCCGCATATCGAAGTAGTTTGTGCACAATAGCCACATGAATCAGTGCCGTTGGATTTGAATCTCCAAGGATTTGAGCCTCGTACATCTTGTCTAGGTGCCAATCATTGAGAGGTTCTGCGGTTTTGGGCTTGTTTCCATATCCCTAGCTTTTACGACGTTTTTGCTTGCGTTTCAACACCATTCTAGCTATGTTGAAATCAGTGTCATTCAGGATGGACATTCTTGAGTTTGTTTTTATACCCCGCTTTGACAAATTGAAATGGGGCTATTTAGGTATCATGTTGTCCCCCAACGTCCCGTCCCGTCGAATCGCGTCCCTTCACACACTTTTGTCCCGTCGCGTCGCGTCCCGTTGCGTACCGTTGCGTAACACATTTTTAATACTTGCATATCTCAAACACTTTTGATTGGATTGTTCCCAAACTTCGAACTTGTTGGTATCCCTATGGTTACGAACTGTGCACCACTTGTCGCAGATTTGTTCTTATTTTGCTATGAAAGGGATTTCATATTGAGTCTTTCACCAGATACCCAGGCAGATGTTTTTGAAGCCTTTAATAACACCTCTCGGTATCTGGATGACATATTGAACGTTGACAACCCTTTCTTTCCAACTATGGTTAATTATATTTATCCTAAAGAACTTCAGCTTAACAAAGATAATATATCTGATAATAACGCTTCTTTTCTTGATTTAGATCTCTCGATTGAAAATGGTAAAATAATTAGCAAAATCTATGACAAGAGAGATGATTTTAATTTTGACGTTGTTAATTATCCCCACTTGGATGGGGATGTTCCCCGAGCAACTTCTTATGGGGTGTATGTGTCTCAACTGATTCGTTTTTCTACAGCTTATACTCGAGTTGAGAACTTTAATATTCATAATCTTTGTATAACTAAAAAATTACTCAATCAGGGTTACCGTTACCATAAACTTCGTAAAACCTTTGCAAAATTTTATTATCGTAACTTTGATCTTCTTTCCAAATATAAAAGTAATTTAAGGAATCTTCCGCGACAAGGACTATCACAACCTGACTTCTATGGTGATGTGATTTATAAACTTCGTTAGATTCTTGGTCATGATCACTTTCATACTATCTTTGTTAAACTTGTTAAAACGTTTATCAAAAAAGGTTATGACCCTATCATTTTGCAACGTACTGCATGCTTTTTGGTGGACCCTTTTACAGTTCGCCACAGAGACTATGCTTTCCTCTTTAATTGTACGATGACCGGACAGGCTGTGGACCCTATGATGACGCCTACCTAAAGCCTATTGGGACGGTGGCGTTTGATTTTTGTCCATGAACTTTCTTGTCGTGCCCTTAATGGTTTTTTCTCTTACTGCTCTTACTTCTGCCAAGTCAATGAGTATCTTTATTGTGGCTTTCTATGCTATTGTTGTTTTGTATTATATTTACACGAGCATATTTGTGTTTTACTTATATTGCCTATTCATGCTGCTTTGTTGGTTAGAGATTAGATAATGGCGGGGATTTCTTTGTTTACACTGTCCTGTTTTAATGGGATGAAGTAGGGTTAGTGTGAGGTTTGGTGCACCCTAGAACCGGTTTAACCCCCAGTGGCCTACTTTGCCACTGACCGTTCAAGGCGGTAGCCCTATTGTCAACCATTTTGTGTTTGTGATGTCCTTTGCTTTTGCCTTCTTGTTTGTCTGTTTGCGTGTTTGTTTCTGTGTTTTGTAGTTGACTGTCCTCCTTGAATGCTACTTTCCCTGTCCGATCTTTTTATATTTCTTTTTATTATACACATAACAACTGATGAACTTATGTCCCTCTACATCACCCCATTGATTGCCTAATTTATTACAGAATTATGCCGTTTGATTGACTTAAACGTTTCTACTGTAATATTGTATAGTGACATGTTAACACATTTTTTCTCAAACATTTTCGAATTGATTGTTCCCAAACTTAACATACACATAACAACTGATGACTTTATATCCCTGTAAATTACCCATCATTGATTGAATAATTTATTTTAGAATTATGGCCTTTTGTTTGACTTATAATTGTCCACTTTAATATTGTATAATAACCTGTTAATACATTTTTTCTAAAATATTTTCGAATTGATTGTTCCCAAACTTCATGTACACGTAACAACTGATGACCTTATGTCCTTCGACATTCACCCATCATTGACTGCCTAATTTATTACAGAATTATAGACCTTTGTTAGATTTAGAATATTCCACTCTAATATTGTTTGATGACATGTTAACACATTTTTTCTCAAACATTTTGGAATAGAAACACATAACAACTGATTACATTAGGTCCTTCTACATCACACATTGTGGATGCCTAATTTATTATAGAACCACGGCCCTTTATTTGCACTCCATAACGAACTTTATGTGGCTTTCACTTTAACACTTTTCATGGATTGTTATTACACCTAACAATACAGTTCACAAGTGATGATATGATGTGTCTGCATTAATCTTTTTTTCGATTCTGCAGGTTTTTTTACTGAATTGTGGACATTTGGTTTAATTAGAATTTCTTTCACATTAAGAGATTAACCGATATTTTAGACATTTATTATTCTTGATTTTGCCCATCATCGGCTAGAGAAAAACAGCTGGGCATTCACCACATTCAGTGATAGTTAGTTCTAGTTTTACCTTAAGTGACGATCAACTGAGCTAACAAACCCAGGTAAAGTTGTCGGCTCATACTCGTTACCGTCCTTTTTGGTGACGGCCAGTAGAAATTCACATAAGAATGCATTCAGAACATTTCGAGGAATAAACTATACACATCTCTGTTCATTTTTTGACATCAGGAATTCTTGAAATACCTTCATATGGCTTTGTCTTTTTATAGTGTTAGCATTGGTTGAGTTTTCCAGGAATGATTCAACATGAAAAGGACTGATAGGTCTGACGTCTCTCAGACCAGTGCTGGCAGCAGTTGGAAGAGTAACAGGCTCTGATATACTTGCCTCATCGGTTTCTACAGAATTATAGATCTCTTCTACATCAGAGAGATGGCCAAAGGATACTTGGAATTGAATAGGGTCCATTCCGTCAATGTTTTCATTTTTGACAGCAGACAGATAATAACTATAACAAAGGGGAGGTAAGAATAACAACTTTTGTAAAAGGAGGTAATCACTATAGAAAAAAGCAGTTCCATAAACAGTGAAATTTATTGATGGTAAGTTCAATGTTGAAAACAGTGGATTACCACATTTATTTCATCAAGAAAATTATATAAAACACTTGGAAGGATAAACTAAATCACTGCCATTCATTGTTTTAATAGAGTATGCTTAGAGTACTACAAGTGCGCAGCGACATCTGAAACAGATTTTACAAGCTCTTACCAATAATGACATTTATGACTAACAATACAAGTGTTGATGCGGTACCATTGCGTATTAGGTAATCAATGATTGATGCAGCACTAAGAGGAATCAATATAATTAAGGAAATAAACTAAGTGGAACTAATAATCGAGTCTACAAATAGCTCTGCTTTGACACAATCGAGTAATCTAATCGAGAAAGCAATAATGGAAATAAACCAAGGGAATCTGACACTCACTCACTGAAATCACAGAGAACAGCTATTGTGGCAAATAAAAGTAATCTGCCACGCAAATACCAACAAAAATAACTTCTAAAGATAGTTACTACATCTCTGATTTTAAATAATACAGAAATAAAACATAACCATGTTAATCACTAATATATGTCACCTCAATTTAAGCTCAATTATGATTGAAGCGGAAACGGTTGTTCTTGCTGGCGATAACATTGCAAAAAAGACGGTAAATTAGCACCAACAGTCAATTAGTGTTTCTGTTAAGAAATGTGTTTCTGTCATTAGGGAAAACAATCAATAAATGAACTCGGCACCTACACGACAAACACGGCATCTCTTTTATAACCTATGTTAACGTATCTTAATCGGTTAACTGGTCCTTTGTATGCCCACTCTTGGTGTAACTTTAATGTAGAATAATGTTTAAGCCGGAGCTAGGGAGCGTAAGAGGTGTTGCAACTTAGTATACCTCTCATGAACAAACTCAATAGAAGGGAGGCTGATACTTATCTCCCTTGTTATGTTGTTGCTTTTCCCCGTTTCATCAGTTCTGAATGTGGTGTCTTAAATCTCTTAAATCTCTAAGTTTGTCCATGCATATTTGTTTTCAATGAAATCGTCCAATACATTCGTGTATATTATATGTCTATTGTCATATAAGAGTAACAAATGGTCATTGAAGCTTAGACAGAAAAAAAAGTATACTAAAATAACTAATAACGCCATACTGAAATTTCGAAAATAATTTGTTCAGGTTATGTGGAATGCCTTTAGTTAATGCTGCTATCGAACTGAACATAGATAAGCGATGGATATTTTTTATTTGTAATATTATTATTATTATTAGTAGTAGTAGTATTGTTTTTATTAGTATTGTTATTATTATTATTATTATTTCTTTTTTCAGTAAAAGTAGATAAACAAATCGAACGTGAACAAGCATTCAAGGACCATATTTTACCACAAGCACACAGAAACAAACAACTACTACAACGATGAATAAAAGGCAAGATATGACATCACGAACATAAAAGGGTTGACAATACGGCTACCGTCATGGAATGGTCAATGACAAAACAGACCGCTGAGGGTTTAAACCAGGTTCTAAGGTGCACCAAACTAATTATTTAGGTTATTCACTGTGTCTATTTTAGACATTCATACTAGGCTATATATAATATATTCTCTTTAAGCGAACCCCCGCAATAAGGAACATACAACAAACAACACCAAATAGGACGTTGAGAATATAACGTCATCTTTATAAGAAATCAACAGTATACGCACGTGTATATGTATGCATGCATTATCTTAAATCCAGAGACTGTTATGGTATTAATTTAATGGAAAATACCCACACAAGGCATCAGTATTTTAAACGCTGAACTTTAAATCAACTTTAGATCGTACAGTACATCTTATTGCTAATATTAAAACAACCGCATGGCAATAATATCTGGGTAAATGAATAGAAGATGGCAAACTAGCCTTTGATGACTTTTTCCAAGAGAAAATCGGCCTCTCATACGTTGATTAAAATGGAGGCAAACAGTCTAAAGTAAGATATATACTATGTATATCAATTATACAGTTGGTTAAAAAAACAGTCCTCTATGACTAAAACGTAAACCATTGGATACAATTCAACAGGCTCATGTTATGTTATTTCATTAAATGTCATTCGGCAACCGACGGAATCATAACGATGTTATGTTTTGTCTGATATTGTCTTATAAGTGCATACTGTAATGTAGGTCATATTAAACGAAATGTAACATTATTACTGCGGACTTAAAACTATGTCAAATAGTAGACCAAGGACATATTTGTCAAATAGTAGACCACATGGCCTACTTGTGACGTCACTGACCTAGTAGTACATATCGTCGCAGGAAGAATTATTTAGAGTTTGATATTTGACGTTTGATGACATTGATATCAAGCTTTCAAGATCCTAAGTGTGAGTTGCTAAATAATTGAATGTTTCTTTAACTTGCTTTCTCATATAGTTTTCATATTTTGGTTAACTGCTTACTTTTTAATGCTATATATATATTAGACTTTGCATACGCAGTATGTTATTTGGGATAATGCTTATTTCTTTAAATGTCAATACTCGTGTAATACACATGTACATAAAATAAATCAGTTCACTACACTGCATGACAATTTTAATTTCGTTTTGCTGACTATAAATTTAGTGTTCAATAAATAAATGGTCCTTTGGGATCATCAAGCCCATTCTGTGTTGCTTTAAAGTAGAAAATCGCTTTAGCCGGTGCTAGAGGCGTGAGAGGTGTTGCATCTTATAATTATATCTCATTAACAAACTCAATAAAACCGAGTCGGCCACTTTTCTCTCTTGTTTGTGTTTATTGCTTCCAAGGGATCACCTTTTCAGTATGTATTGACATTCACCCTAGCGTTAATGATGTGTGTCGGCCGTGAAAAGTCGCCACGACTACAAATCAGTAGTGTTATTATTTACTGGTCCTTTGGGATCATCAAACACATCATGTGTTGATTTAAAGTAGAATATCGCTTAAGCCGGTGCTATAAGGCGTGAGAGGATTTGCATCTTAAAATTGCGTCTCATTAACAGACTCAAAAAGACGATTCTTTTCGCTCTTGTTTGCGTTTGTTGCTTCCAGGTGATCACCTTTTCAGTATGTATTAGTATCAGGTATGCTTAAAGCTACAGAGTCCCTATATCAATCGATTTCTTCTTTGTAGGCGTGTCTTTATTTGTTACTTCATGTTCACCAGCTCATGTCGAAATCGGGTATTTAAGCGAGCAAATATAGCGAAGGAAATCATTTACTGTATATACATCGACAAGTGCACATCGTACCTATACACAGGTAACAGTATTTTTTACAAAAAAAAAAGTTAGCTTCTTTCGGGGCTCGAACACTCGACCTTCTGATTTCAAGTCCTGTGCTCTATCCACTGAACTACAACGCTACTTGCGAAAATAGTATACTAACTACCATATATTATGAGGCAAAATAACTTAACATATTTGAACGCAACTAATGATGGATCAATAAATATGCAGTCCATATTGTCGCACGTGTAAATTAACATTGCCTGGTGTAATACTGTATCTTATCAATATGAAACTAATAATCAGCCTCAAATCAACCAAATCTCGACTTATTATTTAGCGCTTGATGAGTTTGTGTGCGCGCTCTTGTTATTACGTAATGCCTATTTAGTGTTAAAAATGCTACAAAATACCAATAAATAACAGTGGTCTAGAGGTTCAGCGTACATCTTTCAAATCTTACAAGTGCAAGGCTGTGGTTCAAATCCCGTTCCGGGCAACTATTTGTTTATCACATATATTCTGGAGCCGTATATTTATCGATGTTACCTGCATGGAGGCTAAATAAAAATGTGAAATTGTACGTATCTATTTCTCCTTATATACCGACTTTTGGGGTGTTCGTCGATTTGAAACTACTTCACACGTGACTCATTCATATTCATGATTTATTACCAGGTAAAATAGGGATTGTACAGCTTTAAGTGCAACCCAATAACCCACAACGTGTTCCAGTATCCATATGTTATAAAATGAGAGAAGGAATAAACTATACAATGCCTCCGAAATATGTAATTCTCGCATTGTGTATATAACAATATAATATCATGTATATATTCATGAAAAAGGAGCGAATGTATTAGAATTATAAAAGTAGATGCTGTATTGTTATTAAGTACACACGGATGCATAGTAGCGATTGTTCCATTAACATATTCATAATGTTTGGACACTTGCATTTGTATATTTTTCTGTATCGATATTATTGGAAATATCAGACAACGCACGGTAATGGGATTGAGGCGACTTCTCATAATGCACGGCTGATGTATTATGAAAATATAAAATGCACAATTTCAGAATGTACTTGTTCAGAATATGAAACTGTTTTATAGAATGAATGTTTTTGTAAAGGATGTATGGTTCGATTCGGTGATTCCACTACTGCGGCCGATTAAAGGCTCTGAGTATTGTTTAACCACTCATAGGATATGTTGTCTGCTTTTTAAGTGGGTCTGTTGGCTGTTACTTGTGATATGCAGGCTTTATAACCGCTGCTCCCAACTGAATTCCATTTTGTTTATTTCGCTCTTCGGGGCATAGTATTTTGTTAGATACTAGGACCATACGCCGCTGGACATCGGGGAGGAAAATCTCTATGCCCACCGCATATGCCTGCCATCTTCGGGATGGTTAAAATTATGTACTATTGATTTTATGAATATTGAGTTCTGCTCAACCCGGGCTAGAGGGCGTGAGCGGTAGCTAGCATATTTCACTACCGTTCATGAACAGTCTCAATGAAACCGAGACTGCAATATTTTGTATGTGTCGTGTTCGGCCGATTCCAAAAGTCCATTAGCATACTCTTTTTAGTCAGAATCCAGGTAAATGTATGTAGAGCTCGTCGTTTTAGAGATTCATTAGTATTTATTTCCACGATTCCATTACATCATTCATGATGGCTTGTTGATTGTTTTTTATTTGCACTACATTGTGCTTGTCAGTATGTTTTCCGACTTGAAGTTCTCTTTACCTGGTTGTGTTGGGTGATGTTTGTGCGATATATTCTGAACTTATTACGTCCCGGTAGCATTCAATGGATACAGTCAAACACAAAACCGCACATAAACAACCAATAATTAAAAAGATGAATAAAAGGCAGGATACGACATCACAAACGTAACATGGTTGACTATATGGAACGGACAGTGGCAAAACATGTCGCGGGGCCTTTAAACCAGGTTATAGGGTACACCAAGCCTTACCTCATTGTAATCCAAATAAAATTGGACAGTATTAATAAAGATATTCCTGCAAGGTTGTATTCTCTAACAAACAAGTCTGTATAAGTATAACACATAAATAGTCATGTGCATGTGAGTATAAAAATGCATAGACAGCCACAAAACAAATCGTCAAGGTCTTGGCAGAAGCCATGGCAACAAGAGAACAAAATGTTAAGGTGACAACAAGATAAGAGTTAAAACAAACGTTAAACGTTACCGTCCTTTGAGGATTTAGGTAGACGTCATCATGTGTCTAATCTGTCCGGTTTAGCGGAAAGCATTTTTCGTTAAACAAAGTTTAAAGAGAAAAACTGTAAATGAAGGTTTTTCTTTATGACTTGTTAAAATGTTTCCTGGCAGATGGTAAAATGTTTCCTCCAAGACCTCTGATCAATTATTGCGATGATACATGTAACGACTTATTATTATTATGTTATTTTCCCCCTACTATATCTACCACAACATGGCTTGGGCGTACTATGCAGTTAAATAAAGATGCTCACTATCCTGATATTTAATCCATGTGATTAGTAGTATAACATCGTATGTATAGTTTACTTTTACGGTTCGTGAAACAAGCTTTTTAAGTTGTAAGCATGTGAATATTTCCTGTGTGGAGTGCGTGGTCCAGTGGTAGAGCGCCGAACTCCAGATCGAAAGGTCGTGGGATCGATCCTCGCCGCGGCCACGTTATTTATCCTTCAGCAAGATAATTAATCCACATTGCTTAGTACTGGTTCTACCCAGGAAGCCATCGAGAATGATTAATCTAAGTTGCAATAACTTGTTTCGCAATCGATGTAAAATAAATATGTTTAAAACAATATTTCGAACTCATCATGTGTTTACTTCTGTGAAACACCACGAACTTTGAGAGATAAATAATGACGTATCATAAAATATATATATATATTATTTGTAAAATGTGAAAGTTTAAATGGATGAATCATTGTTTAATGTTATAGTATGCATACAAACATACGCTAACAAAACAATCAACAATTACAAAAGAGCTGCTGGGGGTCATATATCACTCTTACCCTATCGTATTCCCAATGCTAATGGAAGGTTCTTATACCTTAGAATACTTCGTACACTAGTTTTACCTAGCTGTACCTTTGTTTCGTGTAGGATATTGGGATGAGTACAATTTTCCATAAAATACTGTTTGAGGCTTTTATTGGTGTATACTGTTAACACCGTGTTTAACTTGTATAGCTCCTTTGATGTCAATGGGCATAGACAAAGATCAAGACTGACAGTCAATACACACATACTGTGTGCCTGATATCCTAATACAATTGCCATTTGCCAAATGTAAGCTCTATGACAATTACTGATACCGTTCACACTATACTAAACAATAATCGGATATATTCCTATACCCTAGAATCACATTACCTTCCACGGTACTTAGTAACACCATCAAATAAGCAATTATTTAGCTATAAATGTACAGCGGAAATTAATTACGAACGAATCGTCTGCAGCTCAGGTGTCTGTATAAATAAACGTTGTCTTTTTTACGGTTAATCAATGCTGAATGGTGTTGGCAGTGGTAACACTCATTTAAAGCACTCCAGAAAATGCTGAGTCTGTAGGGCAAGAGAAGATTGATATTAATAAATATTCCATTAAATAAATAAGTGCATATCATTAATCAGTACAAATCCTCAAAATGTGTCAAGTGAAATTATGGCACAATTTATCCAAGGTCGAAAATGAAGCGCTACATTATAATTTGCTTAGATATTAAAATTCAAATCAGATTATGGATCTGACATTCATTTTATTATTTTCAGTCGTAGTTTTAAATCGGAACCAGTTATAATATTCCGTTTAATATGTTAACAAGGTAGAGTATCTACTCTTGCTTTGCTTTCACCATTATGAGAAAGTCTGTATGAATACATGGGGTTTGACGTCGCTTTTACATGTAGCAATCATGTACAGTCATATTACAGCAGTGTCTTCTTGTAGCAGTCAGCTTTATGCTCAACTCTATATTGTCTCTGTGTGTGTGGTTGATTGTCGTCCTTGAATGCTACTTTTCCTGTTCGATTTGTGTATCTATATTTATATTGCTAACACACTACACTAACACACGGTCGACACATGACATGATACCCAACCTTGTTATACATGTACGCTATTTCTACGAACAGAAAAGTCTTAAATCTAGCCTGTGTTTTTCTGAACTTCCGGCAAGGTATCTACTAGAAGCTTGTTTATGAACTATGTTTTAATAATCAAACAACTGACGTCTCATGAGAAGAGACTTTTTAAAGGGACACATGGCAATCTTGGGTTTTATTCAAGCATTGAATTGTGCTCCCTGATTTAGTTATTCTGCGTAGTTTTTACTTTAAAACTGCTTGCATATAATAAGACTTATCGCAATCTGAATTGCGCAGGATGAGATTTATGTCTAACCACTTTCGCGTTAAAGGCGAATCGAGATAAAAACAAAGATTTTGACATGTGGTGTTTCCAGCAGATTCAGATAATCTAAAGAAGTAAGTATGATATATTGATACATTTCAACTGAGATATTTAGTTAC
The DNA here is from genome assembly GCA_037043455.1 of Cyrtodaria siliqua. NCBI lineage: Eukaryota > Metazoa > Mollusca > Bivalvia > Adapedonta > Hiatellidae > Cyrtodaria > Cyrtodaria siliqua. Next base: position 167,759 of record JAWPHD010001464.1, on the reverse strand, counting down.
AATGTATTACAATGCTCACATTGTTGAAATTGTGCGTCAACACTGTGCAAAATATACGAACTGTAATTCTTCTAGTGAGTAATGTACATTATAACATGTATTGAAGGATTAGTGGGAGATCTTGGTTATGCAGAGGACTGTACTGTGACTGCGTTTTTAATGTTGATAATGAAAGGCTCCCCAAACTTCTCCTTTCGTTCTCTTGCCCATTTTACTCTATCATCTATGCCATGGCCATGATTAATTTTTTGTGTGTGGGGTGAAAGGTGGTGGGGGTGGCAGGGGGTGGGGGGGTTAGTCACTTGGGGCTCTGTCCATAGGGGCCACTATACTCTATTATTTCTAGGGTTGGAGCTTTTTGTGAGTTGTTTGCATTGCCCTTGGACCATATGTTTTCCTTTTAGACTCCAATCTCAGGGCTGATTAATGTATAAATATATTATTTATGTTTTCTAAAATCGGTTTATGTTCTTTTCAGGTTGGCGAATCGAACTCATGAGGATTTGTGCAATCAAGGGGTGTTCAAGTAGCATCTACCACCTGAGTAAATAGAAAGAGACATACTGTACATTACACCAGTGTAATTATGGAATTAGAAAGTGTGTGTGCCCGAGCCCCTACACTGTGAAGCCTTTCCCAACAAAAAATCCTGAGCTGAAGTTGCAGTGGATAAAGGTGGTCAACCGCCAAGGTAAAAAATCTGGGACTAACTGGCAACCAGATACAGATAGCCGAATATGCTCTTTGCACTATGTAGAGGGCAATTTAGTGCCCAGTATAAATTAAAAACACTGGTAAAATTTCGGTCGGTTCCAAAGGAGAGTCTGTTCACGCCACCAGTGATAAAAGAGAAACAATTAACTGTTGTGAATGTCGATGAGATGGATGAAATTGCGCAAGTTGATCCTGATGTATGTATTAGTGATCATTCATACACGATGCAGGACTGCAAATGTGAAGGTTGTAAGTGAAAAATGATGGAGATAAGTCAGTTAAGAAATCAGATTGAGATATTGAAGCGCGAGAATGTGAAAACAACTTTCAAAAACATGCCAATCCACACAAAATTCACAAAAACAAGAAAGTGAAATGTAATACAGGTATGCCAAGTAGGTTTTCGCTATTTCAGTTACATAGATATTTGACTCCTAGAATTAAAAGTACAAAAGTGCCACGCCGGTTTTTCGGATCTCCAAAAAGACCTGGACCAGCTAAGAAACTTGACTCAGTGGATGAATTAGTTCTTGTCTTGATGAAAAAGCGATTTGGCATTCGTTTCGAATTCTTGGCGGGCCTTTTTTGAAAATCACAGAGTACGTGTTCAAAGAGTTTTAACACATGTATCAAATTCCTACCCCATGAACTACAAACACTCATATGTTGGCCGGACAAGCAGATCATACAGCAGATGCTGCCGGCTTCACTAGGTGCGAAATATCCACACTTGAAATGCACTATTGACTGCACTGAAGTTTTCATTAAAAAAACAAGACATATGGAATAACAGGCGCTAACCTGTTCAGATTACAAGCAACACAATACTGTAAAATTTCTAGTTTGCATAGCACCGAATGGATGCATTAGTTTCTTATCCAAGTGTTTTGGAGGTAGGACATCTGACAGGCAGATTATGAGAGAATCGGGATTCTTAGAGAAAATATACGGAGGTGATACCATTCTTGCAGACCGCGGGTTTCCCATTGCTGAAGAGCTTCTTTTACGCCATGCTAAACTTGAAATACCTCCACCTGGCTCATGTATTGAACAGATGACAACCGAAAACGTGAAAAAAACACCAAAAAAGCTAATAGCCGTATACATGTCCTGCCAATTACATTAATACCTGTGATGGATGATATTGTCATTGTGTGTTCAGCTATATGCAATCTACTTGGACCACTTGTTACATAATGATTTACTGGCATATAACATGTCTATGATTTTAAAGTGTCAACTAGCGTATGGTTGGACAATAAGTAATTAATACCTCCTCTTGGTAACATGTTCTTTATTATACATAAAGCCTGTAGGAAAAGAAATAACAGTCAAATTATACCAACATTCTATTTTCACAGCAAATTACATTAAGTATAATTATATAATATTACATAACAAAAATGGTGTCGCTTGTATTGTGTTTCATGGATAACTTAGTCAGAACACAATATTGAAATATATAATAAACATTTTCCAAAAGAAGTCATATCACACACACCATATAGGGCATCTAGTCTATATCACTTGATTGAACGAAGTCACATCACACGGCTTCAATTCACAACTCAATAACTTGGTCATATCTCACCTTTGAATGGCTTTGATAAAGTGAAAGTTTCTATACACCTGACTTGTTGTACTAACATTTATATGAAAAAGGGAGATCCGCTGTTAATTTATACTGTTCATACACCTTTGGCTTTTTCATAATGAAGAATACTTAAAATTTATATAACAGATCTCACGTATATGTTTTTACAAATGAACCTTATTGATTGAAGAATAACAATTAAGATTCTGTTTCAGAGAAATATTTTGAACTTCAATCAGAAAAATAACTAATTGTGACACTGAGTCATTACATCAATAAAGTGTTGTTGACGTCATGTACTGATTATGCTCAACAAAGAGTTATGATAGCTAAGTATTAATAACAAATTTCGGACACACAAACAAATTACTCTGACTGTGAGTCGTCTTATAACATCAACGAAAGAGTTCTTGACAACTTGACGTCAACATTTGCCGAGAGCCATCATCAGAGCGAAACTTCTGGTTAAAAGCATATTATAATGAAAAATAAATAGAAATGATGGCTTCACTGCTGGGTTAGATTGTCAAGAAATCCTTCACTTGATGGTAGTGGTGTTTGTATTTTCATTCACATGCATTCGCTTTTTATGAAAAGAACCTCAAGCCTACCATCTCTTGAAGAATGTCTCAATAATCAAACACAGCAATTAAATAATCTCTAAATATATCTGCTGTTTCTTCTTTTATAAATTTGCACAATTGGAACAAAGCCAAGTTTGTGAAAGATCCTGGATTTTAACAGTAACACAACTCAAATGGAACCAGTTGCTACATCCATCACACCCTATACTCTGTTCATTCTCATTTGAAATTTGGTCACTGTCTATACACTATTTCTGACAAGACTTGTAAAGGTAGATTGGTTTTTCTTGCAGTTAACGTCTCACTGCGTTTCGTTTCACATTTTTCTCTTAGGTTTAATTTCATCATTACAGATGGGCGTTGAAATGGCCAGTGTATTTACTTCCACAGGTGTATCAGTCTTATATGCAGATGCACATATTGTCTGGTGCACCAGTTCAGAGGCCATGTAGTTGTGGAAGAAGCACTGTGCAGAAAGTTGTACTTCATCCCATACAATGGTGTCCAAGTACACTCTTTCCAAATGAAAACCGGTCTGCGTGTAGAAGAAAAAGTTGCACCAAGGCTTTCCTGTGACACCAGTTGTGACTGCATTTGAAAGTAATATTGGATTGTCCTTCCGTTTAATTATCTCCTTTCACCAAGAAATGTAAATTTTCAGGTGTTGGTTGTTCATTACATATGCTCAGGGGACATTTGATTTCAAGAAGTCCATCTGTGTCATCTGTGTTGTTGCAACCTGTGACAACTCCATCAGGAGATCCTGCAAGATAAACTCTAACCGGGTCTACAATAAACCACACTGCTTTACTTAAATGTTATTGTGCCCACTCTCTCTCATCACTTCCCCATACTTCATTTTAATCTTCCGTTCAGTTGACCTGCCATACTTAAAAGCTGCCAAGTGCTCACTAGGTTTGCTAATACCCAATACAGTTTTAAGTAGACAAGTCATATCTGTGTCAGCGGTTTGGCTGCTGTTCGAATCCGGTTGACAATCCAGTGCACTAAGGAGGCAGTATTCAATCCCTTGCGCTGGTTTATCGAAATTTCCGATTGTGATTGGTCCTGTGTTTTTCCTAGTGCGTCCACTTGCCTGGCATCTTAGACGTTAAAGAACCCTGTTTATGCATTGGCAGATTCAGATATTTTCGACACGGGGTGGGGGTGGGGGTATCCCATTTTCTTTTAGACCTGTATTAAGAAGCTACTAAAGGAAAGATCAAACTTAGTCTCTAATCATAGGTGGTCTTTTTTAACAGATGGATTTTTAATTCAAATCAATACAGGTGAACTGAAATGGTGGTCTATTAAAACAGATGGTCTCTAATAGAGCAGTTCTAACTGCTTATTGTTATGAATGTCCTATAGTTGATAAATTCATGCAGGTCGAAAAAAAACATTCCTAAGGCCAACAATAACAAAATGTCAAATACATAGGCTACAATATGATATTTAAAATGGATAATGAACAAATACATATAGGGCTAATATACTGTATAGAACTACATAAGGACTTATAAAATGTATGAACAAAGGGAAGTAACTGAAACTAAAACATTTACCTAATTACTTTATGCTATAGGCAACAGATGGACAAAGGGAAGTAATCGGATATGAAAGCGTACCGGTGACATAAATTACAATCCTAGACTGTCCAGACTGGGAGGTATGAGTGCTTCTGTCTCACATTATATGGCAGCTTACACGTTCACGTCTGCGCCTGGCGGATAATCGGGCTATATCCTTGGCATGGCATACTGAAAGGCACACGTCTCTGGACAGCTGTCATATAGCGCATTCAGGAGACCCTATATATTTGGTTTACATCCGTTCCTTGAGGGGTTGAACAGCTTTCTTGCAGTAGGGTTTAAACCCCCAGTGGCCTACTTTGCCACTGACCGTTCCAAGGCGGTAGCCCTATTGTCAACCCTTTTGTGTTTGTGATGTCGTTTGCATTTATTATTGCTTTTGCCTTCTTGTGTGTCTGTTTGCGTGTTTGTTTCTGTGTTTTGTGGTTGACTGTCCTCCTTGAATGCTACTTTTCCTGTCCGATCTTTTTATATTTCTTTTTATAAATTTTTACTTTCTGCAAGATGAAAAACATCAATGATAAAAACTTAGATACATTCCAATCACAAATCGGCTGCAATTGCATGACTTTAGAAACGTCATTTATAAGTTATACTACTAGTGGATATTAATAGGAAATACAGATTAGAATTATTTCAGTCACGCAAAGTAATGTGATAAAATAATTCTATATCATACTCCGAGTTTAGTACAGTGCAGACGTATAAAATGTATAACTATTCATATAATCAATAGTCAATAGTAAAACTATTTGCTCGTGGTGCATGTAAGCATCATGTAAATTATTGCCCGAGGGCAAATAGTTTTACTACATGTATTGACCGGCAATCCCATTCAATACAGGTAGCTGCTTTATTACATGATTTATAACAAGCCAGTCGATAGTCAAAACTATTGACCGGAAATTTATACAGTAGATCATGTAAGTAAGATTTAAAGATTTAATTATGAGATGATATTGCACTGTTTTTTGTGTGTTTTTATGAAGGCTTTGCAATAAAGTAGGTAGAGAGCCCTATACCTATGATGTTTTTATGGACGGAAACAAACACAATTCATGTTAACACATAATCAGTATGACCTCCTTTGCTATAGTGAGGCTTGCGCCATTCCAGTTCTGATATTGGTTTGCTTTCTATTATGGGTTTATGGTGTAAAGCTGGTACAACCCACTCGCATGGACAAGAAGTACATAGACTTTTGGGTAAATCCGTGCCGTCAGGCAAAGTTCACTTTAAATAGAATCAATCGCAGCAACATGATTGCAAGTGGATACAAGACTGAAAAACAGGAGAACAATTAAATATCAGTTTTCTTTTTTCTTTTTTTTCATTCATATTTACAATTATATCGGGCATATATCCATATTTATCATATAACTTGTGGCGTTGAAGTACAATAAAGCCATTATACGGTATATTTATTATCTTACACTAGTGTAAAAATTATGCAAATGAAGGCCGAAACATCATCCGGTATTTTCCATTCAGCTCTGTGTGCATTGGAATTGCCTCGTCTATTCCCGTAACATTTATGGAAATTACAGAAGTCAACAAGCATTTCTGTTGTTTGTTGTTGTATATGGAGAAGACCGAGTCAACATACGGCGGTATCATTCAAACATATAATGCCATCTTTGTGGCCCATGACTAGAAAATAAAGTTAGTCATATGACATCATCATACACCAATGCTAATCTAGGTAATTACAATAACCAATGATCATCATGAGGCTTTTTTTGCATTATGTGATAAATAGAATCTCACATTGGTGCCTATTTAATATCAAAATTGATTAAACTATTGGATAAAATTGATATTATGCTTGGCAAGCATAGCTCGCATCATATAAATGTTATACTTGTTAACTTAGTAAATTCAATATTAAACAGGCACCAATGTATTAAGATACAATAAATGGGAATGCTCTGTTTATGTCCCACTCAGAAGTACTTTATAAAAAAGGTATTTACCCAACCTCACTCTACTGAAGAACAGTGGTGCAGGAGAAGCTCAAACTAGCAACTCTGAGATTCAAAGTCTGAAACAACTTTTTTGAACGGGTTCTTAATACCATTGTTAAATTCATATCTATGAATAAAGACGTGTAAAGTTACCCAGCAAAGTAAGTGCAATATGCTCTGATTATCTTTCCTGTTTTCTCTTCTCAAGGCATATCCATGCTCTATGTGGAACATTGTTGATCCGTTGAAAAGGGGTACAGTAGGCTTTCAAAAAACCGTAGTGTGACTCTGGGTTAATTGAGTGGTAGCATATTTCTTTCAAAAACTTCGAATCAAAATATCTGTATGCCGTTCCCTCATTGCAGTCCTTCATCAACCTGGTCCTTAATTCTACCTCAGCAGAGTCTATCTGGTACTGGGTTATGTCAAATTACATGCATGGTGGCCACTGGGTGATTCCTGTTTGCTCAGCTAACCTGCCATTTTTCAGTTCACTTAATGGATCTGGGAAATTTACTTTGTTTACTTTCAAAACCCCCGCATAATTACCGCTGTTGTTGAGACAACTATCTCTGCTATCCTTCTTTACAATACCCATGGCAGTTGCACTGTCCTTCAAACCGTTAACACTCCATCTAGTAAAATCATCGTAACTTGCATTCACCCATGATTTTGCACAGATACAAGTATTATATCTGCCAACAAAAATCATTTTAACGCGTAGTATAACAGTTGTCACGGCAAACAACAAATGCGGAAGTAGATTTTATACCGCTTGACCTTTTCACCTTACCCAGAGATCAAAGCCCGCCTGAGATTTCGATAACGCTTATTAAATAAAAAATTGATATATCAATATTCTTCATTATTTTACCTTTTTTTTAAAAATATGTTGTTGGTGCAATATTATAAATAGTTAGTAATATGTAAACACGATTTGCTTTGAAATATTCTAACAATTAATATTGATGATTTAACAAATGCAGAGAAGATAGACAAGTCGCAGAGAAAACGAAGCATCCACAGATCGCCGTCCACCAACAACATTTGGCCTCGTTAAATATCGAAATTGTACAGCGATGTTCATAGTTTTATATCGAGTGTTTTATTTATATTTACGTTTACGCACCTTACGTAATTGCGGAATTACATAAATATGTATACGTAAACAATCTTGTTAGTAGTACCTCTGTCTTTTTTCATTACTGGTGTTTGCTAGCGCCAATAACTTGTTTTCGTGGGCTACCTGTTTGTTCTATCACATAGGCTAGGCGAACGTTATTTAGGCTATCGTGTTGAAGATGCGCTTACCTTTTATATTTTTGATAAACTATTTGACATGTTTATAGTTTGAACTTAAGTGTCAATGTTCAATAAGTGCTTAAGTGAAATTGACTTTGTTTTTTACCTATTTTACCTTTGATTTCCTTTTCTTCTTTTGTTTATTTTTTTGCAAATATAACCGTTACAAGTGAACAATGTAACTTCAAAACAAAATGTTCATGATTTAAAAGCTATGTTTTCACAGTTTATCAGCTATCTCCCGAATTGGTCCTGTTACTCTCCCTAGTCAGAAGAGTATTTACAATTGTCGTGACAATGGGGGTCGTCCATGTAATGCAAAGCCTGAATATACAATTAACACCTAAGGACATAATTAGATCTTTCAGTGACATAACGACATTTGCAATAGCAGCAATATATATGTGTCTTCTTTAATTGATCAAGCTAATTCAAATAACAAGTGTGAGGAACTAGCGACTCCTTGTGTGTGCTATAACTATGTATATAGACAATTATAATAACAGAAGGCAAATATTAAAATATACACATTCCTGTGATTTAATACATGTCCACGTTTCATATAAAACCGAAGTACATTTTGAGTGTTTTCTCTTTTATTTGTATTGTCACTAACTACTCCCAGTCCCTTTAACAATTAGTATGAGAGTGGACCTTTGGAAACGGCCGAACACTACACATAGGAAATATGTTTGATTGAGACTGTTCATGAACGGTAGTGAAATATGCTAGCTACCGTTCACGCCCTCTAGCCTCGGGTTGAGCAGAACTCAATATTCATAAAAACTACAGCACAGCTTTTTAACCATCCCGAAGATGGCATGCATATGGCGGTGGACATATATATTTTTTCTTCTCCCATGTCCAGCGGCGTATGACCCCAGTATCTAACAAAATACTATGCCCAAAAGAACGAAATAAACAAAATGGAATTTAGTTGGGAGCAGCGGTTATGAAACCTGCGTATCACAAGTAACAGCCAAATGACTAAATTAAAAAATAGACAACATATCCTATGAGTTGTCAAACAATACCCAGAGCCTTTTATCGGCCGGAGTAGTGGAACCTCAGAATCGAAAATTAAGTAAGAAAACAAAAGCACCGATAACTAAATATAAGTATCGGGTTCAGCGTTTTTTGGGTAGAAAAAAGTATATTTTTCAAATCTTCTTGAAAATGTGCATACTGTTAGAGTGAGAATTGAACTCATCGTTAGTGTTTTTTTCTTTTTTCTCGCTGTTTAAATCTGCATAAAATTCGATTTACAAAATTAAAAAAGATTAAGTCGATCGATAAACAGCCGACATTTTACTAGTTCATTTCTTTGTTGACAGAGATGCTTTTTACAACAAAGAAATATAAAAAGATCGGACAGGGAAAGTAGCATTCAAGGAGGACAGTCTACCACGAAACACAGAAACAAACACGCAAACAGACAAACAAGAAGGCAAAATTAAAAATAAATGCAAACGACATCACACACACACACGAGGGTTGACAATAGGGCTACCGCCTTGGAACGGTCAGTGGCAAAGTTGGCCACTGGGGGGGGTTTAAACCGGTTCTAGGGTGCACCAAACCTCATACTTACCCTACTGTCATCCCATTAAAACAGGACAGTGTAAATAAAGAAATCCCCGACATGATCTAATCTCTAATCAACAAGGCAGTATCAGTAGGCATTATAAGTAAAACACAAATATGCTTGTGTAAATATAATACAAAATAACAATAGCTTAGAAAGTCACAATGAAGGTAATCAATGACTTGGCAGAAGCCAGAGCAACAAGAGAATAAACCATTAAGGGCACGACAAGAAAGATCATAGACAAACATCAAACGCCACCGTCCCAATGGGCTTTAGGTAGGCGTCATGATAGGGTCCACAGCTTGTCCAGTTATCGTACAATTAAAGAGGAAAGCATAGTGGCGAACAGTTTTTAAAACGTAGACCACGAAAATGATTGTTGTTTTATAAGGAAATGGTTTGTATATATATCTTTTTGAATTTAATAATAAAAAAGTGATTATAGAAGTGTTTTGTTGTAAGCATCCTGTTGAAAAACGACTCGTTTGTTCCGTGTGTCATTTTATGGACGGTCATTATAACGTTTTTTGGGGTAGAAAACAGTATTTTTTTTTCAAATTTTGATGACATTTTGCAGGTTTGTAGAGGATGGGTTTTTTCTCGACGTTATTGTTTTCGTCCTTTTTCTCGCTATAAGAACAAAGAGTCGGGTTGCTGGTAAGAGAACACCCAAAAATAGTCCGCACAATTGTTTTTTGCAGATTATGTATGTTTAGGATGTGCTTATACCGAATCTGAATGATGCCACATTGGCATCCTTGGAGAACTTGAAATATTCAAAATGGCAGCCAGTATGGCCGCCGAAACATAAATATTTTAATTTCATTGCTTCTGGTGAATATACAGTCATGATCAAGTTGGGTTTTTTTATAGGTTTTGGGGGTCGAGGAAGTGAATTTTAGCATTAGTTTTTGTTTTTGTGTACAGGTGCAATTTAGTGACATAATTTTACTTTCATGCGGAAATATATGTTAAAAATAGACAAACACTGTAAAATAAATAAAATAGCATTGAATAACATATCACCAGGGAATACATGCGGGGTGTCATACAAAACGTTGACAACTATGATGAATGAATGAATTAATGAATGGTGTTTGACGGCACGTCGACATATCAATAGGTCATATTGTGCGCAAAAACTGATGAAAGATGAAGAAATGAAGGATTAATTAAGAATTAATGTAAATATATAAAGATAAAACTATTTACAAATAAGGGATGATATGGTAGTAATATAAACTATATATGTAAATCAACAAATGCCCGAAAACGGGTATATAAAGACGTAAATTTGTACAAGAACATATTATAATGATTTATATAGTCTGACTCCCTTCAGGAAATCTAAAACAAGATTAAAATCTATAGTATCAAACAACTGGGTCATAGTATTAATATTGTAGTACCTTTGACGCATAGGATTAACGTCTACACATTCCAACAAGATGTGTTTGACCGTTAACGGTGCAAAGCAGGGTATACATTCTGGTAATTGCTCACCTTGTAATAAATATGAATGAGTATAACGAGTATGACCTATCCTGCACCGGACTAGGACAACTTCCTCTCGACGAATGGGTCTGCTATAAGAACGCCACTATCCGAGTAACGGTTTAATTGAATGGAGTTTATTGTTAACTGACAAATCCCAAGCGGCTTGCAACGAGTTAAGAATATATGTGTTAATACAATTTTTTAAAATCAGTATAAGGTAATTTGGCATTAGATATATGTAATCCTAATGCTACTTTAGCAGCACTATCAGCTCTATCATTACCACGTATTCCTACATAGTTTGGAAGCCAGCAGAAAATAATAACATTATCAACTATACTTTTCTAAAAGTTGAAGCACAACTGGGTTATCATGTTTCATTTTACCATTGCTTGAAAAAGATGAAAGGGAATCTGAAAAGATTACACAATAGTCATCTTTAGATTCCTGAATATAATTTAAGGCAAGTTCAGTTGCTTTAAGTTCAGCTGAAAAGATAGAGGCCTTGTCAGGCAGGCGGCTCCTTATCCTGTGTTTATGAACAACAGCTGCTGCAGCTACATTATCTCCTTCTTTAGAATCATCTGTGTATATATGTTGAAAGTTACAGTATTTCGATTTAATTTCATCAAATTTGCTATGAAAGACCGTAGGGTCTGTACTGGATTTGTTACTATTACAAAGATCAAAAATAAGTGTTGGTGTTTCCAAAGTCCACGGTGGAATTGGTGGTACTTTGTACTTGGCTATCTAATTTAGGTCGATTTCAGTGCCTCTTGATTTTGGTTTAATACGAAGACCAAATGGTCAAATGGCCTTCGGTTCTCGATCAAACAGAGATCCATAATTAGGATTAAAAACATTATCGGAAATTGAGTTTGAAGTGTTAGATTTTAATTTAATGGCATATTGAAGCGCTAATTTGTCCCGTCTATGAGACAGTGATGGTGCATTAGCTTCAACATATAGACTTGCGGCTGTTGATGTATGAAAGGCACCTAAGGCGTGTCGTAATCTTTGATTATGTATAGGATCGAGCATCTGCAAGTATGACTTGCGAGTCGATCCATATACTATTGAGGCGTAGTCCAGCGTGGATCTGATAAGAGATCTATAAAGTTGTAAAAGTCTTTACGATCTGCTCCCCAATTAGTGTTTGCAACAACTTTAAGTAAATTAAGAGCTTTAAGGCACTTGGCCTTCAAATATTTAAGGTGTGGTATAAACGTTAATTTACGGTCGAAAATAAGACCAAGGAATTTTTTCTCACCCACTACTGGTATTGGTGACCCATCCAGTGTAGCTTCAGAATATTCAGAAGACATTTGCAAGAGCAGGTACAACTTTTCTAGCTTGTAATAATGTCAGGGATTTCTTTACTAACGCCCCATTGGTAGTTATAATTTGTGGACTTCTACTTATGTTTGTAGAGCCTTAACTTTCCTTCTTTATTCTGGATAACATCTTTATAAGATACGGTAAAACTATTTACCGCCAGGTTGTTGGTATTCCTATGGGTACTAACTGTGCGCCATTTGTTTTAGATTTGTTTTTGTACTGCTATGAAAGATATTTTATGTTGAGTTTGTCACCTGCTAGCTAGGGTGAAATTATTGATGCCTTTAATAATACTTCTCGGTATCTTGATGACATACTCAATATTGATAATCCGTTCATTGCTCATATGGTTACTAACATGTATCCACCAGGGCTCACGTTGAATAAAGTCAACAGTTCGGATACAGTAGCAGCATTTCTCGACCTATATCTCTCGATTTCAAATGATTGTTTTCTTACTAAAATCTATAATAAGAGAGATGATTTCAATTTTAACATGGTTAACTATCCACACCTGGATAGAGATGTACCTCGTTCTACCTCATATGGGGTGTATATCTCCCAGCTCATTCGATTTGCTAGAGCAGCTTTAAATGATGTTATAGACTTCAATGATCGAAATCAAGTTATTACAAGTAAACTTCTTCAGCAGGGGTTTCGTTATCACAAACTACGTAGACCTTTCTCTAAATTATACCGCCGCAACGAGGGCCTGCTGGAAAAGTACAACACCAACCTTAAACATATCACAACCCTCATTTTATGGAGATGTGGTCTATAAACGTTGAAAGTTAAAGGGGTCTGACGGGTTTCCTGACCGCTTTACAAATTTAATCAGGAAGTTCGTCAGAAAAAGATATAACCCTTTGGTTTTACAGCGCACTGCATGTTTAGTGATTGACCCCTCTACAGTCAGCCATTACGCTTCACTTTTTACATGTGCGATGACTGGACTACCTCTTGGGCATCTATGATTGTACCTACTGAAACCTCAACTAAGGGAGGTGGGTGCATGAGATTTCGTCTCTCGGGTTTTCTGGTCGTACCCTAGATTGATTTTCTCTTTAGCTGCAACTACTATGGTTGTTCAGTACGATTCTGGATACATCCTGAGATGTTATTTTGTATGTTTTTCTTTAGTTAGTTTCTCTGGATGTTGACTTCATTGTTAGAGAATTCCTTTTGATGGGATATAGTTTTGTTAACACTGTCTTGTCTATTTGGGCGCTGAGGACAGGATAATAGCGAGGATTGTGCGCATATGAAATCGATTCAAGCTAACCAGTAGGCATTTCATTGTATTATCAAGTCCTTGTTTGCAGTACAGTGCGGACATACGATGTCATTGCGTTCGGACGCTGTGGTTTCTATATGACCCTATATCTTATTTTTAGATGAGGGTCTTCATGATGTTTACGTAGTTGACAAAAGTGCATACAATTAGTTTTAGATTTAGAAAATTTAAAACCATTTCATTCGACCAGGTCTGAAGTTTATTCAGACATTGTTGAAGTTGTCTCTCAATATTGTTCAAGTTTTTTGCACGATAACATAAAACAAAGTCGTCAACATATAGAGAGCAATCCACACCAGGACCGATGCATTTAACTGTTTATTTTTATATTAAAAAGGGTGACAGAGAGTATGCGGCCACCCATCCCCTTTACATGAATGTCAGATAGGTTTGAACCCATTCGGACACGAAACTGTCTATCACCTAAGAAATTCTCTATAAAAATTGGTAATCGGCCGCTAAGACCAAGGTCATAAGTTCATTCATGATTCCGTACTTCCATGCAGTATCATAAGTTTTCTCCAAGTCAAAAAATACAGCGACTGGATGTTCTTTCTATACGAAATCTTCTCTAATAAATTATTCAAATCGAATGAGATTTTCTGTTGTGCCTCGTTGGCGCCGAAATCCACTTTGATACATTGTTATCAGCTTGTTGGATTCCAAACGAGTCTCCCATTAATCATTCGTTCCATGGTTTTACATATACAACTCGTTAAAGCCATAGGGCGATAAATTATTGGGTCCGTATGATCCTTTCCAGGTTTAGGGACTGGAATAACGATTGCATCCCGCCAAGAATCGGGGAAGTTTCCGGTCAGCCAAACATTATTACATATATCAAGATGTGTAGAGAGACAGGTTTCGGGAAAATGTTTTAGTAATTGATAATGGATATCATCAGGACCAGCTGATGTATCATGAGCCTTTTCAGGGATTCTCGAAGTTCTTTGAGAGTGAACAGTTTATTGTATTTCTCGAAAGTTTTCGACTTGAAATTCAGCTTCTTCTGTTCTTTTAGTTTCTTATTTTTTAGAAAATTTGGTTTACAATTAACAGAAGAAGAGTTTTTAGAAAAAGTTTCTGCCAAAGTATCTGTAATATCGTTGACAGTATAATACCTTCATTATCAGTTTTAAGATGATTTACACAACTAGAATTATATTTAACGTTTATTTTTTGGACCATGTCCCACGTCTTATTAAGAGATGAGCGAGAGTTCAGCCTAGAGACATAAGACCTCCAGGATTTCCTCTTCGTATCCTTAATAGTACGAAAAACTCGAAAAGTATCTAAATTATTTTGAGTTGGCCCCAGTTAAAAGCATTCAATGCAGCTTTACGATCGCTGACTGCGAAGTTTCCATCGTTGCGTTTTTTTGAGAAGTGGAGGGCCGATATTTTCAAGAAATAAGGGGAAGTGGTCATTTCCACATAGGTCGTCACCAACACTCCACGGGAAATCCATCAAGAGGGTTGTATCATTAAAAAGACACAAATTATATTTTGGCTAAGATATCCTCAACTTTCCTGCCTTTATCGTTTATATCCTTACAACCCCAAATGTCGTTGTGTGCATTAAAATCACCCAGGAGTATAAAAGGTGATGGTAATTGTGCAACTAGGTGATTTAGATCTTTAAGGTCTAGTGAAGAACTGGGCGGTAAATATAAGGAGCATACTGTTATAACTCTGTGCATCGTAACACTGACCGCAACAGCTTGCAAACCAGTTTTCAACGCAACAGTTCTGTGAGGTATTTTTCGATTCGCACGAATCGAAACTCCACCAGAAGCTTTATCACCTGTATCACAAATATAGTTATACAATGAATAGTTTTTAAAAGATATCTTATCACTAGTCTTTAAGAAAGTTTTTTGAAGACAAAATGCAACAGGGTTGTGTTTATTTAAAAGTAATCTGATTTCATCGTAATTAGGTTTTAAACCTCGGCAGTTTGATTGAATGACATTATTTGATTTTGATGTCACTAAGGCGGAAGACCGTTTTACGGCCTTTGGGTTTGGCAGACCTTGGAGACTTTGGGAGTTCCAAACGTGCTGTATCATCAACCTCCATCTCAAAGTCTCCAAACCTGTTGTGCAGTACAATCGGATCATCAGATCCTTTCGACTGCTTCCCTAACCCGGAAGTTTCCTTTTTTCTTGCTGTCCCGTCCGTTTCAGCAATTCTGCTTGGTGACGTTCGTCGGATTTGACGAACCTTTGGAAGAGTTCGTCGGGTTTGTTGGACTCTTGCTTGCACCAGAGACCGTCGATTTCGAAATAGATGCAGTAGATGCAGTAGATGTAGAAGTTGTTGAGTATATAGTTAGAGTTATAGGCTTGGAAGCCACAATAGGCTTGGGAGCCACAGGAGGCTTATTTAAAAGGATCCCAGTTAGTGAGACTGGAGATGTTTCAGAGGAATTCTGAACAGAGAGTGGAGA
Organism: Cyrtodaria siliqua; assembly: GCA_037043455.1. NCBI lineage: Eukaryota > Metazoa > Mollusca > Bivalvia > Adapedonta > Hiatellidae > Cyrtodaria > Cyrtodaria siliqua. The sequence continues at coordinate 151,844 of JAWPHD010001464.1, read as the reverse complement.
GTGGCATAGTAGTTAACTTGTCGGAATCTATTGGCCAGGTCAACACGGTCTGCGCCGCGATCGACCTGGTAGCTGATTTCTCAACCCTAGTCGCATCCACATATGATTTGCCAGATGGAGTGGGCGGAGTAAGGCTCTCAACAAGTTTCCTAGCTTCAGGAAAAGAAATGTTATTTTCAATCCTATATTTCCCTCTCGTGCTTCCACTTCGTACAATCCTTAGAGAAAGCTCCGTGGGTCCCCTTGCAGTTAACGCAAGATTCGGAATTTTTGAAATTTGCGAAGTCGCTATGACCCTCCTGGCCACAAAGGGCACAGACAGGAGCAGCTCGCTTGCATCTTTCTTTATGGTGACCAAAGAGTTAACGGTTAAAACATCGAAGAGGGTTTGAAATAAAGGGGTCAACTGGTAGAATGATATATCCAGTCTTGATGGTCTTTGGAAGATTTGGTGTGCTGAAAGTAAGCACAAAAGTATTTGTACTGATGCGCGTTACCTCAGTCACATCTTGAGATTGATTTAAGATTATGAGTCATTTCTTCAAGACTGCAGTGCTCCGGTTCCCTGGAGCGTACTACACCCTTTGAAGAATTGAGAGAAATGTGAGGAATAACCTCAACACGGATGCTTACAAAGGTTTGAATTTTAAGGAGATTGTCAGAATGTGATTTGTTGGCACACTTGACAAGAAGTTTTCCATTATTGAGTCTAGTTATAGGGTTGTCATCCTCTAGAGAGATAATATTTAGAAAACGAGGCCAATTTAAATAAGAAATATCTTCATCAGATTCAGATTGGGACTCTTTTCGAGATCGTTTAGGAATACAGTATGAGTAGTTTTGTGTGCGTGTTTTGGTGTCATAATGGGGAATTGATATTCATTCTCCACGCTTCTCACCCACCTCGGAGCCCAACAAGGGGACATTTGCTGTGGATATCCGACAGACAAATGCCAAGAATACGTGAAGAGTATACTCATATAAAACTAACGCATCAGACCCCCCATACCACCAATCGGAAATAACCACTTAACTAAATAGTCGAAGAGCCACACTTATGTTCCGCCAAAAAGTGGCATGAGCATAGCCATATAGCGTTCAGAAATTCATGATTAGCCCTAGCGCCACCGCCATAAAGGATCCTTTAACATTATGTTTAAAGAGGACAAAATAAAAGGGGAGTAAAGTATTAAATGAGAGGGATTGAGAGAGATGTGAATTAAACAAGCTAGGATCCCGTATAGCTGGCGTGACAAACCGATTGATCAGATCGGGCTAATCTGACAGCCCGTCTAGTTGAAGTTCGGACCAAAGTGGTGTGTTGGAACGCGGAGATAACTACCAGATCTCCACGTCACTTAACCACCAGGATTCCCTTCTCCAACGACACGGGGCGCCACCCACGGTCGACAGGTGGGTTACTTTTCTGTGGTGGTGGGTGTGGGGGGGGGAGGGTCCTACCCCTCTGCTAAGTAACGAGCAGCCAGTTGATTCTTATCACCCCACCACCGACTGGGTGGACAACTATGATGATTTGATGCAGATGTTGGAGGTAAGATCAGCTCAAAGTAGGAAGACCAAACTCTGGCTTGACTGTCTTATCAAACCAGTCTTGATTATGATGGTGTTTGTCTGAGCAGAACGGGAAGCTCAATGGGCCTTACATTTGTATGCTGTCGCCTAAATGATGCCTTTCTTCTTTGCTGCATGACATGTAAACTATGCAATATATTGCTTGTATTATTTTAGGTTTATGAAAAAACTTCCAGAGGATGTTCAAGCAAATGGTGAACATGTGATGCGACACAAAGCTGGTCTTTGTAACGCCATTTGGTCAGAAATGTTCATAGAAACCACATTCATGCGGTATGGTCATGGTCCAGGGCGACTGATAGGAATAACACTGAGTCCATCCGCTCTAAAGCGTTGCGCTCTCATTCTGCATACATGCAGTCGCCTCTTGAAAGATTATGGTATGAGAGATATCAGTGAGTCACTTTACGTCACTACACATAAGGAGGAGGCAGATGCAAGAATTGAATCCGATGCAGCTGGAAGAAAGAATATCCGCGAGAAACTTGACACCTGTATTGACCCTCTGAGCCCATAAGAGCACTCTGACGGTTTCCTTCATATTGTCTCCGGTAGAATAAGCACAGATTCAGTTAATGTGGATGATGCTGTCAACCTTGGAAGAACACAAATGTCTGCATGTGAAAGATCCTGGCCTGAAGGTTTCAACGAACCTTTGTCCTACAATGTGGTCACTATGGCAGTCAGTAGAAAATGTGTAAAGTGTGGATTTGTCACTGTCTATGACACACAGTTGATCTACTCACGGGTATTGTGATTGGTGTCAACTCGATACATTGACTTGAAAGACGTGTTTAGCCATGAGCTTGCTTCTCACCCAACATCAATACTTGATGATAATGGCAACATGATGATAGCAACTTCAAAATCCATGCTGAAGATGAAACTTCAAATTGTTCAATCAGTACGAGCTTCATTGAGGCCAGATGTGATCATTATTTGGGAGTTGCCGTTAATAGAATGGACTTGAGGAGAAGTCACGAGGAAGCTGATGTTATCATTCCTCAGCAAATGGTATATGCTGTTTCACAGGGAGCCAGAACGGTAACAGTAATCTGTGATGACACTGATGTGTTCGTCCTACTGTTTCACTACTATGTGCTCAAAAACTTGACCTGCTCTCTTCTGATGGAACGAACTAGTGCCAAACGAACAGTATTAGACATAGCAGCGACAGGTAAGAAACAATCGGCGATTGTACCTCAGCTATTATTAAACGCATATGCTCTGGCTGTGATACTGTAGCTAAACTAAGCGGCCTGCGTAATGCAACAGTTGTCAAGAAGCTTCAAAAGGGCCACGAACTGGAGAAACTTGGTGACATAAGTGCTGATATACAGGACGTTAGTGCAGAAGCTACCTGTTTTGTTGCCGCATGCTATGGGAGGAAATGAAATGGCAGCATGTCTGATACCAGATACGATGTTTGGTTGGCTAAGACAAGAAGCCAGAAGTCAGGAAGACAGCTAAGCTACAATATGTGCCACCAACATCAGAGTCCTTCTCCGAAAATGTCAAAAGGGCACACCTTCAGACATATATCTGAAAAAGTGCAATGAACGCAGATCCACCTGACGAAATTTAGATGGAGTAAAGATAAAAAATATAAAGTTCTTACACCTGTGACAATCCCTGCAGATAAACCGCCAGCACCTGCAGGTGTGCTTCAGATGGTTTGTTGCGGATGTTCGTCTGACCAGCAACAGCAAGATGTGTATGTTATGCAGCTCAGCTAGCATGCACAGGGTTTTTCAACTGCTTCCTGACACGTAAATGTCAATATTGATGGACAAAAGAGGCTGCAAAATTAATTCTTGTCCGCCATCTTAAATTTCTCAAATTGCCCAAAATTCCTTTAAACATTACATACATAACATTACGTATGGTTTCCTTGACCACAAAAACCTATATGTCGACACAAAAAGCATGTTTCCTGCTCGTATAATACAGAAGATATAGCGATTTGATGTTCGGCAGCCATCTTGTCCGCCATCTTGAGTTTTTTCAAATTGCCCAAAATACCTTTTTAACATTAAATATGGTTTCCTTGACCACAAAAACCAATATGACGACACAAAAAGCATGTTTCTGTCTCATATACTGCATAAGATACGGTGATTTTATGATTCAGCGGCCATCTTGTCCGCCTTCTTGAATATTTTAAATTCCCCAAAGGTGCCAAGGTGGCATCATTACGTCTTGAGTAAGGACTTATTGTAGAACACTGTTATGCAAAAACAGTTTGTGCGGACTGTTTTTTGGGGTTAGGCCAAAAATCTGCATTTGGCAACCGGACTAACTGTAATTATCAATTTGATCAAAATTTAAAATTTCATTAAAATTTCCGGAACATTCGGAGATTTGTAAATGCCTAGAAATCGTGTTTTTAATAAAATATAATAGCCAAAACATGTAAAAACTTAAAATCCACTTTGTAATAGACGAATTGATTTATAGTTGTTTATGCGTGTTATCATTGTACATTGTCAGTTGAATACATTTTACATAATTCGTGTCATTTTGACCGCCATCCTGAAATCTGCTCAAAATTCAGTTTGTTTACGTTTTTTGCGCGTGACGTTTTAAAGTAAATATCCCTCCGCGGCGGATTGGCGTTCCACAGCTTGGCTTTAAAAATAAATTAAGATCATTACGAGGTCTCGCCTTAATTCCATTAAGCGATGGGAAAGTTTATATTAGCAGGATTTTATAACGGATACTTCGACAATAAAACACATTTAAAAACATTTTTGCAGAAAAAATGTGATATCCTGTTTAAAATTCCCTATTAAATGTTTGAATTTTATAATATACAACCTTTTTAAAAAGTAAGTACAAAAGTCGAACAGGAAATGCAGCTTTAACAGAACACAGTAAACCCGAAAATACGCAAAAGAACAAACAAGAATGACAATGTTAACAAAGAATAAAGGCATATGACGTCACAAACACAAAAACGGGTTGATAATATGGCTACCGCGTTGGAACGGTCAGTGGCAAAAAAAGCAATGGGATGACAGTAGGGTAAGTGTGAGGTTTGGTGCACCCTAGAACCGGTTTAAACCCCCAGTGGCCTACTTTGCCACTGACAGTTCCAAGGCGGTAGCCCCATTGTCAACCCTTTTGTGTTTGTTATGTAGTTTGCATTTATTATTACGTTTGCCTTCTTCTTTGTCAGTGTGCGTGTTTGTTTCTGTGTTTTGTGGTTGACCGTCCTCCTTGAATGCTACTTTCCCTGTCCGATTTTTTATTTTCTTTGTAACGCAAAGATATATTAAACTAATTACGTATTCACTGGTATTAGCTGAACATATTGAACGTTAATGAAAAATAAGTATATACTAAATGTTTACAATATGATGATAGTGGATGCTGAGATATATCCAAATAAAAAGAATAGGGTAAAATTGTTAAAAAAAAACTTGTTAGAATCACTTGGGCTTGGTTATTTCAAGGGGTTGGCGATAAGAAATTGTTTTTATACTGTATAAAACAAAGAATAAATGCTAATTTCATTCAAAATTGGCATTCAAGGTTAGAGAATTATACCGTGTTGATGAGCCGTTAAACAACATTCAATCAATTCAATAGAGAATTCTAGAATGGCAAAATTTTGTAAACTGATTGTTGATTATAATTTTGATCTTAAGCCATATCTAAAGCTCGTAAACATACCAAAGTTTAGACAGGCAAAGTTACGTGTGTCCTCTCATACCCTTGAAATAGAAGCTGGTAGATGGCAAAAACCAGAGAGTAAACCAATACATGAGAGCATATGCTTCGTCTGCAATACACTTGAAGACGAATATCACTTTTTTTATTGAATGTAGCATGTTTAATGAAAAACGAAATCATTACATAAGTAAATATTTTTGGAAAAGACCTAACATGATCAAATTTTTAGAACTTTTCAAATGCGAAAACAAAGAGACATTGCAAAACATTAGCGTCTTTATATATAAAGCCTTTGAAATTAGAAAATCAATGGTATATAAGTAATACATTTACAATAGCCTTTTTTTTTATTTATTCTAAAGTTGCATGTTTACGTTATAAGTGTATATTTGTTTATTACAAACTATGTATATACATTTGTGTACTAATTAGAAGCTTTCCATTTGTTACTTTAGTTTAATCTAATATTATATATAAATTAATATAAATATGTACATAAACATATTAGCGATTCAATGTGATGGTTCAGTCACCTTCTCTGCATATTTTGCGATGAAAGCAACATAACAACATTAACTGCTAAAGTATTACTTGTTACCTTATACATATGAATACTTTTCTGTTAATTATGTTAGTTGTTGGTATAATGTTGTATATATATTCGCTATCGCTGTCAAGTTTATATGTATTTTTTGTATCGTCACGGGTCTTATGACCCATTGGAATTATCTGAATAAACACTTCTATTACCTCTCGTCAATTAGGCCAAGTCAGCTACTTTTCTCTCTTGATTATGTGTGTTGCTTCCAACTTGTCAGTACTTATTCACAATAGCTTTTGTTTAGTACTGTGTGGCGACTGTAGCAAATCGCCCCGAATACAAATCAGTAGTATTGTTACTTCTTGATCCTTTGGAATCATCAAGCCCGGCCTGTGTGAATTTAAAGTAGAATACCGAAAACATCCGACGCTGGGGGTGTGATAGGTGTTGCATCTTATATTACCTCTCATGAACAGACTCAATAAAATCGAGTCTGCTAATTTTCTCTCTTGTTTGTGTTTGTTGATTCCAAGGTATCCCATTTTCAGTATTTATTGACAGGCACACTAACTTTTGTTTAGTAATGTGTCGCGACTGTAACAAATCGTCCCGAATACAAATCAGTTGTATTGTTCCTTATTGGTCACATTACGTGGTCCGAGTATTAGTTTTCATACTCCATCCAACCCCTTCTCCAAGAGTCTAAAACGGGGTTGACTGGGGTATGAAATAAATTTTTAATTGCAGCTTAAACAGTTTGCATATTGTGCATGTTGTAACATTTAATAGGTAATTTGAAACAGCTTATCGAATTTTCTTCAGTACAAAACGTGTCTTAACATGTATTATTGTCGAAATATCAATTATAAAATCCTGCTAATATAAACTTTCCCATCACTTAATGGAATTAAGGCAGGAAGACGTAATGCTTGTAGGAGCATCAAGCCCAATCTGTGTGGCTTTAAAGTATAATACCGCGTAAGCCAATGTTATGGGGTGTGAGTGGGGTTGGGGAGGGGTGGTGGGGGCGTGAGAGGTGTTTCACCTTACATTATCTATCATGAACAGACTCAATAATACCGAGTCTGTCATTGTTCTCTCTTGTTTGATTTTGTTGCTCCTAGGAATCCCTTTTTCAGTATTTATTGTAAGGTTATTATTTATTGTATTCATTGCGTTCGAACGCTGTGGTTTCTATAGGACTCTATATCTTATTTTTGAGAGTGATTAGTGAACTTGGGCAAACAGTTATATGAGAATTGTATAAACTGTAAACTCTCACATTAGAGGAATGCTCAGTGCATTTCTGTTATGTAGTCTATGGAGGCAAATACTCCATCTGTAAGCACATCATCTGTCGTGCCGGCCACTTCTTAGAAGGGTATAATTGACTAATTCCCTACTTCAGAGTCAATCTCAAGCAATTTAATCGCGCTTAGGAAAGGCAATTTCCGCTTAAATGTTCGGTAAAATATTGGGGTTTATGTACTCTCTGGCGCCAAATAAACGTCCTTCCCGTTAATGAAATCCAAGTTTTTGAAATAACCATTTGAATACTTATATTGATATTGTTTCAACCTTATATTTCATATTCAATGGGTTGATTCGCGTTCGATGTTTTTTATATGTAATTTGTTTGTCAGGCTTTACTTATTAATGTATTAGAATTATTTACATTATAAATAACAATCAATTCACTGCAATAACGAACAAACATACTGACATGTAGCTGATGTTTGATGTGTTGACCTGTTTTTTTAAAGACAAGATGAACTAAACATTAATTTGCATGTATCGATAAGGAATTATCTAATTTTTTATTTCTTCACTTTCTGCAAATATTTGTTATTCCACTTCTTCCATTATGACTATTGCTATAAATAGTGTTTTATCACATAACGTCACTTGTTAGCAGTGTCGGACACTCATTTAATATTCTATTGTATGACACACGTGTAATACAACCTGGAACGATTTTGATTGATCGAGTTAAACCTGTAACACTACGCAAGTTTATTAACTGAAACTATTTTATTTATTACAAATTCACCCAGATCTGAGTCATAAACTTATTAGTTGTGACAGCTTATAAAAATAAAGCACGTTATACAAAACATTGTTGTTTGTTTGTTAAAGAGTTGGCGTAAACTGCTATTTTGTAAAGAGGTAAAACACGAACTCTTTTATACGCAACGTTGTGTGTGAGACGCGACGTTACGACGTCACATATTTTATGACGTTTTGGCGCTAAAGTATGTCTGACGTCATGGCGGTTCTATGTCCATCTGAATTATTTTTTTACTAATTTGATTGCAATGTTATGTGATAAAAAGGATCTTAAACTCGTTCCCATTCCATATAAGATTTATGAAACTCGTTATGAATTATTTTTAATTTTAACTCGCCAAAGGGCTCTTAAAAATTAAAATAATTCATAACTCGTTTCATAAATCTGATATGAAATGGGAACTTGTTTAAGATCCTCTATATATAGCTTTTTGTTGAAATCCATTTAGGCCTCTACTTACTAGGGGCGTGGCTACTGGTGAATGAAACTAAACTGTTATATTGCTAAATGGGAATGTTTTTTTAGAGAATACAGCCTGACGGAGATTTCTTTATTTACATTGTCCGGTTTAATTTGGTAGATACAAGAATGAAATTGAGAATTGGTGCACCTTAGAACCTGCTTTAAATACTCAGCGGCCTTTTTACCACTCACCGTTTCTATTCTTACCCATTTTAGTTTATGATACATATACCTTGTTTTATTTATCATTGTAATGTGTTGTGTTGTTTGTTTCTTTGCGTATTTCTGGATATTTATATATGTTTAACACAGCTAATAAAGCCTGTGTACACGTTAATTAGTCGCCTTTATGCACAATAATGACATATAAGTATGTACCGGCCACGTCAACCTGTAAAACGTCTTTACGTGGGTTGTCACGCTAAGAGAGTCTTTCTTGGAACTGTAATGTTATATTTAGTGTAAATACATGTTTTGCAGTGTTATGACATAAAAGTTGTGAAAGTCAAACGGGAAATGTAGATTCACAGAGTACAGTCAACTCATTCATACAAACAAACCACATTTACAAAGAAACATAGCAGCACAGTATATTACACCACAAACATACAAAGATTGACCACATGGGTACCGCCTTGCAATGGTGACATAAACTCATCAACATATTTGTTTTTTGCATAGTACTCATGTTTGTCTAAAATGAACGTCCTTTTCTACAGACAATATGTTTTCAAAGTGGTTTCTATGACGTCTGTCATAAAGACGTGTGTTTAGATAAAACAGTTAGTTGCAAAAGCGCCGTTAAGGCTAATAAAACCGATTTGATCGTAACTATGTAATTTAGATGAGGACGTTAGAAAACCGTCTCTCTTATGTCATGCATTCACGTAATTAGTAACTTTTCAATACTGGAAGCCATTTTGGGTCATATCATTTACATTGTTTGCATAATAATAAATACAAATTTGTCTGATAATTTAGAAACTATTCATGATTACGATCGAAGAATGCAATAACAGGAAATTGGTCTAATGTTTCGATGTTTGAATGACTCAAGGTATACATCTGACGGTAATACATACTGAAAAGTGGATCCCTTGGAAACAACAAACACAAACAATAGATAAAAATAGCAGAGTCTGTTCATTACAGGTAATGTTGTGTGCAACACGTTTCACGCCTCCTAGCACCGGCTTAAGCGATATTCGACTTTAAAGCCACATATATTCAATGGGCATACTCTTTAATACACCGATAAAAAAGAATAAGAAAACAAAACTGTTTTGTAAACTATTGTATGATTTAAGTGAAAATGCATTTCCTTGTCATCACGTTTATCCAATTGCATGTGTTGTATTCCTTTTACTTTTTTGATATGCTTAAAGTATGTATTTAAATGCCGTGATATTATATAAGGATCATGCATATTGTATCTTCTCTTTTACATGAGACAGGTATATCAAGCAGTGAATGTTACATGGCGTAAATATAAATAACTGCAGAAAATCTAAATATTGGTAGATGTGCTTCATTATTATATTATGTATTCGTCATACTGTGTCTCTCTTTGTAATTCTACAAATCTTAGTATTCGCCAGTATTACAAAGCTTATTCTAGGACAAAAAACTTTTTTTTTTGGATTTTATCAAGTTGAAAACAGAGATGAATTGGTCGGCCACCGGATGAAATCCGGATATGTTCTAGACTTAGTGATTTATTTTGTCTAATGGATGCTCTTTCATTTCCGTAATTCTGTTGAATTATTCACGATTGCTTGTTTTATATTCACACTGGATTATGTATGTCCGCACGCTAATATAGACGTAATAAGCTCATAAGCATAGTCCGTTAGACTGGTATGGACATAAAGGGAAGTATTTAGTTTTTCGAATAGGAAATCAGAGAAAAGCTACAATTTATTTTTTGGTTAAAAAACTCAAATTGAAAAGACGTATTTTTATATTTAAAATACACTATTTAACAATCATGTGATTGTGAATACCTACAATCTTACTATTACGTATACATATTTGTCTTTTTATCATTCAGTATTACTCTTGTGTCTCTAAGCGATTAACCCGTCATCATATATAAACGATTTCTATGTCATCAACTATTAATTATTACTCTGACGTCAACTCCTGACGATTACTACATCGTCATCCGCGGCCGTAACAAGTCGCCCCGACTACAAGTCAGTAGTGTTATTACTTACTGGTCCTTTGTAATCATCAAGCCAAATCTTTGTCTTTAAAGTAGAAAATCGCTTAAGCCGCTGTTAGGAAACGGGAGAGGTGTTGCACTTTACATTACCTCTCATGAATAGACTCTATTTAAAAACCGAGTGCGCTACTTTTATCTCTTGTTTGTGTTTCTTGCTTCCAAGGGATCCCATTTTCAGTATTTATTGACATTTACACTACCGTTTGTTTAGTGCTGTGTAGCGGCCGTGAAAAGTCGCCCCGAATACAAATCAGTAGTGTTATTACTTACTGATCCTTTGGGATCATCAACCACAATATGTGTGGCTTTAAAGCAATCTGCTTTTCAATATACAACATCCTGTATGAAATCTCTGCAATCCTATGAACCGAGGGAACTTATCGATAAATTGGATTATGTAAATTATGCGGACTACCTTTCAAGAAACCAATCAGATTTAACATCATCTCACTTGCGCACAAGAGTGTTTCCATGGGCAACGAAAACAGAATGTGCAAAATTTGAACTGAAGTTTTATTTGTTTTCTTGATAAATTGGCCTATTTAATGGCTCTAAAGAGAAAAACAACGAGTAAACTGATATTAGTTAATAAATCATAACTCTAAAAAAAGCAAATGACCGTTAAACGCTATGTACTATGTACGTAATAAACGAAGTTTCCGGATTTTGTTTTACCGATTTCGTCATGACCAAGCCAAAGGTCAATGTACGATCCTGGGCGGGTGCCCCCCACCCCCACCACCCCTAACCCATCCCCCTACGCCCTCCACCACCCCACTTCCACTTAAAATCTTAAAAGTTATGAAAAATCATATGTAAAATTATTCTTTTTTTGTTTAGGCCTATTTTGCTTGCCAAAGTGTGATTGTTTTTAAACTGCGCTCCCACAGGCACAGCCATTCATTACGAATTATCGAATATATTATAGAAGGAGAGTGAGTGTTCTAGTAAATTTATATAGTAAATGATTATAAAGACAGATTAGAATACAACTATCTCATCTTCTCTCTATCCATCTATATTATCGTAATGAATGTCTTTGACCCAACCCTCACCCCACCAACCTCACCCTCCCCACCGAGCCCCAAACAGTAAACACGTGTTTTAGGATGTTCAATGCTGTTTATAAATCCTGCGAAATCCTGTATCCTCCACCGATGTATGGTGATTGTATAGTTTCAACGTGTGCACATCGATTCCGTTTGCAAGTATTGATGGCAATGCAATAGCAACTTTACTTGTATTATAATTAGTTGTGACGCATGGAAGCAGCTGAAGGGTAACATACCGGTTAAAAACAATTCGCTAGCTCTCATATGAATAGATATAATAGAGAGCACAACAATTAAACCGGTATCAGTTGGGGCCGGCAGCGTTGAATTTCCCCGAAAAATATAAATCTTATCGCCGTGCCAACAACCTGTAACCACTTTTTACTGAGGCGCCAAGAACTTTCAGACCAATCCCCAGTAGACTTTGACATTTATTATTTTAGTAATGACGTGTACACTTACATCTATAGTACATTCTCACATCTGTTGAATTTATATTGCAACTGTGAACAAATTGTTTGAGTGTAACTGAGTTCAAACTTCTGACCAACCAATATTAGATCGACTGAGCTCGGGACCAGAATGTCAAAACTAAATACAAAAATATCGAGCCTACCAGAACAGTATCAATTAAAATTTTCGACAGGAAAGTATTGTTCAACAGCTCAGCAACCCATTAGTTAGTTGTTTGTCTTTTTTTCTTCATACTTTATAGAAAATGAAATTAATAGAAGTTCTGCTCTTACTGTAATAGTGTACGCCCATACTTTGAACACAAGTCTTGCTCGACCTTACTCGAACCATACTCATCTAGAAACATTTGACTTTGCACAGTCACACATTTAAATATATTACCTTTTATGCAGGGATGAAGTGTTTAGTGAGTGCCCACTGATCACTGGAGGCTCCGAATGCAGACGCCCAAGTTACAGAATAGAACTATATCTGGGATCACCTTACCCATTAGTTTCATAGAATCCATTCGTGTTCTCTTGATTTTTCGCAGAGGATTAATGCAATTAAATGGGATTTTACGTCGTGTTAACACATCATATTAGTTATTTTGGGACAGCAACCTCAGAGAGCAGTGAGAGGGATAGGCAAAGGTCTGTAGCTCTGAGCGCAAGAACTTAACCCTCAGCTTTCAAGGCTGCTCTCTCAGACGATAGCGCCTCCGATGTATATCATATGTATGTATTTATGCAGTTTAACAATCTTTCAGTCATACCTTGATGGTTTCTACTTTGAATAGTGAGCACAATGTTCAACTTTGGGTGCTACCTCAGTGGAATATAAAGTCGTAGACAAATGACACGATACCCCACCTAGGTAAGATGGGTATGGTATGCCGCCATAAAGACCCAACTCTTTCAAAGAACGTGTGTTTTGTCTCTTCCTTGAGTTCATGCCAATTGCTGTGCCGTAAATGGGGTCACAATGTTCAATCAAATACGTATCTTTTTTAATGTATTGTGGTTTAACAATATCATCTACAGAGAAGCAAACACTAAAGTCGGATTCGATATGCATTTTAACTTCTTACTGCTAACGTGCTTCTTGTGGATGGGGACGTGCATTTAACGTATTTCCTTCCTCTCTCTAAGGGGAAAATCTATATATCATATGTGCTGATGAGTCTGCGGAAAACATCTTTCCTAAGTCCACACCGGATAACGGGCTGCAGTCTGACGGGACCAAAAGAGGGCGCACCATTGCAAGAGCCAGGGACGACCTCAGAGTCGCCAGGGACTGGGCGGCGTTCTACGAACGCCACTTTACCAACAAAAAGTACGTACTGCGTACACCGAACAACTGCCACCGACTACCAGGAGTAGAGTCGATCAACGGAGAAATCGACCAAATACTGGCTGAGGCCGTATCTAAAATACAGGGAGTGATTTCAACTCACTGTTCCAACCTACAGAGTCAGGCGGAAGTGAGAATTGCCAACCCACCGGACGACGAAAGCAACCTGATGGAAGGAGTAGCCCGGCTGTTGAATAACCAGCAAGCACAGCAGCAAGAAGCCATGCAAACTATGGTGGCTATTTTAGCCAAAACGCTCAAGGAAACGATGAGCGGCTTGGCGAACAACAAATAGCCACCTGGGTATACCATATACCCGGCCCTTTTCAGGGCCACACACTTAACCCGAGAGAGGGACTTTCATATATTGTCAAACTATCTGATAGGATAGGAAAAGAACCCCATTAGCCTCACACATACCTATGACGGCTCCATAACACAAGTGCAATGTTACCCGAAATGTCTAGATTTTAAATGCATAGAATGGACTTAAACGTAAGACATATTGAATAATTACGAAGTAATATGCGGTCCTCAGTGTACATATGTGATTACATAGAATGAAATAACAATTAAGACATGCTCAATAAGTATGCATGTGGTAAAAATGGACATGTATATACATACGAGCGATCACTGATTTAGCGACAAGCCAATAGATAAATCGTCAATATAGACGTAATACAATCATCTTATAAAAAGACATGCAAGAATAAAAAGTATAGTCAAACTGTAACAGTTAACATATACATACTCGATATCAAACACATAAAAATAAACTTAGGCTGGTCAAAATTCGAAGCTCAGAAATATTACGCTTATACGAATTAAAACATATACATAAACCTACTACTGTATACTATATATATTCTATATAGGAACTGGTTAATTATATATATCAATTGGGTATACTAATCAATACACAGTTTACGACCAAATATATAATATGCAACAAAACAGTAGCAAACGGAAAACACGCTGGGGATGGGAGGACGGGAAAAAAGCCGTGGCTGGTGTACTAACTGGACATGTCACTACCACGGGACAGTTTGAAACCGCTACTATGGTCAGACACCCGGAACCTCAATTTAAAAATTTAAAAATTTGTAATATAGGTCCTCAGTGTGCATATGTGATTACATAAAATGAAATAACAATTAAGACATGCTCAATAAGTATGCATGTTGTAAAAATGGATATGTATATACATACGAGCGATCACTGAGGTAACGACAAATAAATAGGAAAATCGTCGGTATAGACGTAATACAATCATCTTATAAAAAAAACATGCAAGAATAAAAAGTATAGTTAAAATGTTACAGTTTACATATACATACTCGATATCAAACACATAAAAATAAACTTAGGTTGGTTAAAATTCAAAGCTCAGAAAACAACAATATCTGGAATAATAAGGTCATAGACACATTATTCCGGCTCATGAGAAAAACAAGACAATAAAAATAATAAAAAGACAAGAAATAGTCAAATATAGTATAAAATACTAAATAGAACATGGAAGTGACTAGGGCATAATATAAGACACAACGAAAATCTTATATACTATGTAAATTATTAAGATGTTGATTCTTTACTTTATGTTGAACAAATAAGTACCTACGACTGGACAATGTTTTTTTCCAATTATAATCGTCTAACCGCGAATAGTTTGGATCAAACATATCCTAATGACGTTTGAATGGTCATGAGAATTTCGCACCTTCGACGTTTAATTAATGTCTCGAGTAAGCGGAATACGATCACGCACGCTCGTAGACATCAAAGGAGACCCAATTGGACACACGTCCAGCTAACTTTGCTTCAATTGCTCACCTTCGACGTTTAATTGATGCCCCGAATCAGCAGATTTATTCGGTTACGTCCGATCGTGGACATCAAAAAAGACTCAATTGGACACACATTTAGCTAATCAATACACAATGCAGCACAATACTTCATAGACGGGGAGATTTCACCAAGCTAGCAGTCGCTGTCTATACATCGACTGAGTTACACGTACATTTTCAGCTCTGAAAATACTGTATAACTCGATCTCTATTTGTTCTCTTTGGTTAAATTAAAGGCGTTATAAGACGAACTAGACGGTATCAACCCGATCTGATCTTATATCTGGACTAAACCAGACTCTTAACGGCATTAAGCCGGAGGGTGCCTTTGAGTGTATTCTTCTATACATACACTCATAAACATATAACTGTAAGACAATACAGACGGTATCAACCCGATCTGGTCTTACCCCTATATACTCTCTACTCTCTTTGGTCAAAATTGAAGGCTGAATAAGACAAACTAGACGGTATCAACCCGATCTGATCTTATTTCTGGACTCAACCAGACTCTTAACGGCATCACGCCGTAGAGTGCCTTTGAGTGTATTCTCCAATACATACACTCATAAACAGTAACTGTAAGACAATATAGACGGTATCAACCCGATCTAGCCTTACCCATGTATACTTAAAGTATACTCATCTATACAAAAAGTGGAGACACCAAAAGAAATAGACAATATATAAGACACATATAGATTGCCTTACTTTACTAACGTAAATCGCTAGCTGAGGATTTGGAGATCCGTACTATAGACATCGTATCCCCTCAGAACGGGATATCAGTTTGCATGTCAGTGCGTACACGACCTTACAGTGTAACACACGATCGTACACGCTACACAGATAAGTAGTAATACACGATATAATGAAATACATGCTAAATGGTATATCTCACTGTTAAAGGTACTATATAAACTTGCCAGATTACGGAACATAGCGTAATAACTGCCGAGAATACGGGATATCCCTATATACTAATACCACAGCGAGTGCCAACACGGTGAACTAGACGGTCCGATATATTTTGAAATATTCAAAATAAGGGATTCTCCTACACAACATACTAAGACAATAAGCATATTGTCATTGATAATACAAATAATTTAGGATTTCATTGCAACTGAAGAAGACCTTTTTAGGTCGAAAGCGCTATTGCAAATCGG
This sequence comes from Cyrtodaria siliqua, assembly GCA_037043455.1. Classification (NCBI taxonomy): domain Eukaryota; kingdom Metazoa; phylum Mollusca; class Bivalvia; order Adapedonta; family Hiatellidae; genus Cyrtodaria; species Cyrtodaria siliqua. The sequence continues at coordinate 135,404 of JAWPHD010001464.1, read as the reverse complement.
GATATTGTCTTCCCGAGTGAAATCATACAAGATACATAATACACACGTCTCCTGAATATCTCTAGGTATTTTGCTGGCTCTTTTATTTTTAAAAGAAACAGCGCCACAGTAGGCGTGTGTATTACCTCATAATATTATCAAATATTACACAAGATACGTTTATACAAAGTAACGTATATATAAACTGTACTACTGTATACTATATATACTCTATATAGGAACTGGTTAACTATATACAGCAATTGTGTTGACTGGTTAATACACAGTTCACGACAAAACTATAGAATATGCAACAAAACAGTAGCAAACGGAAAAAAACGCTGGGGATAAGAAAAAATCCCGTGGCTAGTGTACTAACTGGGCATGTCACTACCACGAGACAGTTTGAAACCGCTACTATGGTCAGACACCCGGAACCCCAACTTAAAACAAATAATCCTGTTTAATTCTTGTTTGTTATAGTATTTGCTAACTTAATTAAAGAAATTTAGTCTGCTGTATCGATACATGTCATATTCATTATCTTCGAATTGATCTGCACTATGAAATGCCATGTTTGTAAATGAATACAAGTATCACATGCTACAAATCATTAACTTTTCAGATTCTATGATACTGTTCGCCTTTTAGCGCCAGCATACTCCTGTAAACAATCATTATCTGTATTTTACTAGCAGGGGAGTCGCCGGTTTCAATTCGTTCAATCTCATGTGTATTATAATTTCCTGCAGCATATCAATTTCACAATTACAACATTATACAAATAAATTTATGTCTGCGGTTGTTACGTTTACAATAGATGCTCAGGGAAACGCCATTGTCTGTATATAATTATATATATATATATATTTTTGGTTTATAGTATGTAGTTGTGGTTTGTATGACAGTGTATACTATCTAATTGTGTAGAGTGAAATAAAATAGATGTGTTAACTACTTCGTCAGCAATTTACTTCTCAAATGAATTGCTATAAGTTCATATATTAAGTACTACTAGTACAGTGACCTATGTTTTTTAAAACAGTATAATTATATAGAAACACAGATACAAAATATACTGTCCGTGTAGCCACTCGCTTTTCACCCATGCAAACCAGATTCGAGTCGTCTTCGTTTTGGCTTTGCACTTGAGAGAACATGGTGTTCGTCCTCCAAAATTGGTGTATTTTCCCAGGGTTCTCCAGTTACCTCCAATATCCGGCTAAGATTCTCCAGTTACCTCCAATATCCCGCTAAGACTGTCATATTCATCATTGATAGAGACGATTTATAGACAAGTTATTGGTATCCCTATTGGGTACGAACTGTGCATCCCTTGTCGCAGATTTGTTTTTATATTGCTATGAAAGAGATTTCATGTTGAGTCTTTCACCAGACACATAGTCAGATGTTATTGAAGCATCTAATGACGCCTCTCGGAATAAAATTGACAACTTTTTCTTTTATAATATGGTTAATAATTTATATCCTAAGGAACTTCAAATTAACAACGCTAATACTTTTGATATTAACGGTTCTGTTCTCGATTTGTTGAAAAGGGTGAAATAATTAGCAAAAGCTATGACAAGAGAGATGATTTTAATTTTGATATTGTTAATTATCCCCATGTATATCGTGATGTTCCCCGAACAACTTCCTATGGGGACTATGTGTCTGAGCTTATTCGTTTTTCTAGAGCTTGTTCTCGAGTTGAGAACTTTATATTCGTACTCTTTGTATAACTAAAAAGCTTCTCCATCAGGGCTACCGTTACCATAAACTTCATAAAACCTTTGTAAACTGTTATTATTGTCACCGTGATCTTCTTTGCAAATATAAAAGTAATTTAAGAACTCTTCTGCAAGAAGGACTACCTGACTTCTATGATGATGTGACTTACAAACTTCGTAAGATCCTTGGTCATGATCACTTTCATACTGTCTATGTTACACTTTATAAAAGCTTTATCAAAAGAGGTTATGGCCCTGTCATTTTGCAACGCACTGCATGCTTGGTGGAGGACCCATTTATAGTTCGCCACTATGCTTTCTTCTTTAATTGTGCGATGACCGTACAGGCTGTGTACCCTATGATGCCGTCTACCTAAAGCCCAAAGGACGGTGACGTTTGATATTTGTTTGCAATCGTGTCTTGTCGTCCCCTCAATGGTTTATGCTCTGGCTTCTGCCAAGTCATTGAGTACCTTCTTTGTGGCTTTCTATGCTATTGTTTGTTTGGTATTGATATATACACGAGCATCTTTGTGTTTTGCTTATATTGCCTATTAATGCTGTCTTGTTGGTTAGATAATAGTTCGGGCGGGGATTTCTTTATTTATAATGTTTCCGTTTATTGGGATGACAGTAGGGTAAGTGTGAGGTTTGGTGCACCCTTGAACCTAGTTTAAACCCAAGCGGTCTTTTTTGCCACTGACCGTTCCAAGGCGGTAGCCCTATTGTCAACCCGTTTTGTTTGTGACGTCATATGCCTTTATTTTTTTATTAACATTGCCATTCATGTTTGTCCTTTTGCTTGTTTTGGGGTTTACTGTGTTCTGTGAAAGCTGCATTTCCTGTTCGACTTTTATACTTATTTATGTAAAATAAATCTACCTACCTGAAAGAAATCAAGTTGTTTGCAAATATTGGCCCAGTTGTTCAAATACACCGTTAACTTTTACGAGAATTTAGTTAACTTTTCGTTAAATCCTTAACAAGTATTAACTGACGGCCCGTTAAAAAGGTTCTTGTTCAAAGAGATTTAACGCTGTCATTAGTTAACTATCCGTTACAATTTCATGTTAATTTTAACGGACCGTTAACTGTTAACGACACACGACTTTTAAATCTTAAGGAGTTTAACTTTCCGTTAAGACTTAACAAGGACTCAAGAACATCTCTTCCTATCATGCAAAATTCTGTCCATATCCTGTTTTTTGTTTAAAAATGGATGCCAATGTTAACACAAATGTGAATGAGGAGGGTGAAAAGAAAAAATGAAAGACTTAAGAGAAGTGTCAAGTTTAATGGCAGTGAGGTAGATGTCATTGTTAATGAATATGGTAAGGTAAAGGAGCGCTTGGATAGAAATGGTAAATATAAAGTGACAAACATTTGGAGGGACAAAGCACAGCCGGTGATACTTTTATTCTATTCAGTGCCGTCTGCTGATAAAGTTGGGAACTTTACAAAGAAGCTAAGGAAGCTAAAATGATGTATAATGAGGAGATGCGAAAAACAGGTGTGGGCCCCACTGTTGAGGAGCTGGACATGAATCAGCAGACTATTGTTAACATGTTCCCAGAAGATACTGCTTTCAAAGGTATAGAATGAGCAACGGAGAGTGCTATAGCATGCAAGTTTTATGGTTGCGTTGCTTAATATTTCTTCAAACACAGGCATAGCAACGCAATCGTGTATTTATTTATTTGACGTTTGTCTGCTATTGTTGAAGTTCTATATTTAGAACAGAGGGGATTTCCTTGTTTTTTCTCTTGCTTTCATATAGTGTCCATGTCAACTAACGCTAAAATAAAGGCCCGTTTAATCGATTTTACTGTTGAAAACTTACCTTCAGATGCATAATAGTTTATTCATGTTCATGTGTGTTGTACATGTATCAGACGTTCTATATGCACTTCGAAATCACTTAGAAAGCAATCCATTCCTATCGGGTTCATTTGAACTGCATTGTCGTATTTCTTTTGTCTTAAAATAACATTATTTAGTGTTGTATTTAAATACGAGAGAGTTATCTTAAGTAGTGTTGTATTTAATACGACTGATTCCTTAAAAAGTATTTTTAATCCAGATAACTGAACTATTTTCGATTAATGACAAGACCAAGAACAGGAACAATTTGTATTTCTTAATTGTTGCTTATATCCTTAACAATAAGCTATAGGGAGGCCCTACATTGTGTTATCTGCAATATTGAAATTGTGTAGCATGAGACGAGGTACATAATACTCAAAAAATCCTGATGAGACTACAAAAAGCTGCATGCATGAATTTAGGGCGGGGGTGGGCGCGGGTTGTTCGCCCCCTGAATGTGAAAATGCACTTTATCTTTTGTTGTCAACTGTTTTTTTAATGTTGCACACACTATGTTGTGTGTGAATGGGCGGGGTGCGGTGGGGTGATGATATGCAAAACATTGTTTTTTATTTGTCCACACTTACTTCAATGACCACGATAATTACATACACATATGGCAGTATCATTTTTTTTTATTTGTCCACGAATTCTTCAATGACCAATACTGCGTAATACAAGTGCATGGGGTGTGCTGGAAGGATGAGTGTGTGTGTGTGGGGGTGGGGTGGATGGGGTGTCAGATATGGCAGTATAAATCTTCTTTTATATTTATCCACGCAGTATTCAATGACCAAGAAAACTGCATACAAATGTGGCAGTATTTTTTATTTTTCATTTGTCCACGCATTCTTCACTGACCACAAATGCAAAGTGTGTGGGGGAGGGGGTGATGATGTGTCAATTATGGCAGTATAAAACCTTTTTTTTATTTGTCCACACCCTATCATCTTAACGAAGCAACTACTGTTAATGACGGACTCCGCCATCCCATCTAGAATTAAAATCTGAGAAGTTGGGTTCCCACCTAATCTAAATCCTGGATCCCTCACTGATGAGTTTCTATACATAAGGAGATGAGGTGGGCAAGTGGTTTAACATACTTGACATTCATCCCAGAAATCACTTGTTTGTTTCCCGGTGGAGTCACTTCCCGACTGCAATGACTCATGTATACCCCTTCTCAAACTTCGTTTGCGAGGGTATAATGAAGGAATAAAGAAAACAAATGACTATGTTCAGACATTACGGGTTGTTAATATACATTGAATCCGTTTTGATATTCTACAGGTTTCCATCGAAGGACCATGCATGTACCAGTATTACCTGTATGGCCAGTGCGACGAATGTTTATGGTAAGTTAAAGATGTGCACATACAAGCACACTATTTTCTCATAGTGTAGGTCTACGTTTAAATTATATTTTATCAAAATGAAAGAGATTTATTTGCACAATGTGACTTTCACAAGTACAAACATTTTTAGTTTCATCATTTCTCAATGAAACTAGAACTATCATTGAAGGTGATATATACCCCCGCAAACAATTTGTTAATAAGATCAAATAACTCTGCATGCCATTGACTGAGCCACACCAAAATTGTGTCACGTACATGTACACTTCGTTTATCATGTACACAAAGTTTTAATTCAATACCTTCCAAACAAAATCCAATAATTCACTCCACAAGATTGTGTATGTTGATTAAAGGAATGTTTACTACATGCAAGGGCAATAACTCTGCATGGAATTAACTGATATGCACCAAGTTTCAATTCAATATCTTAATAACTGTTGAAGTAGTTCGTTCCACAGTATTGCATATGCTGAATAGCAATGTTGACTAAGTCCAAGAGCAATAACTCTGCATGGCATTGACTGAGCCAAAGAAAGAGAGTGTCATGCACATATGCATGTTTTGATCATGTATACAAAGTTTCAATTTAATATCTTGAAAAGTGTTAAAGTAGTTTGCTCCACAATATTGCATATGATGAATATGGCAATTGAATATTGACTAAGTTCAAGAGCAATAACTCTGCATGGAATTGACCGAGATGAACCAAAATTATGTCACACACAACTGCATTTCATTTTAATCATGTATACAAAGTTTCAATTCAATATCTTGAAAACTGTAGAAGAAGTTCTCTCCACAATATTGCATATGCTGAACATAGAAATTTTAACTAAGTTCAAGGGCAATGACTCTGCACGGAATTAAGCGAGCCACACCACAATTATGTCACGCCCATCTACACTTCATGTTGATCATGTATACAAAGTTTCAATTCAATAACGTGAAAACTGTAAAAGAAGTTCGCATCACAACATTCAACAGACCGACAGACCGACATACTGCCCACCACAGTGACTCCTATATACCCCCGTTTGCAGGACTATAATATACAAGATAATTAAAATTTAAATACATTATTCGGATGTGTAAACTAACATAATGCAATACTTTTTAAATTTGCATTTAATATTTGCACTTAAAGACGAAGTGGCTTTATGAAGGCAATATGTTCGCAACGTGAAACACTACAGAACATTTGCATGTACGCATGTAAAGAACTCTTTAATATGACCCGGCTAGCGATTGAATTCATGACCCCGCACATACGAGGCAGATGCTCTACCACTACACCATTCCTGTGTTGAACACGTGTACACTTGTCATATTTTTGCAATGGATTTATATTCAACTATCAGTACATGTAGTTCCAATAATTTACATGTTTATCTAGAATACGGCAGCTACTTCTACATCTGTCAAAAAAATATAACAGCTTCTTCAACACATGAGAATAATACAGCAGCTACTTCAACACCTGAAAATGATGATGTGAGCAAAGTACATGCCAGACACAATCATGTGACGCAACAGAAGCACATCACAGGTAAATTATTAGAATGACACATCATTATTTTGTAAGTGTTTAATGAAATGAATTAAACAATTAAACACCAAATTAAGACAAAACCATTGTAATAAATAGTCACTTTTAGTTAAACATGAGGTCAATGACCTTGAAGCTCTAGTGATAGGTTCGGATAGCTAGATCAGCATTCCTTTAAAGTTTCATGAAAACCTGTCAAGTAGTTTCAGAGTAGTCGTTACAAACAATCTGTGCAAACAAAGATGGCCGCTGGCAACCTTGTTTAATGTCGAATCAAAATCATTTTCAACAATGACCAACATCATGTCATTTTGATCATTTTAGAAAAGGCCCGTATCAACATCAAGAAGTATTAGCTACAAATTTGTTTTTTAAAAACATATTTTTAGCCATGTCTGCCATCTTGAAATTTCAGACGACCTGAACTTTTGCTAGGACCAACTAGACATCAAGAGCCACATTTCTGTTAAGTTTCATGAAAATCTTCCAAGTAGTTTCAGAAGAGTAGTCGCTACACCCTTTTAATATATAACACTATGTAAAAAAATATGGCTGCTGGCAGCCACGGTAACAACGAAACAAAACTATTTCCGACATCATGTCATGTTGATCATTTTATTAAAAGTCCCATATCAATATACTCAATAGTGTTCAAAAAGTAGTCGCAACAAACTTGCTTTTTAAAAATCTATTTTTAGCTTTGGCGGCAATCTTGGATTGCACATCAACGTGAATTTTTGCTTAGAACAACTAAACATTATGGAAAGTATTTTGTAAAGTTTCATAAAAATCCATCCAGTAGTTTCAGAGGAGTAGGCACCGCAAAACAAAGTTTACGGACAGACAGACGGACGGACGGACGACGACGGACACCGCACCACGGCATAAGCTCTGCTGATCGTTGAGCTAATAAAACATAGTTAAAGCTTGACAGGAGCAGAGGGAAACGTCCATGTTGGAGAGGGGGATATTTCTTTACAGATAGAGGTGCTGCGGTTGATTAAATACAACATTGAGCGTGACAGGGACGAGACGAGACACATCACCGTCACGCTACTTTTAGCTTCTAATATATAATAACTATATGAACAAACTATATCATACGTCAAACGTTTTTCAGTATATAGATTATAGATTTAATATATGAAACAAAACGTTTGTTCTAGATACGCCTGTATAATGTTCCGTTTGTTTTCTCCACTAAAACGTAATCAGATAAATGTAAAATAAATTCTCTAATATTTCTATAATTACATAACTACATAGTTAAGCACAATAAGACCTCGCTATATAGTCGCGGATTACATTTCCATCTTCTGGTCCCTCCTATGGTTCTGGGCCTGTTAGTTGGCACCTCCGTCGGGGCCTTATAAGAATGGCTCATTCATGTTCTTGCCGATATTATGCAACACAGTACATGCCGTTACAATATTTGATGTTTTCCTTGGACTTTGTCTGAAATTTACAAACTTTTGTTCGTCATTGGTTCATTTAATCGCATTATGAGCAGTAATAACAAATTAAATACACTTTGTTTAAGGTTCATTTGTCTTTTGTCAGAAGGCTTACTGGGAATTGACAGAATATAGTTTATTGAAATGTTTGAAAACGGTAAAGTTCATTATAGTGTTAGCTATTATAAAACCTTATAATGGTGAATCCATCCCACAGAAACATTAGATTAAAGTGTACAAGCAGAGAAGTGAGTGTTATCAATTTATCCATTGTTATAAGATTGGATTAATAAACTTGTAAAATTTGGCTATTGTTGGCAGGATAGTTACTTTAATATTGTTGTACGATACTGTTGCTGCATTACCTAGATTTTCGGGGAAAAACACCACAGTCATGTTCAGCACATGTTAGGCTATGTATGACAGTTGATTTGTTGTGGTGTAGGCAGACCACTTATGGGTAGATACGTCCTGCCATTCGTAAGATGTCCTTGACATGATCTATTTGGTGATCTACTCTTAAGTTAAACCTTTATATAATTGTATGTTATATCTGAAAACAAAAAATGTCACCGACATATATTTGAGGCACTTGACCTTATTTAATATTTGACAGTGATTGTAGTAATTGTGCCTGACCTTGACATTCAACTATTCATTTAAGATAGCATGTAACCAGTGTGGGTCATTCTCTTACTATAGGTAGTAAGCCTATGAAGTTTCATGAGATTTGTTTGCGGAGGAGAGAATTTACAGAACGGACAAGGATTTGCATAATGTAATGGTGACCTTGACATTAGCCTTCAAAAGCCTCTTATCACAGACCGTCCACTCATGAAATTTCATTATATTTGCTTCAGGGGAAATACTTACAGGGCGGGCAAACAATGGTGTGTCTAAAGCCGGGCTGACGGACAAGTGAAACTAGTTTACCCATACATTTCGATTAGATGGTGTATAGTTCATCCCCACCCCTTAATCTCCGCGCTCGATTTAACACGTTAAAGGTAAACAACCGATAATAATACCTTTTTGTCCAGTTGAGATAAGAAGGAGTAGTTGTACCCACTATCTCCTAGAACCACGCCATCTTCGAGGTCTGTGTTATTTGCCTCAAAGAAATCACTAAGTACTGATAAGCAGAACACCAAGCTGTCGTGGTTAGATCCTGGCCAGGCAGAATTTATGAAGGTGAATTTCTATGAAATTATATAAGACCATTATTATTGTAATAATTATTGATAGAGACCAGTACTTATAGCCCCGATAAAAGGGAGGTAAGTTCAGTAAGTTAAAAAACTGATACATGCCTGAATAAAGTAATAGAAATAATAACTTGAATTAAATTGCTACATGGTTGTGACCAATTCCAGTCTTTCTTCCATTGACATTTAAATATTAAGTGGTGGAATGTGATAACAAAACAGTACTCAAAAAGGTAAATAAGTAGCAATTATTGATGGATTTGTGCCATGTCGTGTTGGCGGGGCGAAAACACGACAACACGACAAATACCTTATTTGTCGAGTTGGCGGGGCGAAGACACAACATGACAAATATTACGCGACAACTCAACTTTCAGAGGGCGCCAACACGACAGATTCACGTCGTCTTGTTGTCGTTTATGCAAATGTCGTATTGTCACCTTTTATTTGTCGTCATGTCGTGTCTTTGCCACGCCGACATGACAAATACCTTATTTGTCGAGTTTTCGGAGCGAAGGCACAACACGACAAATATTACGCGACAACTCATCTTTCAGAGGGCGCCAACACGAGAGATTTACGTTGTCTTGTTGTCGTGTATGAAAATGTCGTGCTGTCACCTTTTACTTGTCATGTTGTCGTGTCTTCGCCAAATATTACGTGACAACTCAACATTCAGAGGGCACCAACACTACAGATTTATGTGTCGCGTTGTCGTGTTGTCGTGTATGAAAATGTCGTGTTGTCACCTTTTATTCGTGACCCGTTGTCGTGTCTTTGTCCCGCCTACATGACAAATACCTTATGTGTCGAGTTGGCGGGGCAAAGACACGACATCACGACACATTTTACACGACAACTCGACATTCAGAGGGCACCAATTCGCCTTATTTATGTGTCGATGTGTCGTGTTGTCGTTTATGAAAAAGTCATGCTGTCGCCTTTTATTTGTCGTGGTGTCGTGTCATCGGGGCGAAGCCATGACAAATTTTACGCGACAAATAAGGTATTTGTCGTGTTTTCGTGTCGGCGGGGCGGAGACATAACACAATTACGCTACAACTAGACAAATAAGGTATTTGTCGTGCTGTCGTGTCGACTGGGTTACATCACAACAAATAAAAGGCGCAACACGGCATTTTCATAACCACCAACACGACAACTCGACACATAAACATGTCTTGTCGGCGCCCTCTAAATGTCCAGTTATCACGTAAACTGTGTCGTGTTGTCGCTCCGTCAAACGACAAGATAACAAAAAAGACAGCTGTAGACAACCAACACGACATGGCACAAATCAGTCACCATAAAAATGCTCAAACACATAGGCGAAAGTACACAAACCGAAAAGAAAAACTAGAATCGACAATTAGGAAATGGCGAGTAAGCGCCTAAAATCTCAGGTTTATACTAAGTTTAAATTTTGGTCTCCGGTTTACAAAAACATTTACTAAGGTTTTTCATGTAAGGGAGAACTGTCGCAAAATTAGAAGTCAAACTCTTTATCTTTCTAATGTGAATATGTCTTGAGAATTTAAGTGTACGTACGGACACGTCCCATTTGTTGAACCGACAACATGTTCTTATCCTAAGTTATCAAGCGATACAATGTGCCCATTTTGCTCAGTAAGTCCCATGTTCCTGATAAATAGTGCATGCATCCGTACCTATTAATGTTGGAGAAATGTGTCTAACGGTTGAACAAAATGTCCATTTATTTACATGTTCTGCGGAGAGATTGGGTGTGGTTGTGAGGTGGTAGGGTGCAGTGAAAAGCCACACCAATATCAAAGCAAATATGACTTTAAAATCCTAGAGAATATTAGTTTAAAACATATATTAATATGTTCATTTGGGTATAAATAGAGATATAAAAATCGTACTGGAAAAGCAGATAATCTTTTAAAAATTCCTTGTGCAGATGGATATGGAATGTCCACATAAATTTATCCATACTTAAAACAGATTATTGTGATGCTTACAAAAACAAAAGTATAAACATGATGTAAATTAAGACTTTTAACGATTTTTATAATTTTTTGAGTATAGGTTATCTACAATATGGTGTTAAATTGTTATTTTCTTTGGTAACTCAGCTTCCAAGTATTAGACATACAATTTCCAAAACAACCAAAATTTAGATCATACAGCCAGTGCTTTTTTTCAACTTTTAAAATTAAATATTAAAATGGCACAATTTCTATAAGAGAAACATCAAATATAACCCTATTTAACTTTCAATGGGGAATGACGCTTTAATACACAGATGGAAATTAATGATTAAACATACATTAAGCTGAAAATTGTGTTGAAATGAAGACCAATATTTTCATAATTTGTGAGTATACAGTAGGTATTCTTCAATGTATGGCTGAAATTAGTATTGTCATTGGTATGTTTTTACTCAGCTTTCACATATTAGACAAACCTTTTCCACAACAGCCAAAGGTTAGATGATTCAGCCAGAACTTTTGAAATTCTGAGTAAAACCTATTAACTTAAAAATTGGATATGGAAAATGGCACCATGTCTAGAAAACGAAAGACCAACTTCAACATTAATATTTAACACTGTGAAATGATGCTTTTACGCATATGAGAGGAATTAAACATTAATCACTAAACATACTTTAAAAAGAATAAATATTGCTTAACAAACTTAAAAGTTATATTGAAAATAAATACTTGTCAACATGTTCATACTGTTAAAAAGTACAGTACAGTATAGATATACATCTTGTTGAATTACTATATTCATTTTTATATGTTTTTAATTAAAGTGTAAGACATACCCTTTCCTACACTCTCAAAGTTCAATGCATACCATCAACATAATGATAAAATATAAACGCATGTAAACAAACAGGAAACAGCTGACTTTTATAATATTGTCAATGTTTGAAGCGCCCAAAGTAAAACAAAATGGAAACACTGGCGTTTGCATATTAGGGTCATGTTTTCTCTAAATAGAGGACAATCTCAGCATATAATCACAACAGGTAATGGTAATTCTCACTTTGTTTAAATGCCAATTTGTGACTGTATTTTGAAGTTCAACAGTTGCGATATAGAGTGGAGAACTTTATGTAAAGAAATGAAAAGTGGGTGGGGTAAAAAGGGAAACGCGTAATTTAGCTAACCTTCGTGGTCACAAACAGCAAGTACTTTTAAGCTTGGGAAATGCTTCCGGTTCTGGGATGCTCTCTTGGCTTCTGGATACAAATGTACCATCAATGCACCCAATAACATTTGGGAATCCTCTATTTTCAAATAAACCTGCTTTTATTGTCTCCTTATGTTCCCGGGACTGTGATCAGATAATACAATTATCCTGCACTCAACACAGTGCTGTCGTAACGTCATCCAAGACACGCGATACTACGGATTTATCATACCCTAGAGTGTCCCCAACCGTTTGTAAAAATTACCAGTGGCATAAAACGCAGCGCAATTAAAACTTGTTCCTCTGCAGAAAGTGCACGATTTCTGGCTGTTGGACGCTCTAGTTGGCGCTTTAAGAAATATAAAAAGATTTGACAGGGAAAGTAGCATTCAAGGAGGACAGTCAACCACAAAACACAGAAACAAACACGCAAACGACATCACAAACACAAAAGGGTTGACAATAGGACTACCGCCTTGGAACGGTCAGTGGCAAAATAGGCCACTGGGGGTTTAAACCGGTTCTAGGGTGCACCAAACCTCACACTTACCCTACTGTCATCCCATTAAAACAGGACAGTGTAAATAAAGAAATCCCCGCCAGGATCTAATCTCTAACCAAAAGGCAGCATCAATAGGCAATATAAGTAAAACACAAATATGCTCGTGTAAATATAATAAATGGCTGTGGGTATTGTTTAACGACTCATAGGATATGTTGTCTGCATTTTAATTTAGTCTTTTGGCTGTTACTTGTGATACGCAGGTTTCATAACCGCTGCTCCCAACTAAATTCCATTTTGTTTTTTTCGCTCATCGGGGCATAGTATTTTGTTAGATACCGGGACTATACGCCGCTGGACATGGGGGAAGAAACAATCTATATGTCCACCGCCATATGCATGCCATCTTCGGGATGGTTAAAATTAAATTATGTACTATTGATTTAATGAATACTGAGTTCTGCTCAACCCGGAGGTAGAGGGAGTGAGCGGTAGCTAGCATATTTCACTACCGTTTATGAACAGTCTCAGTCAAACCGAAACTGCAATATTTCGTATGTGTCGTGTTCGGCCGTTTCCAAAGGTCCTCTCTCATACTCTTTCGGAAAAAATGTGAACAACAGCTTTTGACTAACAAAAACATTTAACGGGGACTTAACGGAAAGTTAACATTTCTCCGTTAACTTTCCACTATCCCGTTTTATTGGGTTGACAGTAGGTAAGTGGGAGGTTTGGTGCACCCTAGAACCTGGTTTAAACCCCCAGCGGCCTTTTTCGCCACTGACCGTTCCAAGGCGGTAGCCCTATTGTCAACTCTTTTGTGTTAGTGATGTCTTATTTGGCCTTTTATTCATCTTTACATTTGCACTCTTTATGTTGTGTAGTGTCCTGTTCATTGTGTTGCTTGCATTAAGTTCCATAAAACTCCAAATATAACCGATAACCTATAAATAGATGTTGACAATGCTACTGACAAAGCTAGAGTAGTCAATGTTTTTTATCCAACGCTTCATGTGAATACTGAATTGGTCCGTATATTGTTTTGCCATGACAATGCAGCGGTCCCCTCTGTGCTTTTAGTGGGTGGATTAATAAGATATGCTACTTGTAAACATCGTCAACATAGACATTTACTTACGATAAGAGTTTCAATTGTTTTAATTAATTTAGGTCTTTATAATTCAATACATCATCAAAAGTGATTTTACAAAAAATGTATACAACTGCATATCTTTAACAAGAGGCCCAAATGGCTCAAAATGCTCACATGTACATGTGAATTTTAAAGGCTTTTCACTCAATGTAATAGTGTGACCCACTGGGTAACACCAAACTTGAGTCAAGGGTCACCATTTAAACAAACTTGGTAGAGGACAATAATCGTATGCTACATGCAAAGTACAAGACGTCTAGCTTTTGCAGTTACAGAGGAAAAGAGTTTTTTATATACATTCTTATATAATTCTATGTAACACGGTGATCCCCGGGAGCGGGGAAATTTGACCCAGGGTTACCATTATAACATACTTAGTAGAGAACCATAAGCTTATGCTACACGCAAAATATAAGACGTATAGCTATTTTAGTTTCAGAAGATTGTTTAAGGAAGACACTTTTGAAGCAACAAACACAACCAAGAGAATGATCCATGGGCACATGTGTTTCTCCATATTAGGATATTGCTGACTGTAAACAATTAAAGTAATAAAGTTATATTGCGGTAGGAATGGAAATAATGTTGACACAAATAATATAAGGTAGTATTAACCAGTGCCGTATACCTGTATACTAATCAGTGCTTGACAAGGCTGCAAAATGTATGACGGTTCTGAAACAAATAGGCATTATCATGCTAGTATGACAATGTCCTAACACGTGTTACAGAATGTCAAAGGTGGCAAATGTACTGCATTGTGTTGCTTTACTTGATAACCGTATAAATGATATAAGAACGAGAGTATCGTTATGATGAACTGTCAATGTACTACTGTACCTGCGTATAACCCATGTAAACATGTTCACATCTTCAAACACCTAACCATTGAAGGAACACAATGAGGCGGACTACCCATATTTCTTAATAGCATTACGTGGGACTGATAATGAACTCGTAATTATACCCCGCGTCCCGTAACACATGTTTAGTACTTGCTTATCTCAAACACTTTTGAACGGGTTGTTACCAAACTTCATATACTCATAACAACTGATGACCTTATGTCCCTCTAAATCACCCATCATTGATTCCCTAATGTATTACTGTGCTATGGATCTTTGTTTGACTGAGAATGTTCCACTTTAATATTGTATAATAATGACCTGTTAACACATTTGTTCCCTAACATTCAAATTACTTGTTCCCAAACTTCATGTACACATAACAACTGATGACCTCATGTCCATGTACATCACCCATCATTGATTGTCTAATGTTTTACAAAATTATGGCCCTTTGTTTGACTTACAAACCCAGTTGCTTTCAAGTACCGCAACAGTGCATTCCGTTTGCGTTTCGTTTGAGTTACGTTTGGGCTTCATTTGCATTCCGTTTACATTTCATTTTTAAAAATGCATTTTTTAAACGCAAATCATTTGCGTACTTGAATGCACGGATCGAACGCAATATAATGTGTGCGTTCAAATGCACAAACGGAGAAAATGCATTTGCGTTCGTTCGTTCAGCGTTTACCAATCGCAACATCTCTCATTATTAAATTTCGCATGATATCTAGTCATGCGATTTTTAACACGAGTCGGCGACTTATGTTGATGTGATCATATTGACATTATTTGGTTGTGCACATGATTATTATTCTGTTTTCTTCCGGGTTTATGCTAGTTTCATCAACAATGTAGTATACATAACAATATATAACGATATACCGGCTGTCTTTATCGACATTATTTTAGTTTGATATTGAAATAATTTAAAGTTTGTGCTTCACTATAACTATAATATTTCCCATTTATTTTGAATTAATAAAAAATAATGTATGTGTAATCGTGCTTCAGCGGTTCTAAAACACCATTTACACAGCGTAATTTTTTATATTAAAATACTGAAAAAAGCTCTTCGTTTAAATCGAGATTTTAAATATCAACTCAAAAGGATAATACTAGAAGTTATCCGAAATAGCGAAATGAATTTGCGTTTGTTTCAGCTTTTGGCGTTTTAAACAATGCATTCATCGTTCATTTTTGAGCGCTTTATTAGTATCGTCTTCGTCAACACTTCTCGGTATTTGATTGGTTTTCACACAGGTCACGGAGGTCAAAATTCCATTTCCCTCTTCACATCAGTGTAAATACGTCTGAAGAAATAGTGCACATCGTAATTTAAATTTTAACCATTTCGCAACAAAAATAGTCCCATTAGAATAGAAAATAGTAGAATAAATTATGACGTTTGTTTAACTTAATTTTTTTTTTGACTACATCTATATTTTGGGTCGAGCACTAGCTTGCGGAGTAATAGCTTTCTATTCACAGATCCGTGACTGGAGTATTTTAAGAAATGGCTAATGACACGTCACCGGAGTATTAAGCCAAGAACACCGGCACCGTTGTCTTATGGTGTTTTTCAAATGCATTTACTTGCTGATACAACAGTACACAGTTTAATTTCTTGTTAATCTTGTTATTTGATACCCCTTAAGTATTATCAAACTAATTCAGCTCGTGGGTGCATGTGCTATCAGCGTGTATCGGATGTAGTTAAATATGTTTTTGTTGTATTGAAACGGGTCTGCACAAATGCTTATCCCAGTTGCATGTATATATATATTTACTCTAGCTGGAATGGAAAAGATCATTTAGCATAACCTATAATAGTTCAAATATTCATAAAGCTAGTGACGAGGTATTAATCATAGTGGTCCGATATGATGACCATTAGATTATGACATTCGCAAAGATGACTTTACGTTTATTGACTTTCAATCAAAATTATTGATACACAAAACCAGATTATAGCTGACATTATCACACAACGGGAGTGTTATATTGCCATTATATAACTTTCGTATACTAGTGTTATTACTATACAAATGAGATTCGAATCTTTGATCGGGTGTTTAACTGTTTCTGTTTAGCTCTGTTTGCATGAATAAGTGTAATAACGGAGTACCGACGCAAAGGTTATATAACGTCATATTTTAAATAAAAATGCCGTATGATGTCATAAAATTGCCTCATGACGTCATGAAAATCAGAACGGAAATGGTCAAACATTAATTATATTAATACATTCAAAATGGATTTTCTCTCTTTTCTTTCTTAGCATAAGTTGCTAAGCATGTGTTGTTTTCAGAGTTATGTGATAAATAAAATCTCATATTCGTGTTTATTTATATATTATTGAATTAATTTAACTCGTATGTAACAAATATAATGCTTGGCATAGCCTATAGATCACTTTATATCATTTTCGCTCGTTTAAAGCCTCCGACCATGATTTAAAGCTTAATTAAACTTAAAGAGAATCTCAAATAAATATGTTTGCAAATTATTTTAATGAAAACTTGAAAATATGCAGTTTTGAGTGGGACGTTAACTGTCCGGTCATGACAGATTATATCTTTTTTGTGTCTTACGACTAATTTTGTTTTTAATACCAAAATCAGTCGGTATGTGATCCAATTTAGTTTAATTATATCAGTTGACAATTATATCAGTTGACATATTCCAATCCGTGTTGTATTTTTTAACACAAGCAAGTCATTTCATCATCGCCTGAGACGTAAATAAATTCCATAATAAATTGGCACTCATGTAAGATCCTCTAATAGGACACTATCATATGGACGTCAAATAGATTAGACTAAAATTTAAGTCTATTTGATAAAAAAAATGTTTTAGTGATTATATTGTTGACGTAATGATAATGAATTTGCAACTGGATGGCTATTATATTTAAAGGACCTTAATATAAAGACAAGTGTTGATGTACTGATTAATGCCTGTGATGCTCAAGCCCCAGGCAGTACCGAATTGTCGGGGGCAAAAGACTGGCCGGACCAGACCAATTCCGTACCAACTTAAAACACTGAACACTTCCGGATCTCGGTAATTAACTATAACAATATTGAATACAGGTATTATAAAGTACTTATTTTTTATATTATCCGAGGATTAGACATTATTTAGTTTATACATGGCAAGTAGAAAGATGTAATTGACACATGCACCAAGTACACGAGTTCATTGAAAAAGGTTCTGACACTTATTATGTTGATCAATCAAATCTAATTTCATTTTGCAGACCAAACAAAATATCGAATAACACGATAATTGTTGATGATAGATCAAACAATACCAGCTATAATATATTTTGAGTGTTTGTATATTGAAAACATAGCTCTAAGATATTAAAACAAGTTAATAAGGGTCAGTGAAATAAAAAACAAACTGGTACGGATTGAACAAATTCACCGACTAAATCAGATACATATTTTATATTGGAAGCATTGGTTTGAATCAGATTTAAAATACAATCATATTTGTTTGTTTTTCATCAACATTTTCATCAACACACGTATCAAAGGTAAATATAAAAAAGTAAATAATATCAATTCCCAATTAAAGACATACATATTGTTCATACTGTAAATTACGAAGGTTATATTGTAAATTACGAAGATTTCCGGGCCAAATCCGGAAATGTTCGGTGTTGGTAACAGAACAGAACAGAACATATTCTTTATTCACTTAAACTTTACAGTTTTTCGTGATACACAAAAGCATATACATACATTCAATCTACACGTGAATAGTTATGGTGTATGACAATACATTAAAAATAAATTGAATCAAATAAATACAAATTCAGAGGTATAATAAATATTGGATGCACTCCTATTAGCAATTTCAGTCTTAGTGGAACTGACACTAATCACAATATACAGTAGGGAATATCCCTCCGCCCAGAAAATCTAATTTTCTTAGTAAATAAGTTAGGTCGCTGTTAAATATTATTATTGTTTAAACGATTTATACGAAGCAAAAATGCTTTATTGATAAATTTGCTTAGCAGAAGTATTTCTGATTTGTTATTACTTTGAAGGAGAAGCGTAAATTTATACATACTAGGTCTATGTCTATAGAAACGCTTTAAATACACTGTTCTTTAATCTGAATACAAGGGACATATAAACACAAAATGATACTCGTCTTCTACTTCATTTGTAACACAAAGCTGACATACACGATTATTTCTTTCAATTCTTTCTCTGCCGAATCGACCAGAATGAATGCGTAAATGATGTGCCGATAAGCGTAACTTTGATAGAGATGTTCGTAAGCTCCTAGAGATAATAATATCCAAGTAAGATTCAAATGCTAAGTTTTCTTTAACTACCTTATACAACATAAGTACCTGATTCGAATCAACTCTGGCTCTAAATTCTTGTAAAAATTCATCCAGTAGTCTTTGTTTAAAAATACATAAAAATGCATTGATATTTTCTACATTTTGGTCCTTCCAAACATACATACAACCATATTTCTCTAGCACCATTTTAACCTTAAGAAACCAGTTTGTATATCCCTTTTCTACGTATTGTAACGAAGACTCTCTAATGTATTTTATAATGATATTTTCACTATTGCATATTTTTAACCAGAACTTGATAATACGTACATATCTATTTATATAAAGTGGAAATCTTCCCAGTTCCCCATAAACAGCACAATTGCTTGTGGATAGTCTAACTCCCATTACTTGTTTATAGAACCTTAAATGTAAATTTTCCAATGGTTTAGACTTTGAGAAGCCCCAAACTTCGCCCCCGTAATTTATAGTTGATGAAACAAATGCATCAAATAATTGTAAAGCTAGTTTCGGTTTAGTCTCATGTATTTTCAACTTGGCAGTAAGCGCATTCATTGCCTTTAGACCATATAATGTATTTGTATTTAGATTAAACATACCAGTATAGTTAAATGTTACCCCCAAATAGTTAAAATCAAATCGTTGGTACATTGGTACGGAATTGGTCTGATCTGGCCAGTCTTTCCCCCCACCTACGTACCGAATTGGTCTGGTCTGGCAAGTCTTTCCCCCCACCTACGTACCGAATTGGTCTGGTATGGCCTGTCTTTCCCCCCACCTACGTACCGAATTGGTCTGGTCTGGCAAGTCTTTCCCCCCACCTACGCACCGAATTGGTCTGGTCTGGCCAGTCTTTCCCCCCACCTACGTACCGAATTGGTCTGGTCTGGCAAGTCTTTCCCCCCACCTACGTACCGAATTGGAAGTAGATCTATGTCAATTTTAACAGCTTAAATTTAATCATTTTTTACCGAAATCATTCACTTGTGGCCTCTGAGTTTGTGGCTACAGTACAGTACAAAATTGAATGTGACTGCTAGCACGTCAGCACGTCATAACTCAGTGCCGTATTTTTAGACGGGTATTGTGTTTATCCGTTACCGGATTAGGAGCCAATATGACCTCAACTTACGGTTTTAAAAACTAAAGACTAACTGTACACTAGCTATAATATATTTCACTAACACTGACTGTATTTATTTATGTTGTAATTTATTGGAAATTTGGTTTTAACTTTATATATGTATTTTGTTTGTTTTGCCTTTAATTTTGTAATAGATAAAATAGCGCAATACAATTTATTCCATTCTATTCTATTCTATTATTCGGTTGCATGGACGCTTGGATGCTGAAGGAGCGAAGAAATTCAAAAGGTTTATAAATATTGAATTATACTGATCTCCGTTGAAACCTTGATGTAACTTATTAAAGCTTTTGTTTCATTATTACCCCTATAGTCTATAAGGCTTGTTTAGGAACGGAATTCTTCATTGTAGTAAGTGGAATATAAATATAACCCCCTGGCCCTAGTACGTACTGCGTAATAGTTTATCTGTATCATTTGAAATATTTCGACGGACATCCACCTTTAGTGGGTATCTTTAAGAAGTCCGAGACGGTATTTTCATATTTTAATCAGGCAGAAGATTTGTCTATAACAGAATTTTAATTGGGGGAAACAATATCATCACAAGAGTTAGCCTGGACTGAACAACAACAACAACAACAACAACAACAACAATTAACTGATTCAGTTTAAAAATCAGGAAAGTTGTACAGGAGTTATAATCAGGAGTTGAAACTGAATGTTGAAGCAAGAGTTGAAAGTAGTTAATTCACTGGACTGAACAGCAACAACAACTGATTCAGTTGATACCAGGAGTTTGAAAATCAGGAAAGTTGAACTGGAGTTATAATCAGGAGTTTAAAATAGCAGTTGAACCAAGAGTTGAAATTAGGTGTGAAATCAATTTGAGCTATACATCTTCATATCTGAACAGTGAAGCAGATTTAACCTATTATATGTAATAGTGCACAATAAATTATATATATGTATATATTCTCAATCTTGCATTATGGGTATTCCTGTTTAGATATGGCGTGTCCGAATTGATTGTTTCCAGAGTCATCATTTTGGTGTAAATTTGAATGACGGAAATGACTCTAAATCACAGTGCAATTAGGCGCCTCTCAGGACCTTCAGTCCTTTGATTAGGAGACGCTAAGCGCTGAAAACGAACGCAACGAAGGAACCAACGCAGATGCATTTTTAAAATACAGTTCGTACAACGTTCGTTCTGCGTTCGTTCTGCGATCATTCTGCGTTCATTTTCCGTTCGTTCAGCGTTCGGTCTGCGTTCGTTCTGTATTGATGTGGGGTACTTGAACGCATCTGGGTCTGTACAATTTTCCACTCTAATATTATATAATGACCTCTTAACACATTTCTTCTCAAATATTTTATAATTGATTGTTCCCAAACGTCATTTACACATAACAGCTGATGACCTTATGTCCCACTACATCACCCATCAATGATTGCCTAATTTATTACACAGTTTTGGCCCTTTCTTTGACTTAGGATGTGCACTGAAATATTGTATAATGACCTGCTAACACATTTTTGCTCAAACATTCTTGAATTGATTGTTCCCAAACTTCATGTAAACATAACAACTGATTACCTTATGTCTCCTTTACATCAAACATTGTTGATGCCTAATTTATTACAGAATTATGGCCCTTTATTTGACTTAGAATGTTTCACTATATTATGAACTGTATGTGGCTTTCACTTTAAAACTTTTCATGGATTATTATTAAACTTGACAAACAGTTCACACGTGATGATATGATGTGTCTCTGCATCAACGGTTTTTCGATTCTGCCATTTTTTTCAGAATTATGGACTTTTGGTTTACTTAGAATTTTGTTCACATTAAACAATTAACATATATTTTAGACATTTAGTTTTCTTGATTTTGCCCATCCTCATCGGATATAGCAAGAAATTCTAGTTTTGAATAGTGGTGTAGAGATACTGAAACCGACGATTGAAATTTGTAATACGATCCATTAAGTCAATGCAACATAATGAGCCATGTCGGCAATCAAAGGCAACGCTGTATATACTCTTTGATGTGCGTTAAAAGTACGTTTGATCACATGAGTACAATAATAACCACATGTATTTAATAACGCCCACATGTGTATTTTAAAGATCACATATGTATAATAACGACCACAAAAACGTACAAACTATTTGCCTTCAAAATGTTTATGACTTCAGTTATGTTGTTGCCTGACATCGGCAATGATTTTTATGCATTTGATAATGGCTAATTACCAATGAGTTCTGCTATTTTGATATTAATACAGCTGTGGTTTTGTAATACTTCGGCTATGTTTGTCCCTTGTCATTACGCTAGAAAATGCTCTCATCATCTATACAAGTGATTTACGTCGTTTATTCCAAATCGGAGTAATACTGTCACTTTGTCGTTTGATCACAGCAAGAACTATATTTCAATCATGATTGAGCACTTCCTTTTACAAACTATCCACATACTCATTGCATAAACGGCGTAAGTCATCCTCATTGAAGGTGGTGTGGAGATGCTATATAAAACTATGGGGGAATAATGCCTCTTATGTTCAAAATTGATCTTAAATATGTTTACGGTTTAAGATCAGTATTGTGCGTCCTTGTTAACATGGTTAAGGTGTTGTCCTTCTTCAACAATACCAGTTTGAAAATACTTCTAGGACCATCATGAGGCACTTAATACTAACAAAGAAGTTAAAGAGTGCTATCTACAATCCTGCCATGTTGACAATTTAAATAGTTCCTTGTTAGTAAAAAGAAAGACCTTCGTAAATATAGATGGAACAGGAAAAGTAGCATTCAAGGACGACAGTCAACCACAAACACATACAGAAACAAAGAACAACTTTAAAGATGAATAAAAGGCCAAATAAGACACCACAAACACAAAATAATTGACAATACGGCTACCGCCTTGGAACGGTCAGTCGCAAAAAACGCCGCTGGGGGGTTAAACCAGGTTCTAAGGTGCACCAAACCTCACTCTTACCCTACTGTCATCCCAGTAAAACGGGACAGTGTAAATAAAGAAATACCCGCCATAAACTATTCTCTAACCAACAAGGCAGCATTAATAGGCAATATAAGTAAAACACAAAGATGCTCGTGTATTTATCAATACAAAAACACAATAGCCTAGAAAGCTACAAGAAGGTTCTCAATGACTTGGCAGAAGCCAGAGCGACAAGAGAACAAACCATTGACGCACGACAAGATAAGATTGCAGACAAACTTCAAACGTCACCGTCCTTCTGGGCTTTAGGTAAGCGTCATCATAGGGTACACAGCCTGTCTGGTCATCGTACAATTAAAGAGGTAATCATAGTGGCGAACTGTAAACGGGTCCACCACCAAGCATGAAGTGCGTTGCAAAATGATAGGGTCATAACCTCTTTTGATAAACCGTTTAACACGTTTAACAAAGATAGTATGAAAGTGATCATGACCAAGGATCTTACAAAGTTTGGAAATTGCGTCATCAAAGAAATCAGGTTGTGATAGTCCTTGTCGCAGAGTTCTTAAATTACTTTTATATGGAAAGAAGATCAGGGTTAAAATAATAACATTTTGCAACATTTTAAGAAGTTTATGGTAACGGTAGCCCTCATGGAGTAGCTTTTTAGTTATACAAAGAGTCCTCAACTCGAGTACAAACTCTAGAAAAACGAATACGTTGAGACACATATACCCCAGAAGAAGTTGCTCCGGGAACATCCCAATCTAAATGGGGATAATTAACAATATCAAAATTAAACTCATTTCTCTTGTCATATATTTTGCTAATTATTTTACCATTTTCAATGGGGAGATGTAAATCGAGAAAAAAGGCGTTAATATCAGAAATATTAGCATTGTTAAGTTGAAGTTCTTTAGGATATATAGTATTGACAATAGTAGAAAAGAAAGGGTTGTCAATGTTCAATATGTCATCCAAATAACAATAGGTGTCATTAAAAGCTTCAATAAAATCTGCGTATCTGGTGAAAAACTCAACATGAAATCTCTTTCATTGCAATAAAAAAACAAATCTGCAACAAGGGGTGCACAGTTCGTATCCATAGGGATTCCAACGATTTGTCTATAAACGGTAGTTCAATACCGACGAAAATAAACACTATTGTGATAAATATAGATATAAAAACCAAACAGGAAAAGTAGCATTCAAGGAATGTCCTATTGCAAACCCTTTTATATGTACGTGTGATATTTTCTTTTCTTATAATTATCAATTATTTTATACAATTGTGACCTGATTGGTAAGCAAAATAAAACACATTTTTAATTAAGATTCATGAATTAACGAAATGTAAAGAAATTCAATATTTCTCGAAGCCATGAATACTATAATAGAATAAACCATATAACAAAGACAATCCAAAATGTGTAACGAACAGCGGGCAATTCAACACATTACTGACCCCCATTTCTTGGCACCAATTTCGATACTTGGAATTGTTATGTATTAGTATTCAATTGACTTGACAGATCTAAAGAACGATCAATTTCGGATAGACGAACAACACACACTTCTCTCGCATGATGTAGATAGTTGGTATATTCTAATACTTATTTTTGACAACATGTCATCTTTAATTACATAACTTCTCTAATCATGCTTAAAATTGACGATGGCTGTACCGTATAATCAGGTTTGTTCGATCCACTTGTATTGATTCGCCATACATTTGTTATACAACTAATACTCGACCGATAACGTATGAAGTAGTTGCTCAGTTATTAATCAAAACAATTCCGTCGTCTGTCGTTTTCCATCATGCAACTTATCTATTCATGCACAGAAGGCATAGCAAGGGTACAAGGTATTTGTTCAAAATTAATCAAATATGATTGCTACATTTCCGGTTCGACTTTATACCTACTTGTTTAAATATCATTCTATCCCATAAAGTCACTTACCACATCCTTTGAGATATACTATAGTCCGAAGATGTTGAAAGAAATGCATATAGTGTCGCAGACTTGTTCAGACCAACAAAACAAATATTGTAGATTTGTGTTCTATAATTATTTATAAAACAAGAGGCCCAATAAGGCCTGTATCACTCTACAGGCTATACGGAGTCTGGGATGGGGAACACGACAACAATGTGTTCAACTAGGCCTGGTACTGAATATCCTGCCAAGTTTCACTGAAATCCAGCCAAGGGTTCAGGAAAACTAGTCCGGATAAAGTGTGTGTACAAGGGGACATAGTAAATCCTTAGGGACCAAAAATCATGATATGTGGAACTAGGCTTCGTACCGATCATCCCTGCCAAGTTTTGTGGAAATCCGGCCTGGGCTTAAGGAGAACTAGTATGTACAAAATGAGTGTATTAAAACCGTTAAAGGGTCGTAACTCCACCAAAAATCATTCAACCAAACAAGACAATGATAGCCGCAAACAAATTTCGTTGAAAGCCAACCAGTGGTTGTGGAGAACTAGTCCAGACCAAGTTCGTGTTTTATAAGAGCCAGAACTCCAACACAAATCAATCCACCGGAACATGACAACAATGCTCGCAACTAGGCTTGGTACTGATCATTCCTGTTAAGTTTCAGAAGAACTAGCCTGTACAAAGTTAGTGTAATAAAACCTTGAAAGGGCCATGACTCTGCCAACTCTCTGTTGTCTGGAAAACCATAACGAAATTGTTTGCTTTCATAAAACGCGCCGTCGGATGTCTTGTTCAAATAAACGTTTTAGATGTAGTTGTCTGAATAATAGATATGAATACTTGAACGCAGAGGTTTGGACTCGTTCACAAGGGAATACAAACATTGCATTAATAGCATTTTTCGTAAGATCACTTTAGATCTGTAGTTTTATAAAACATTTATTCATTAATACGTAAACGCCATCTTCATTTTAAAACATGAATAATGTGATGACGTTATTAAGTGGTTTTAACTCCCCTGTGGACACTATTGCACTAGTCTCTATAACAAAGGTTATAATGCTAGGCTATTCGATGTCGGGATGACACAAACAATATCTAACATGTACAAAATGTTTACGTTTTATGTGAGATGTAAATTAGCAGACTGGTGTTTCCTTTTGTCCTTACACAGGTGATGTCATCTGCTCTAAATCTGGGAACGTAATCAGCAGAATGGTCGTGTCGTCCACCATGACTCCTGGAATGCCATCAGCAGACTGGTGTTGCCATCTCTCTTTCATCCGCAGACTGGTGTTGTTGTTGTCGTCTGCCCTGACACTGAGAATTTGATTAACACACTGATGATTGTCGTCTGTCCCTACACCGGAAACTTCGTCATCAGACTTTTTTTGTTTGCCCCTGCCCAAACACTGGGAAATTTATCAGCATACTGATTTTGTACAATGCCCTTACAAAGAGAACTTCATCGTCAGATTGGTTGTAACATATTGCAAACAAACTGTTTGGAAATTCAGGAATCAAATCATCTTTGTTTTTTTGTGAAATGTGAATTTGATATATCATCACAAATGTACAATTTCGACTTAAACTTTCTATAAAAAACGGAAATAAAAGAGTTTAAAGTGTCAAAAAACACATTTCCAATTGGCGTTCCTATTTTGTTCCTATTTTGTTTTCATCTGAAACGACTGTGTGTAATGTAGGAGCTATATTCTTCTTCTGAATGGATTTCAACTATAATTAACTGAGCTGTCAATATAGAACTAACAGTACCCATACTCTCTATATGAATTATAAACGCATGCTAACAAGCAATGTACTGTTCTATCAGTAGTCGTTTTAGATGCACTGAGATTCGGTTGTCACTTTATTGAATATTTCAGACATTGATAAATGACCGGATGCACTATGTTTGGAATGGAAATACGATGATTACATAATATTAGTCAAAATATATCTGAGGTGTGCATATAAGCACCGGCTTAAGCGGTATTCTGTTTAACGTCATACAAGTTGTATTTGATGATCCCAACGTTCCAATAAAACTTTACTGATGTGTGTTCCTACAGCCGCCACCCAGCACTAAACAAACGCTAGTGTGAATATTAATACATACTGAACTCGGGATTCGTTGGATGCAACAATCAAAAACAAGAGAACAAAAATCAGCTGGTTTGGTTCTTATTGAAGTTGTATCACGTTATTGTGTAGTTCTTCTAAGCAGACTATGACTATTCATCTAACCAGCCTGTCTTTGCAGCTTTTACGGATTGTTTATCATGTGAAAGAAAGCATTAATGTGTATATATTGTGTGCATATTTTGATTACTTAGCATGCCACCAAACATAAAATCACATTACGGAAAAATTTAAGAGTTAAAAAAACAAATAAATCTAGGAAACGTATTCAGTTTTATTAAATTATTGAATATTTATTGCGCCTGTAGGATCAAATAGCTTTACTCTCACGATGTGCATATATATTACTATAGTCTAATCAATGACTTTAAGTCTATACTTATGAGAATTAGAATCAAACACATCTTTAGAAATAAACACTCTTAAGCAAACTACTTTCTTAGGTTGCAATGTTTTTCTTAGGTTGGATAAAATTACTGATTCGCAAGAAAATTGAAAAAATAATTAGGATAGCGGAAAACCCCGCACTGGTCAGTACAGGTTGGTCTGGGGAAATACATCATAATATATAGAAATATAACGCAATAAACAAAATTGAATTTAGTTGGAAGCAGAGGTTATGAAGCCTGTGTATCACAAGTAACAGTCAAAAGACGAAATTAAAACTCTAAGGTAATTAAACAACGATCAGAACCTATAAAGGCTGGATTAGTGGAACCACCTATTCGAAATTAAAGTAAGAAAAACAAAAGTATTTGAGAATGTATGACCGTTATCTAAATCCCATAAACAGCAGTAGTTAATGTACTACAGTTCTCAACTTTCTAACATTGTAGTGCACATGCATGCAATTAATGATATATTAAAAATAATAACATTCATTCTTTATAAACGTATACGTACATCCCTAAAAAAATACAGACAGGCGTATATATTAATAAGACGTTTCTTTACTAGTGAGCTTTCTTTCCTTTTTGTCTTATGTTAGTTATTCGGAGGTTTCACAATATTGTATTTCCTTTCATTGTATTCCTTTTGATTGAAATGGTGAAATGGAAATACATGGCAGTATCAAATTACCCCCAATCTCTCTCGCATAATACCGTTAGTATTCCCTTTTGACAACATGTCGACGTTAATGCTAAAAAATTAAAAAATTACTTGTACCAACACTTTCGTCATTCAGGTCTTACTTTTAGTAACGTTACTATTCAACCGGTTGAATATATAACTTATGATAATGATGCTACGAAAAGCTTTAAAATAAAAGCTAGACATATTGCAAAACTTAAGTGGATGAACAACTTGCAGACACCATAGCCTTTCGGCCTTAATAACACTATTTATCAACAAGGAAATATAACAAGGAAATATTTCCAAAGATCCTAATATTGACTCTAAATTTTCTATGCGAAAGCGTAACTCTAGTTCTCATGGACGTAGGAGTAATGGTAACATTAAACGTAAATCGCGCGTAATTATTTCAGTCGCTGATTTACATACTATTTTTAAACAGTATGGAAAGCACTCTATGCTTTCACGACTTACTTCTTTGTCCATTTCTTCACTTAAGTTGATTGACGAGGAAGCAGACAACATTTTCATGTGTACAGATCACTTGCATAACACTGCTTCCATAATTCAAAGCTACACACAACATGTTCTCCGACCCCATCTTGACCAGGAGTCTGATTACGCCAGGCATTCTCTTACAATACTATATCTTAATAAGGGTATTGATTTCATTGACGTACCTAGTATTTTTTCGAGATAATCATGTAGTTGATTCTATCCCTACATATTTCAAAAATTCCGAAAGTCCTGTAAATTGTTATAAGTATAAAATAAAATAGAAATTCAACTACAACAAAATAGTTTCTGACCTTGATATAGTAAAAAATAACACTCCGGAATGTGAATGTAGCACATCAATTTTTTTTCTATGCTCCCACAGGTCATGTCATCACTGGTAATTTTGATGTTGTTGATAAACGTATTCGGCATCTGTTTTCGAAAGGTCCTAAATATAGATTACCTTCAACTATCGATGTTAATGCCTGCGTGCTCAGATCGCCACATCCATTGAGCATTTTAGTATAAAATGGTGTCGTACAGAACATGCGTACCCAAACTCTCTTTTTACTTTTTAAAAGTCAATTTTTAAAATTATAGATACACGTATTAACTTGTATAATGCTAACCCCTCTTTACTTCCTCCGAGACCTATATTTTCCTTTCGTAATTTAAAATCGGGAATTCAAGAGGTTCATAATAAATTTGTTTTAGTTCGTGCTGATAAAACAGCTAATAATGTAATTATTGTTCGACGCATACATTACGTGAATGTTTTATCTCTGGAACTGAGTAGCACTAATTCGTATACTCCAATTCAATTTACCGAGGATGATGTTGTTTCCACACATATCACTCGGTGCACTACTTTCAAGGCTTGGGTAGACGAAAACAGAACACACTGCCAACTATGTACTGGATTCCTACATTA
Source organism: Cyrtodaria siliqua (assembly GCA_037043455.1). Classification (NCBI taxonomy): domain Eukaryota; kingdom Metazoa; phylum Mollusca; class Bivalvia; order Adapedonta; family Hiatellidae; genus Cyrtodaria; species Cyrtodaria siliqua. The sequence goes on along the minus strand of JAWPHD010001464.1, from coordinate 105,629 downwards.
CATGAAAATCCGTATAAGGCCCGCTTTATTTCTAATTTTAGTGCACCACCACAAACATCTGCAACATTTAACTTCCTGTCTTACTGCCGTTAAATATCGCGTTAAACAATATTGTGCTCAAACTTATGAAAACTCTGGGATTAATTTATTTTGGTCTATAAAAAATTCAGGAGACGTTATTGATAAGTTAAATTTGCTATAGACGTCAAGTTTCTCTACACTATATACAACCTAACCAAATCTACTCAAAGAAAAGTTTATTGCTTTTATTAAAAAAAACGTTTGCTAGAGAAAAAACTACATTTTTGATCTGTAATAATATTAAAACCTTTTTTTATACTAACGGCAGTTTGGGCAATTACACTATGTGGACTTACACTATGTGGACTTGCCAAGAAGTTTGTGAAGCACTAATCTTTCTATTAGTTAATATTTCCAGGTATGGAACTACCGTTTATAGAAAAATGTATGGTATCCCTATGGGTACGAACTGTGCACCCATTGTCGCAGATTGGTTTTGGTATTGCTATGAAAGAGTCTTTCAACAGATACCCAGGCAGATGTTATGTGTGAGGTCTGGTGCACTCTAGAACCTGTCTTTTTTGCAACTGACCGTTCCAAGGCAGTAGCCCTTTTGTCAACCCTTTTGTGTTTGTAATGTCGTATTTGGACTTTTATTCATCTTTAACTTGCCCTTTGTTACTGTGTTTGTTTGTGGTTGACTGTCGTCCTTGAACTTTTCCTGTTCGATTTTTTATAGCTTATTTTACTTCAGCGAAATATTAGGTTAAGAGTTCTTAAATTGCTTTTTTTATTTTAAAAGTAGATCAGGTCAAATAAATTGTGAAACGACATCAGCGGACATGAAATAAATGATAAGAATTATAATCATGATTAATTGATACCTCATTCACACGGTAAGACTGTCGTTTATAAAATATCCGTATAAACACTGAGAATGGTCACAGTCGTCATCTATATATACGTAAATATGAAAAGGAGATAGCTTACTTTTAATTTGAAACAGTTTTGTCATAACCTAACCAGCTAATTCGAAACAAAATGTGAACTATCATCAGCAGAAATTCCACTATTAATTATTATGTTAATCATGTTAATGATATCTATATCATGGCATTTCTTTAAATTTACTAAATCTGACATTTAGCTGAGCTACATTTTAAAATGTCAGCAGTTAATTAATTTCTTTTTGCTGCTGTGCTTGCAAGTCATATATCAACATCGATTTATTTTGTATCTTGGAGGTGAGTTTAGTGAGTACTACTGGAAACTTGAAGTTAACGTATTGCATGACTATTCATATTATTATCAACATGATCAAGGCTCTGTGTAATACAGTGTGCGAGTTTGTTCTGAAATGTCATGGTGTAATGCGTAATTTAGTATCTGTGCTGCCTTAGTGAGTGACATAAAACCTTTAAGCAGTATTCTGAGATTAGAAGATTAGAAGCTTGCTTTTCGACATGGGCGATGGATTTGATATATTAAAAACATGCTTTCCCTATGCGGTTTTATTGTGCTTAGTAAAGTCGGTGACATGTATTGTCCTCATAAAATAATAAGTTCGTCTACATAACAATAGCGCATATATAATTATACTTAGAACATGGTTTTAACCCTCAGGGGACTTTTTTGCCACTGACCATTTCAAGGCGGTAGGCCTATTGTTAACCCTTTTGTGTTTGTGATGTCTTATTTGGCCTTTTATTCATGTTAAAATGTGTTCTTTTTTTCTGTGTGTTGACTGTCGACTGTTGACTGACGTCCTTGAATGCTGCTTTTCCTGTTCGATTTTTATATCTATATTTAAATTCATATTTGTGTTGTGTTTATATTACACAAGTAAACTTATTTTGTCCTAATTGTATTGTATAAATCCTTATATAACTTCTGGTAATAACCTTCTGGTAATAACCTCAGCGCATTCGGTAGGGGTGTCGTTTCTCAGCGCGCATTCGCTACTTGGCAATGTAACCCGGGTTCGATGACTGTGTTGGCGTTATAAATTAGAAGGTGTAGTCGTCACTAAATCCGATAAGTAGGTAGTTGAGGGTTCTCCGGTTAACTCTGCAGCAGGACCCGTTAACACTGCAATTCGTTCCATCGAGAAGGATGTGTAAAATGCTGTGTAGCTAATTTAGTAATCGATGTTAAATTCAATATATTTGCTAAAAGTGCATACTATTCCAACTATTCAAATGCTCATTAAAGACTAATACCAGTTTCAGTGTTGTTTAATTGTTCTTCATGATTCACAGTTTGCCACATATTGTCATAGTGTGACTTTCTACGATGAAACAAGTTCATACCATACATTCCACATACACATTAATACGACTTATTAGTACATGACAACTATGTTTACTACTCAAGAAATATATGTGGCAAGTTCTAAATAATTATATTATACGTCAACACCGTGGGTTACACCTAATACCGCATTATGGCGGTATCGCTGCTTTTATGGCAGAAGTAACGCAGCATTTTGAAGAAAAAAAAATGTTTCCAGTATGAAAAAATGACAACAGGTAAGAAAAAATATTCGTTTATGTATTAAATCTTAGTTCTCCGAGAAACGACCGCGTGCAATCGGATCTCCATACTTTACTATAACTATCAAACGTGTTCGTTGCACCAGGAAATGTTGGGTTTTCTCAATCATTCATGATATATGTGACTAAATGTAAAAAAAATACATCTGCTCTGACTTTGAATCAAGTTATTTCCGGACTTACAGCTCGAATTACGAAACTGTGTGCTGCCAATAGACGCACATGCTACATACAAATCTATATGCAAATACTTTGGTATTAAATGTTATAGGCATTGTAAGTTTTAGAGTAAAAAATTGCGGTAACAACGCAGCCTCATGATGCAGAGTTTGGTAACGCAGCATACTATGGAGCATTCATAAAGGGTAACACCGCAGGCTATGGAGCATACATTACTGTCCATGTAGTATTTGAAAGGAGTTCGTCGACCATTTTCGTTTTCCATCTATCCACATAATTAATATATTCGCATAATGGCATTGTGATTTATACTGCAAACAATATATATTAAGCACTCAAAGAAGTTTCCCCGTTCATATCATTTAAGACTTTTTGAAATAACCTGTAGAATGTCAGCTTTTTGGCTGTTTTGTTTTACCAAATTTGCAGGTATTCACGTTCATAAACTGATAAAAAGATGTTATTCAAAATAATAGTATCAACGGAAACGGCATAATAAACGTCAGAAGTAAAACTTTATTCAGAGTATGTGACACATTCTTCGTTATACTATCTAAATATTAGAATATATTAATTATCGTTTTAATAGGATTGTTATACAAAGTCTTCAGGAAATGAACAATTCAGACATGACCCAAAGTCGAACATGGTAATTGCCCTTAGGTGGAACTATAAATATTACTAACGACCACAATAGAATTAGATAAGTCTTGCTGTTTCGATTGAAAGATTGTCATTGGATAGTCTCCCTTCACATAGTTATAATTTCTTCTGTTCCATGTAGAGGAAAAAATCCATCGTCCAATTTTGATCGACTCATGGGCAAGTTCGGCTCATGGGCAAGTTAGCCTACCGTGTTAAGGTATTTACTATTATGTAACCTGATTTCGTTTCATTTGCGATTATCACGGAGTAGGAGTTTGTCAATTTTTGTAACGATTTAGATCTACAGTAGGTACATATTGATTCACAGTTCAATAGAAACGTGACAGGTCAATGGATTCAAATAAGCAGAAGAACACGTATTACTTGTAGACCTTACTTGTTCTCGAAATAAGCCGCACAATAAACTTGCTTGACGGAGTAGAGCGTAAATTGTCACACGGTGATGCAACTACAATAAGTAAAAGTACGACATTTATCTGCAAATAACTTCGTTCTTTTTATAAAATTTACCTATATATACACTATTATACATATTTATAATCATTCACTTTGTCCCACTCTAATGTTTAAGTACTACAGTTCTACCGAAATACATGTGTACAAAAGAGGTGGGAGTGTCGAAAAGCATTTAAGATCTTATCTTGAATGACGTCAAGTGATTCCAGCAAGATTTCCACTACTCAATTGTGTGAAGTTTGCATTTTGTAACCAATATATTAGCGTCTTTGAAGGGACCGAAGGCAATCTGGAAATATATCAGTACAAGTTAATGCTGTTTAATAACTGGAAAATGTGTCTGTGGGTCACTGATGCCCAGCTTTAATGCTGTCAGTCACATAAAGTATTTCAATAAGGTGTGAAAGTATGACTCAAGGTCAGTCTAACGGAAACAGAACTAGAATATCACACTTTATTGTAAATTTATTGTAAACTGTGTAAAGTAGGACAAGGTAATTTTAACTAACAAACTTTTGATAGGACCATATTAATCTCATATGGATATAAATGTGTATGAAATTTTGAAATCCATAATTACCTATTTTTCATTGGAACATGCTGTCATGTAGTTGTTAACATGTGTACAATTTGAAAGCTGTACAGCATCTGATGTCTGCGAAATGGCCTTTATACCAAAAACTATAAATTAATTAGAAATGTGACATGTGCCGCGGGTGTCCCGCTTTAACGTTGTCAGTCACATACAGAAATGTAATAAGGTTTACGGATGTGTGTATGTCGTTTGAGAAGAAAGACACTCCATGTCCACCGCCATATGCATGCCATCTTCGGGATGGTTAAAATTTAGTACTATATCAGTTCTTTCATTGATGCCTATCGTATATGATCCACGTGGTTCAAGAGCAATAATATGGCCAGTGCTTATCCAGACAGAGGGGTACAATTCCTAAACCTGATGGTATGTTTACTTTGTTATTGTTTATCGTGTATATTAAAACTATTCATCATCATCCCTGTAAAGTTTCATGTGGTAATTGAGTGGTAACACAAAGAATGATTATGGCTCAAAAGATAATTGGATAAATGGAATGTTTACAACACAGTTTGCTACTCTACACATCTGCAGGTGAGACGATACCTCTGCCCATTATACATATTTTTATTTCGATTTAAATGGAGGGCGGGCCTGGAATATGCATTCCTGTATTGGTATGCCGTAAAACCCAGTCGAACTCAACGACTTACCTATCGTATTTACATTAGCGTTATACAGCCTCGGATTTTAAGAAATACCACCATAATAGTTTTCAGGTATTTTTTTTCAGATTATTTTCTTTCCTGTTCGACTTTTATATCTATTTTAGAAATAATCAGTAAAATCTATGACCAGAGAGATGATTTTAATTTTGATATTGTTAATTGCCCCCACTCATATGAAAATGTTCACCGAGCTACTTCTTATGGGTTCTGTGTTTCTTAACTTATTCATTCTTCTAGAGCCTGTAGTCCAGTTGAGGACTTTAATGTTCCTAATATTTTGTATAACTAAAGGCTACTCCATCAGGGGCTACTGTAAACTTCGATGACAGTAAGGTAAGTGTGAGGTTTGGTGCAGCCTAGAACCGGTTTACCCCCCCCCCCCCCCTCCAATGGCCTACTTTGCCACTGACCGTCTCAAGGCGGTAGCCCTATTGTCAACCCTTTTGTGTTTGTGATGTCGTTTGCATTTATTATTACTTTTTCCTTCTTGTTTTCTGTTTGCGTGTTTGTTTCTATGTTTTGTGGTTGACTGTCCTCCTTGAATGCTACTTTCCCTGTCCGATCTTTTTATATTTCTTCGTAAAACCTTTGCAACATTTCATTATCGTAAACTTGATCTCCTTTTAAAATATAAAAGCAATTTAAAGATTTCTGCTGCGACAGGGACTATCACAAGTTGCTTTTATTTTACAAACGTTGTAAGATAATCACGTTCATATGCTCTTTATTAATCTTGTTAAATAGTTTATCAAAACAAGTTATGCCACTATCCTTTTTGCAACGCACTGTATGTTTATTGGTTGACCCATTAACAATTCGCCACTATGCTTTCCTCGTTATACGATGACCTGACAGATTGTGGACGCTATTATAACGATTACCTAAATCCTAAAAGGAGGATAGCGTTTGATGTTTTTCTTAAATATGGTTTTCTCGTACACTTGATGGTTTGTTCTATTAATACTATGGCTTCTGGCAAGTCGATGAATATTGGATTTCCGGCTTTCCTTTTTTGTATATGCATATATACATTGTCATATATGCGTTATATTTCAACGTCGCTGTTCTTCTAACAGCACGTATTACAGCTGTAAACACTTGTTTTAGAATAAATATAACGTAATTATTTACATTATTACAGTATGAAAAACAGATAGAACAAACATAATGTGAAAAATGACTGAATTCGATATTTCGATATTTCAAGTGGGTATGGAAAACATTAGCTAAATTCACAGTTCACGAAGTTTTAAACTTGGCTAATGCTTTTCGTAGGCCCTAAAGAGATCAAACGATCGATTATAATAGATTACTTAATTGAATTGTTTCTCATTATGCATCAGTAGGTGATGGAAAATAATTTTGTTTTATTTTGACAATCGAAGCCTTTTCATAATTTATAGAAATATAGCAAATCAAACACAATTACATTTAGCCGGGAGCAGAGATTATGAAGCCTGTGTCAAGGGTGATGGATATGATATATTAGGAACATGATATCCCTATAGGTTTTATAGTGTTTGTCGGTGACATGTATTGCCCTAAAAATATAATACGTTCGTCGACTTAAAAATAGGGCATATATAATTAATTATTGATATAAAAGTCGCATTCAAGGACGACAGTCAACCACAAACACACACAGAAACAAAGAAAATTTTTAAAGATGAATAAAAGCCCAAATAAGACATCACAAACACAAAAGGTAGGGCTACCGCCTTGGAACGGTCAGTGGTAAAACAAATGCCGCTGGGGTTTAAACCAGGTTCTAGGGTGAACCAAATCTCAAACTTACCCTACCTCATCCTAATAAAAAGGGACAGTGTAAATAAAGAAATACCCTCCATAAACTATTCTCTAACCACAAGGCAGCATAAATAGGCAATATAAATAAAACACAAAGATGCTCGTGTATATATAAATACAAAAACAACAATAGCCTAGAAAGTCACAAAGAAGGTACTCAATGACTTGGCAGAAACCAGAGCAACAAGAGAATAAACCATTGAGGGCACGACAAGACAATACTATAGACAAACATCAAACGTCACCGTCCTTTTGGGCTTTAGGTAACATGGATATAGCTGATATTGTTATTGGTTTTGCTCAAACGGTCTTACATTATCTCCTCATACCTCCCCCTCCCCCACCCCCAACCCCCCACCCCCACCCACACACTCACCGCTATCAAATATTAGACTCAAAACAGGTCCTAATATTGTTTTTGAACAAGAGAAACATCACCAAAAGAGTAAAAAAAAGTTATCGAGGATGTTTATGTTCAGTGAAATAATGTATTATTTTATTGAAAGACAAATCATCCATCCCCTGTACTAGTATTCTGTACTAGTTGAACCTTCGATATGCTAGCATCCTTGATAAAAACATGTCAGGAACATGGATGATTTCCATGGCAATAATATCCTTAGCTTATACCATTATCTAGAGTGTTGAGTAATACACTGCACGTGGGTTCCAGCAGAGCAATTCATACGTCATATTGTATTCATGGTTGTCTTAACGAACAAAAGGACGACGTTGAGACAATAGTTAGAAATCACTAGAAGAAGCGTACGAGAGTGGACCTTTGGATACGGCCGAACACGATACAATCGAAATATTGCAGAAATCATACTAGTGATACTTGTTTCGGCATAATAGGACAATATAAACATATGTTTTTGGTTGACGGTGGTCCATGAATGCTAACTTTCCTGTTACGAGTTGTATATACATCACACATGTCAATTCTTCTTTGTTTCAACCATCTGTAACATCGAGTGTGAATCATAGGAGTATTGGTTTGTGTTTCGTAATTGATGTGAATGAAACACTGGAGCTGTTTTTGGTAATTTACAAGATCTGATGTTTCACAATTTATCTGTATAGTTGGAAATGATACATGTATTATGATAATAGCGCTGTATTTAACTTATACATAAAATGGAAAAATACACTGACTTAATTCTAAATATATTAACTTGTAAATGAGATTTATTCGTCTAAGTCTGTGAAATAAAGGTTTCATTTCAATGAATAATGAAAACATTGATAGAAGACCTGATGCTCTTTTTGTGCAGATCAGATGAATAGTATATCACAAGATTAATACAAGTTAGCCTTTATATGTTTCGTGGCTAGACATAACTTAACTTGTGAATCGAGTTTAAATATTACGTATCAAAAACATGAAACTATTTTATCTTCAAGCAAATGTGTTTCGTCATGAGTAATACGACTTGCCCTATTGGTAAGTGTTGTAGCAACAGCTACTGCAAGACGAAATGTATATTAAACTGTGGCTGTGCAGTCGTAATATCTATTATTTACGTTTATTTAGACAAAAAGCTTTACCGAATTACCTGGCTTCCAGGAACGTAATTAATACATGGCATGAACATGTATACATGTATAGTAATATAACACTTGAGCGCGTCCTCGTGTATGCACGGCTGGTAATCAGTGGAGATCCTTTTGGAGGTATATGGAAAAGTGCTCCAAGTCACTTTCGAGATAATATAAACAATAACGGTAAACAGGGTTTTAATTTTTCTGTTTACTGTTTCTTTGTTATTTGTTTATTAGCCTTGATATGAACAATTTGGGAATGCAGCTCCGTGTGGTGATGTTTAAGTAATAGATAGAGTCTGGTCTCAGCGAGTTGGCTTATTTAAACACCGAGATGGGCGTAGCTCATCGAGGTGTTTAAATAACCAACGAGCTGAGACAGACTCTATCTTTTTTGTAGCATGGTGTACTTAGTTACACTGTGACGTCATAGTGACCGTACTCTAAATTCCAATATCCGGTAGTTGTAGCACGGCATAGTCACGCCCCTTTAGTTACCCTAAATTAAACGATTTAATGCTCTGCATTCATCAAAGGAAATGTCACCGACCATGCTACCAACATATTGTTTACAGACATTAAGCTACATTTCAAGTAATGAAAGTTGTTATTCCACATACTTGTATTAACGCCAAATTAATGATGTCAGTTTAACTTTAATTATGGAAATGATTGCCGGACTCTATCCAAGTGGGTGTATTTAAATCACCACTGACACGCACAGACCTTAAAACGCCCCAGTAAAAGAGACGAGTGTTGTTGCTTCCAATGGGTCTCATTTTCAGTATTTATTAAAAAGTCAGATATATATGCGTACCATTTTCGGGATGGCTCATATTTCTGTACTATTCGCATTTTAAATATTGAGTTCTGCACAAACCGGGGCTAGAGGGCTTGGACGGTAGCAAGGCCTTTTCACTACCGTTCTTGAACAGTCTCAATCAAATCGAGACTACAATAGCTTTTGTATTTATCGTGTTCGACGATTTCCTGATTTCTCCTTTCATACCTTTTTATTCCTTAGTATTGTTTAATTGTAATAAATGGGCGTAATGACAATGTTTTATAACCGCGGAATAAAGGTGTGTTAAGGAATTATGAGAAAAGAAAATAAAAGCGTAAAATATAAAATGTATCTGTGCTTTATGTTTCATTTGAGCTTAAACGAACTTAGTTATAGTTTAAAAAACATTGCTATTACATTCCTGTCATTGATGTGTTAGATTGCAATATCCGAAACTTTTGTCTGATTACTTTCACATTATATGTTTGATTAATTAAAATATCCTTTTCTGGTATAATTATTATCCAATGTATAACAGTTACTACAGACACCTTTTATCAAAATAGATTCTTCATTGAAAGCAGCAGGTAGCTACTAAATGTTTCTGCCTCCAGTCATCGCAAAAATATATTGAATAGCATTTTCTTTTGTATACACCATTACAGATCCAATGGTGCAGTTATAACTATTAACGGAAATAAACAGCCTGCATTATTTGATGACGTCTATGTAAACAGAGACAACCACGCTTGGTATTTGTTCAGAGCTAGAAGAAGAGTCTGAATTACGCACGTAACCGGAATTACCTTGAAACGATTCAACAAATCAAACTGCGTTGTGCTTTGTGCATGTGTATTAATAGATACGTTACCATCAGCTGTACATCATTTCACTTCACTATATTATAAAACAAAATGAATATGAAGTAAAGGTATCGATTGTTTAATGACTAAATATCTCGGAAATTTAAAAAAAAAAAAAGGGGGAAAGTTAATATTGAAAAGTAACCTCAAAATGATTTACCGAACACTATGTTTTACCAAGAGATAGTAAAGAATATGGTATATTACTTTTATAAAATTACTACAAACGCAAGGTATGCTTAACTCATCGATAGTTACATAGTAAAATCAGGTACGCCGTTACGATCACATTTTGCAACTTTGGAAAGGACCTACCGTTTTACAAACCTTACTAAATAAATATAGATTGGTGGATTTTTACGGAATCATGAAGTTATTATTGTAGTTGGTTGCAGTTTTCTTGACATAACACAATTGTAAGCATCGTGTCCACTATATTCCTTTTTCGATTTACAATTACAGATGCGTATCTCATAATATGTATGTAATACTGTTGTTCATATTGGTGTTGTTTATTATTATATTTGAAAAATACAGGCATGAATTTTCTACACTTTACGTTACTCTACCGGATACTAGTAACCTTATAAAAAAATCCTAATAGCTCTTATACAAAATACTTTCGCCAGGGAACAAACTACTTTTGTAGCCTGTAACAACACCAGGGTGTTTGCTACCAACAGTGATCCCGATGGTTACAATTTATGGACTTGTCAACAAGTCTGTAAATCACTATCATTCGTATTAGACAACATTTTTGACAGGTTTGGACATACCGTGTATAGGCAAACCGTTGGCATTCCTATGGGTACTAACTGTGCACCCCTTGTCGTAGATTTGTTTTTATATTGCTACGAACGTGACTTGATGTTAGGCCTTCCTCCAGATACACAAGTTGATATCATCGACGCTGTTAATAGCACCTCACGCTGTCTGATATACTTAATTTGGATAATCCTTTCTTTTCTTTTATGGTTCCTAACATTTATCATACAACTAAAACTCAATAAAGCTATCGTTTCGGATTCTGTCACTCCGTTTCTTGATTTACATTTTTCTCTAAAATGTATGATAAGAGAGATGATTTCAATTTCGATATTGTGAATTATCTACATTTAGATGAGAATATCCCCAATACTGTTTCTTATGGCGTGTATATTTCTCGACTGATTCGTTTTGCCAGAGCTTGTAGCCGTGTTGAGGACTTCAACCTTCGTAATCTTAACATTACTGAAAAGCTCTTCCAACAGGGTTTCCGTTACCATAAGTTGGTTTATAATAAACATATTTTATTTCGCAAATGTTTTAGAACATATCATTTGTACAAAATAGAAGTAAAAGGATTAGAACGCATGTAAGATACTTATGATGTTCTTCTCCTATACCATAAGTTACGTAATACTTTTTCTAAGTTTTATTGTCGTAACACTGATCTGCTCGACAAATATATTAGCAATCTTAAAACACTTCTGCGACAAGGTTTATCACAACCCGTCTTTTAATGAGAAGTGATTTACAAACTTACGAAGATTATCTGTCATTTGATATATTATATACATCAACATGTTTGTATTTTTTCTGTTTTTTCTTATAACACCTATCTACGCTTTCTCATATGTAAGGGTTAACTCGTAGGCGGGAATTATTTTTATTTACACTGTCCTGTTGTTTCGGGATGATGACAGGGTAAGAGTGAGGTTTGGTTCACCCTTGAACCGGTTTAAACTCCATGGTGGTCTCTTTTGCCACGGACCGTTCTAAGGCGGTGCCCCTGTTGTCAACCCTTATGTGTTTGTGATGTGCTTTTGTACTGAATGTGTTTGTGATGTACCTTTTGAATCACCTTTGCATTGTAATACTTGTTGGAGTGACTGTATTCTCTGGATTCTACTCTTCCTGTTGGACTTATAATCTGTTCTTTGATCTAAGATACATAGTTTAATTGCAAATGGTAACGATAGTAGATTGAAATTCATTATAGATGAAATCATACATTATCTGTAAAGAATATTTATCTACCACTAAATAATTCATATACATCACGATTAGGAAAACATTACATTTCATAATATTTATTGTCATTCTACTCAATAAAATACTTGATCGTGTCGATCTTAACAATTTTGCCGACAGACAGGGTGTCTGAGATAAAATCTTATCTCGGCAGTTACTTTCCTATCCCGTCAGGTGCACCTCTTTTTATCTTTGATGAAGTCAGAGTATTTTTGAACGAATTTGTTTTGGAAAAAAGATCAATTAAATGATTTTAAACAATCAGCTTGATATATAGAATATAATGTTAGTGCTTGATCATATCCAGTTGATCATGTTCCTCAGGGAAAAGCCTCTGGCTTCATTTTATTTCTCAGCATCACCTGATAAACTGGATATGATCAGGTACTAACATTATATTCTCTGTATAATATATTTGACTTCAACGTTACAAATATATCCTCAAAATACTTTATAGAATATAGACGGCGCCTTTTAATAACCTAAAAACCGACATAGACATAACATGTTGACGGTGTTCAGCATGTAAACAGAAACTAAATGATATATAGGGTCCTATAGAAACCACAACGTCCGAACGCAATAGCATCGTAGGTCCGCACTGTACTGCAAACAAGGACTTGGAACTACAATGAAAGAGACAAAAAACAACAGAAAGGGTGGTGAAGACAGGGTTACCGACTTCGAACGGTCAGTAGGCAATAAGACCTACTGGTTAGCTTGAATCGATTTTATATGCGCACAATCCTCGCTATTATCCTGTCTTCAGCGCCCAGATAGACAAGACAGTGTAAACAAAACTAAATCCCATCAAAAGGAAATCTCTAACAATAAAGTCCACATCCAGAGAAACCAACTAAAGATATACATACAAAAAAATAAACATCTTAGGATGTATCCAGAATCGTACTGAGCAACCATAGTAGTTGCAGCTAAAGAGAAGACCAATCTAGGGTACGACCAGAAAACCCGAGGGACGAAAGCTCATGCACCCACCTCCCTTAGTTGGGGTTTCAGTAGGTACAATCATAGAGTCCCAAGAGGTAGTCCAGTCATCGCACAAGTGAAAAGTGAAGCGTAATGACTGACTGTAGAGGGGTCAATCACTAAACATGCAGTGCGCTGTAAAACCAAGGGGTTATATCCTTTTCTGACGAACTTCCTGATTAAATTTGTAAAGCGGTCAGAAAACCCGTCAGACCCCTTTAACTTTCGAAGTTTATAGACCACATCTCCATAAAATGAGGGTTGTGATATGCCTAGTCGCAGAAGTGTTTTAATGTTGGTGTTGTACTTTTCCAGCAGGCCCTCGTTGCGGCGGTAGAATTTAGAGAAATATCTACGTAGTTTGTGATAACGAAACCCCTGCTGAAGAAGTTTACTTGTAATAACTTGATTACGATCATTGAAGTCTATAACATCATTAGCAAATCGAATGAGCTGGGAGATATACACCCCATATGAGGTAGCACGAGGTACATCTCCATCCAGGAGTGGATAGTTAACGATGTTAAAATTGAAATCATCTCTCTTATCATAGATTTTAGTATGAATACAATCAATTGAAATCGAGAGATGAAGATCGAGAAATGCTGCTACAGTATCCGAACTGTTGGCTTTATTCAACGTGAGCTCTGGTGGATAAATGTTAGTAACCATATGAGCAAAGAACGGATTATCAATATTGAGTATCAATATTGATACAACCAGGGAATTATTAAGACGAATTATTATTAATTATTATTATCAAAACGTGCAACCAGGGAATTATTAAGTTTACCATTTACAGCGCATCTGTGGCCGTGACAATAAAGACGCTGCGTCTAAACTTTTCTCGTCTTTAACCGCTATGGGTTCGAATCCCATTGGGAGCTCGACTTGTCAAATACGAAAGTGTCGATGCCTAACAAATACAGATGTACCGATGACAAGGTTGTAGATCATGGATATTACTTGTTCTGTTTTGGTAAAATAATCCACAGTGGGAGTTCTGTAATGTGTTTTATTAAATTTGTTTCAGTGTATTTAATGCTTAGCGTCTCATTAATCAGATAACAAACCAACACGAGATGATGTTTGTTCAATTGCATATTCAAGTTCTGAAACTGTCATTCTATAATACTGATGTCATCATTTAGTAGTTCATGAAGATATGCGTGTTGTGTCATAATACACGAGTGAACAAATATATTAGTCTGAATCCTAGCTACACTAGACATTCTATGAAAACGAATCTAGGAAGCGTGCGCAGGCGGAATAAAAAATGGTATCTGGAAAGTACGGCTATTTGCTAAATATGTAGGTGTATATATGTGTTACTCCCATTTATGATTAATTTGGTTTGCGTATGGCAAGCCTTTGAATGTCAAATGTTTGGGGGGAAAAATGTTGCATAGTGCATGTTGCAGAAACATAGTGCATGGCAACAGAACGAAATTGTGCAATTCTTCGCAAAAATATCAAAGTTAAGCCTTTATTTGGTCATAGTTATACACAGACAACCATTAAAAACACATAAAATAAATGAAAATTTTGGTTTTCAAATTGGGCATGGCCTCGCTTGATACTTCATCAAAGTTAAACATCTGTACCATGTGTACAGGCATTTATTGCATATTCTTTTTTTGTATTGTTGTTTGTTGGATTTTATTGAAAGAACTTAAAACTGTGGTTATCAAAACCCGAGGACATATATAGATATGCTTTACTTACATGCTAATCGGACATCCATGTTATTTTCTATTTCCTTAAATTCGCTTTTTGAGTTTTTCATCTGAAACATTTACAATGTTTACATTCTGACTTCTGTTTTGTGTTATTAATAATATGGGTTGTGTTAAAAAGCATTGCCATTGCTTTGGAAATCTATATTATAAATAAGGTTAAATGCGTTATAAAATATTTGTTTTAAAAAGCAACACAAATGGAAAAACAACAACATTAAAGTATCGTAATTTGCGGATTTATGTTGTTCCAGATCAATACTTGCTGAACAGGACTTTAAGATCATTAATAACACTGGTCGTAGGCCCACAGTTTTAATGTTGTGTAAGTCCTAAATACCAGGGCCTGTATTCATAAAGCAACTTAAGTGGAAAATAACAATTTATGATTTTTGTATATTTTTAAATCTCGTTATTAACCTCTCAGGAACACTACAAACCATCTATTTTATGATAAATATTCAACTGTACATTTGGCTTAATATCCATAATTTTATTACAATTTTAAGAAAACGTCCTAAATCTGACATTGACTGTGTCATGTGTGTTACGTACAAGTTAAACTAAATTTGACGAGAGGATACACATACATACACATTCTCACAAGTTATATTGTTTGCCTATCTCGCAACATCACACGCGGAATATGTGCAGCTTCATTCATTTGCTAACAATTTAGATGTGTTGCTTAAACGTAACTTTGTACTAAACTAACCTAATCTTTGTTGTGCATGTTTTCTGTTTAAAATCGCTTAACATTACGTTGAGTAAGGTATC
This sequence comes from Cyrtodaria siliqua, assembly GCA_037043455.1. Classification (NCBI taxonomy): domain Eukaryota; kingdom Metazoa; phylum Mollusca; class Bivalvia; order Adapedonta; family Hiatellidae; genus Cyrtodaria; species Cyrtodaria siliqua. Next base: position 89,983 of record JAWPHD010001464.1, on the reverse strand, counting down.
GGGCGTAACGTCAGAGGTATGGAAATGAAATATACTAACTTCTCAATAACCAATCGGTATTGAGTATTTTTATCAACTAAAGATATGTTATATATACACATACTTCATTGACAGCCAATAACGAATTCAATGTTGACATAAACATGCGTTTCAATGAGAAAAGTAATGAAAATTGAGGACTATAATATAAGTTAGTCACTACACGTTGTATATTCGTGCAATGTTACTGTACATGCCTCATTATCGATATATACCATTTCCAAATCTGAATGTAAATAATGAGCGGTAATTACAGCTAAATGTAGATAATGAGCAGTAGCTACAGCTAAATGCAAATAATGAGAAGTAGTTACTGCAAATAATGAGCGATAGTTACAGCCAAATGTAAATAATGAGCGGTAGTTACAGCTAAATGTAACAAATGAGCAGTAGTTACAGCAAAAACTGAGCAGTATTACAGCTAAATGTAAATAATGAGATATAGATACAGCTAATTTAAATAATGAGCGGTAATTGCAGCTAAATATAAATAATGAGCGGTAGTTACAGCTAAATTTAAATAATGGGCGGTAGTGACAGCTAAATGAAAATAATGAGCGGTAGTTACAGCTAAATTTAAATAATGGGCGGTAGTTACAGCTAAATGAAAATAATGAGATATAGATACAGCTAATTTAAATAATGAGCGGTAATTGCAGCTAAATGTAAATAATTGGCGGTAGTTACAGCTAAATGAAAATAATGAGCAGTATTACAGCCAAATGTAAAAAATGAGCGATAGTTACAGCTAAATGTCAATAATGAGAGGTAGGTACAGCTAAATGTGAATAATGGGCAGTAGTTACAGCCAAATGTAAATAATAAGCAGTATTACAGCCAAATGTAAAAAATGAGCGATAGTTACAGCTAAATGTCAATAATGAGAGGTAGGTACAGCTAAATGTGAATAATGAGCAGTCGTTACAGCCAAATGCTAAATAATGAGCGCTAGTTACAGCTAAATGTCAATAATGAGCGGTAGTTACAGCTAAATGTAAATAATGAGCGGTAGTTCTAACTAAATGTAAATAATGAGCGGTTAGAACATAAATGAGCGGTAGTTCTAACTAAATGTAAATAATGAGCGGTAGTTCTAACTAAATGTAAATAATGAGCAGAAGTTACAGCAAATAAGGAGCAGTAGTTACAGCTAAATGTGAATAATGAGAGGTAGGTACAGCTAAATGTAACGAATGAGCAGTAGTTACAGCCAAATGTGAATAATGGGCAGTAGTTACAGCCAAATGTAAATAATGAGCGATAGTTACAGCTAAATGTAAATAATGAACGGTAATTACAGCTAAATGTAAATAATGAGCGGTAATTACAGCTGAATGTGGTAGGTACAGCTAAATGTAAATAATGAGCAGTAGTTAGAGCAAATAATGAGCAATATTACTGTTAAATGTCAATAATGAGAGGTAGGTACAGCCAAATGTAAATAATGAGCAGTCGTTACAGCCAAATGTAAATAATGAGCGCTAGTTACAGCTAAATGTAAATAATGAGCGGTAGTTCTAACTAAATGTAAATAATGAGCAGAAGTTACAGATAAATGTAAATAATGAGCGGTACTTACAGCTAAATGTGAATAATGAGAGGTAGGTACAGCTAAATGTAACGAATGAGCAGTAGTTACAGCCAAATGTGAATAATGGGCAGTAGTTACAGCCAAATGTAAATAATGAGCGGTAGTTACAACTAAATGTAAATAATGAGCAGTAGTTACAGCAAATAATGAGCAGTATTACAGTTAAATGTAAATAATGAGCAGTAGTTACAGCCAAATGTAAATAATGAGCGGTAGTTACAGCTAAATGTAAATAATGAACGGTAATTACAGCTAAATGTAAATAATGAGCGGTAATTACAGCTGAATGTGGTAGGTACAGCTAAATGTAAATAATAAGCAGTAGTTAGAGCAAATTATGAGCAATATTACTGTTAAATGTAAATAATGAGAATGTAAATAATGAGCAGTAGTTACAGCCAAATGTAAATAATGAGCGGTAGTTACAGCTAAATGTCAATAATGAGCGGTAATTATAGCTAAATGTAAATAATGAGCGGTAATTACAGCTGAATGTGGTAGGTACAGCTAAATGTAAATAATGAGCAGTAGTTAGAGCAAATAATGAGCAATATTACTGTTAAATGTAAATAATGAGAATGTAAATAATGAGCAGTAGTTACAGCTAAATGTAAATAATGAGAGGTAGGGTACAGCTAAATGTAAATAGTGAGCGGTAATTGCAGCCAAATGTAAATAATGAGCGATATTTACAGCCGAATGCAAATAATGAGCGGTAGTTACAGCCAAATGTGAATAATGAGAGGTAGGTACAGCTAAATGTAAATAGTGAGCGGTAGTTACAGCTAAATTTAAATAATGGGCGGTAGTTACAGCCAAATGTGAATAATGAGAGGTAGGTACAGCTAAATGTAAATAGTGAGCGGTAATTGCAGCCAAATGTAAATAATGAGCGGTAGTTACAGCTAAATGTATATAATGAGCGGTAATTGCAGATAAATGTAAATAATTAGCGGTAGTTACAGCTAAATGTAAATGTAAATAATGAGCGGTAATTACAGCTAAATGTAAATAATGGGCGATAACTACAGCTAAATGAAAATAATGAGCGGTAGTTACAGCTAGATGTAAATAATGAGCGGTAAATACAGCTAAATGAGCGGTAATTACAGCTAAATATAAATAATAAGCATTAGTTACAGCTAAATGTAAATAATGAGCAGTAATTATAGCTAAATGTAAATAATGAGCGGTAATTACAGCTAAATGTCAATAGTGAGCGGTTATAACAGCTAAATGTAAATAGTGAGCGGTAGTTACAGCTTAATGTAAATAATGAGCGGTAGTTACAGGTAAATGTAAATAATGAGCGGTAATTACAGCTAAATGTAAATAATGAGCGGTACTTACATCTAAATGTAAATAATGAGCGGTAATTACATTTAAATGTAAATAATGAGCGGTAATTACAGCTTAATGTTAATAGTGAGCGGTAATTACAGCTAAATGTAAATAATGAGCGGTAATTGCAGCTAAATGTCAATAATGAGCGGTAATTACAGCTTAATGTTAATAGTGAGCGGTAATTACAGCTAAATGTAAATAATGAGCGGTAGTTACAGCTGAATGTAAATAATGAGCGGTAATTACAGCTAAATATCAATAATGAGCGGTAATTACAGCTAAATGTTAATAGTGAGCGGTAATTACAGCTAAATGTTAATAGTGAGCAGTAATCACAGCTAAATGTTAATAGTGAGCAGTAATTACAGCTAAATGTAAATAATGAGCGGTAGTTAGCGGTAATTACATCTAAATGTAAATAATGAGCAGTAATTACAGCTAAATGTTAATAGTGAGCGGTAATTACAGCTAAATGTAAATAATGAGAGGTAATTACAGCTAAATGTTAATAGTGAGCGGTAATTACAGCTAAATGTAAATAATGAGCGGTAATTACAGCTAAATGTAAATAATGAGAGGTAATTACAGCTAAATGTTAATAGTGAGCGGTAATTACAGCTAAATGTGAATTATGAGCGGTAATTACAGCTAAATGTAAATAATGAACGGTAGTTAGCGGTAATTACAGTTAAATGTCATTAATGAGCGGTAAATAAACTTAAATGTTAATAGTGAGCGGTAATTACATCTAAATGTAAATAATGATCTGTAATTACAGCTAAATGTAAATAATGAGCGGTAATTACAGCTTAATGTTAATAGTGAGCGGTAATTACAGCTAAATGTCAATAATGAGCGGTAATTACAGCTAAATTTTAATAGTGAGCGGTAATTACAGCTAAATGTTAATAGTGAGCGATAATTACAGCTAAATGTTAATAGTGAGCGGTAATTACAGCTAAATGTAAATAATGAGCAGTTATTACAGCTAAATGTCAATAATGAGCGGTAATTACAGCTAAATGTTAATAGTGAGCGATAATTACAGCTAAATGTAAATAATGAGCGGTAGTTAGCGGTAATCACAGCTAAATGTCAATAATTAGCGATAATTACAGCTAAATGTAAATAATGAGCGGTAGTTAGCGGTAATTACAGCTAAATGTCAATAATGAGCGGTAATTACAGCTAAATGTTAATAGTGAGCGATAATTACAGCTAAATGTAAATAATGAGCGGTAGTTAGCGGTAATCACAGCTAAATGTCAATAATTAGCGGTAATTACAGCTAAATGTCAATAATGAGCGGTAATTACAGCTAAATGTTAATAGTGAGCGGTAATTACAGCTAAATGTAAATAATGAGCGGTTATTACAGCTAAATGTTAATAGTGAGCGGTTAATACAGCTATATGTAAATAATGAGCGGTAATTACAGCTAAATGTCAATAGTGAGCGGTAATTACAGCGTATAATGTCTTGCATTCATTCCATCTGATTCCCATTCATGTATGTTACATTTACCTGCCTTGCTTATTAACATTGTAATTATTGTTTGTATACAAGTGTGTTTTGGTTGACTGTGAAAACTACATTTTCTTTGTGACTTGTAATATAAAAGTCGAACAGGGAATGTAGCTTTAATTGATTTAATTAATAATTCCTCGTTTATACATAGTTTACTTAAATAAATCAATTAAATCAGAGACTTTAATACAAGTAAAATTCAACTGTTATTCCATGATTCAGATGTAATCCTGCATGCACGCGTAGGTATATGCGTGTCTGTCAATACAACGAAGGTTCATGTGCGGACTCTAAATTAGTATTCAAATACTGTTCAAATTATATATCATTATGCAACACTGAAAATTGTTTCCAGGAGAGTTTTTGCTATCAAAAGCATCATAAGTTGTTTGTTGTAGCACCGTTGGACACTATGATATCTTGTTTAGTATTTTTACAGGTTAATACATGGCGGAGCTGTGCCTTTTAGTTATTATAGCACCCAGAGAATAAGAATGGCCGGAGAGCTTAAAGCCCGATGATATATTCATAATTCGAGGCTATTATCACTGAAAGGCACTGCTCAGCCAAGGATTTGTCTTTTTGTTAGATGTCTACCAAAATATAAGCTAAATTCAGCGGTGAGTGGGGAGCATTAGTAGGGATGGCGGCGGGTGGACTGATGTTCAAAAGCCCTACCTATCTTAAATCGGAGTGTTCACGATATATATCATACTCCTCCTGTTTGTAGGCATAGCATATGGTTTAAGATTTCAAAAGCTACTGTTCTTGTTTAATAGAAGACAAACCAATAATCATGGAAATGGTAGACCTATATAAGAAAATGAGATGTGCTTTTGAAAATCAAAATCTCTACATGTTTGCTGCACAATGCAAATTACCAAAGACATATATTTTTAGAAAATGGTTTAATGAAAATAACATAACTAAGCAAATGAGTGGAAGCAAATGAAATCAGTCAAATATTTTAAAAATATATGGAAAGTTAATATTTGATCTTTTACCATGTCGAGTATATCATGATGTCGGTATTAACGTTGGTGACGTCACCGTCTTCAAGTGGCAGGGCCATTATCATTATCGATTTTTGGACCTGATGTGCAAGGCCGAAAAACGATAATGGGTCGAGAGACTTCATAATACAACATGTTTAATAACAAAGGTGTTATTTTATTACGGTAGATATGTAATAAACTTCATTTATGGAATCTAAAGTACTATTCAAATACTATTCAAATGATATATCATTATGCAACACTGAAACAGTTTCAAGGAGAGTTTGTGCTATCAAAAGCATCAGAAGTTGTTTGTTGTAGCACTGTTTGGACACCTATGATAGCGTGTTTAGTATTATTACAGGTTAATACATGGCGAAGCTGTGCCTTCAGTTATTATAGCCCCAGGGAATGAGAATGGCCGGAGGGTTTTAGCCCGATGATATATTCATAATTCGGGGCTACTATCACTCAAAGGCACTGCTCAGCCATGGATTTACCTTTTTGCTACATGTCTACCTAAATATAAGCTAATTACAGTGGGAGTTGAGACAGCATGGGTGTGGATGGTGTCGGGAGGGCGGGCGGGCGGGCTCACTGGACTGATTTTTTTAAAACCCTAACTATCTTAAATCGGAGTGTTCACGATATATGACATACTCCTGTTTGTAGACATAGCATATGGTTTAAGATGTCAAAATCTACTGATCTTGTTTAATAGAAGACAAACGAATAATCGTGGAAATGGTAGACCTATGTAAGAAAGAGTATGAGAGTGGATCTCTGGAAACGGCCGAACATGACACGTACGAAATATTGTAGTCTCGGTTTGATTGAGACTGTTCATGAACGGTAGTGAAATATACTAGCTACCGCTCACGCCCTCTAGCCCCGGGCTGAGCAGATCTCAATATTCATGAAATCAATAGTACATAATTTTAACCATCCCGAAGATGGCATGCATATGGCGGTGGAGATAGAGATATTTGCTTCCCCCATGTCTAGCCGCGTATGGTCTCAGTATCTAACAAAATACTATGCCCCGAAGAGCGAAATAAACAAAATGGAATTTAGTTGGGAACAGCGGTTATGAAGCCTGCGTATCACAAGTAATAGCCAAAAGACTAAATTAAAAAGCAGATAACATATAGCTAGATCTAAATGAGTTGTGATTATGAAAAACAAAATCTCTACACGTTTGCTGCACAATGAACATTATCAAAAAAACAATTTTTTGGAAAATTGTTGTGATAATTGTACGTTGGATTGAAAATAACATAAAATCGGAGTGTTCACGATATATATCATACTCCTCCTGTTTGTAGGCATAGCATATGGTTTAAGATTTCAAAAGCTACTGTTCTTGTTTAATAGAAGACAAACTAATAATCATGGAAATGGTAGACCTATATAAGAAAATGAGATGTGCTTTTGAAAATCAAAATCTCTACATGTTTGCTGCACAATGCAAATTACCAAAGACATATATTTTTAGAAAATGGTTTAATGAAAATAACATAACTAAGCAAATGAGTGGAAGCAAATGAAATCAGTCAAATATTTTAAAAATATACGGAAAGTTAAAATTTGATATTTTACCATGTCGAGTATATCATGATGTCCGTATTAAAGTTGGTGACGTCACCGTCTTCAAGTGGCAGCGCCATTATCATTATCGATTTTTGGACCTGATGTGCAAGGCCGAAAAACGATAATGGGTCGAGAGACTTCATAATACAACATGTTTAATAACAAAGGTGTTATTTTATTACGGTAGATATGTAATAAACTTCATTTATGGAATCTAAAGTACTATTCAAATACTATTCAAATGATATATCATTATGCAACACTGAAAACAGTTTCAAGGAGAGTTTATGCTATCAAAAGCATCAGAAGTTGTTTGTTGTAGCACTGTTTGGACACCTATGATAGCGTGTTTAGTATTATTACAGGTTAATACATGGCGAAGCTGTGCCTTCAGTTATTATAGCCCCAGGGAATGAGAATGGCCGGAGGGTTTTAGCCCGATGATATATTCATAATTCGGGGCTACTATCACTCAAAGGCACTGCTCAGCCATGGATTTACCTTTTTGTTACATGTCTACCTAAATATAAGCTAATTTCAGTGGGAGTTGAGACAGCATGGGTGTGGATGGTGTCGGGAGGGCGGGCGGGCGGGCTCACTGGACTGATTTTTTTAAAACCCTAACTATCTTAAATCGGAGTGTTCACGATATATGACATACTCCTGTTTGTGGACATAGCATATAGTTTAAGATGTCAAAATCTACTGATCTTGTTTAATAGAAGACAAACGAATAATCGTGGAAATGGTAGACCTATATAAGAAAGAGTATGAGAGTGGATCTCTGGAAACGGCCGAACATGACACGTACGAAATATTGTAGTCTCGGTTTGATTGAGACTGTTCATGAACGGTAGTGAAATATACTAGCTACCGCTCACGCCCTCAAGCCCCGGGCTGAGCAGATCTCAATATTCATGAAATCAATAGTACATAATTGTAACCATCCCGAAGATGGCATGCATATGGCGGTGGACATAGAGATATTTGCTTCCCCCATGTCTAGCCGCGTATGGTCTCAGTATCTAACAAAATACTATGCCCCGAAGAGCGAAATAAACAGAATGGAATTTAGTTGGGAGCAGCGGTTATGAAGCCTCCGTATCACAAGTAACAGCCAAAAGACTAAATTAAAAAGCAGATAACATATAGCTAGATCTAAATGAGTTGTGATTATGAAAAACAAAATCTCTACACGTTTGCTGCACAATGAACATTATCAAAAAAACAATTTTTTGGAAAATTGTTGTGATAATTGTACGTTGGATTGAAAATAACATAACTAAGCAAATGAGTCGAAGCAAATGGATTTTTTAATTTTATCATGTCGAGTGTATGATGACGTCGGTAGTAAAGTTGATGACGTCACCGTCTTCAAGTGGCCATTATCATTAGCGATTTTTGGACCTGCTGGGCAAGGCCGAAAAACGATAATTGGTCGAGAGACTTCATAAAACAACATGTTTAATAACAAATGTGTTATTATATTTCGGTAGATATGTAATAAACTTGATTTATACCATACACAATATATGTTACAGTACTCAGAACGAAACAATCATTATAATTGTGTTCATTTTTAAAGTTGGTCTTTGTTTCTGTGTTTGTTTGTGGTTGACTGTCGTCCTTGAATGCTACTTTTCCTGTTCGATTTTTATATCCACATTGTCTAGTCGCAATGACGGAACATTCTAGGCAAAGTTGGTTGGATGGTCATTATCTATGGCCTGAGGGACAGCCAAGGGAGACTAATCAATTTTGAAGTTTGCATTTAGGTTGGATGTATTACTTACCTTCAGCATGGTTCACACCAGAGTTGGAGAGAATTGCATCTATCATCAAAATTTGTTTTATAGCTACTACATGTACTAAAGGTCAGAGTTCGCCCGGATCAGTTTACATGTTTACATGTAGTTACTGTAGGTGGGCTCATGAATCCTATAATTTACATTTAGTGCACGTTGATGATTATATCGATCATACAAAGAATACTTGCGTATAAGAATTTATGATTATAGCGATCATAAACATAATGATGAGAATGCTAACAGAGGTATATATATTATGCTATTATAAAATGGTTGATTGCAAACGGGCTTAATGATCTTCAGCCATCGGTTGATTTGGAATTTTCACTGTCTCCACTTTGGCACTTGAGTGAGAACTAAGGGAGATCATTGATGCCTAATAACCGCCACATGTTTGTTAAGTTGTTGGACTTTTTGTTACTAAATATAATAATATAAGGGACCAGGCAATATTTATCGGGGGGTTGGGACCGGTGCAAATACAAATGTTGTATAAAAAAATGTACGTCCCATGGCAAGCAAACAAAAAAGAAGGTATCGTCCCATGGTTTGTCGCGACAAAAAACGTACCTGTCCCATGCCATTTTGCACCATTCCCAATGCCCAGGAAAATACTGCCTGGTCCATAAGCACCCTCCTTACCAAATGAGGTTTGTAGGAATGACAGCACTCAACATCTCCATAAAAATGAGAGTAATGCAGGAATGACACCGCTCGACATCTCCATTAACATGGGAGTAATGCAGGAATGACAGCACTCGACATCTCCATGAAAATTAGAGTAATGCAGAAATGACAGATTTTAATTTTGAGAGGATTTATTTAAATAGTGTCAGTTTATTTAAATTGTGTCGATTAGTTGAAATATAGTGAATTTAATTAAATTGTTGCACATTTAGTAAAACCATTTATTTAGGATTCACAAACAATTATTTAAATCAAAACCATTCAATTAAGTCGTATGGATATATTTAAATCGTGAGGATATAATCTAAATCGTAAGGATATACTTTAAATCGAGAGCATTTATTTAAATCGTGTCGATTTATTTAAATCGTGTCATTTTATTTAAATCGTGTCAATTTATTTAAATATGCTGCAATCCATGTTAAATAGTGAAAAAAACAAATAGCTTTCGAGCTAAATATTATTATGTTTTTTACAAACGGCGCACCATTGTTTTATTTCATAATTTCAGTCCATTATTTATTTTGAAAAACATCACCAGAACATTGCAGAGATAATATGTATGCAAATGAAGTTTGCTGCAAAGTGTTTTACTATGTAAATGAGGTCTCTGGCAAAGAAGGAGCAAACATCGCCAAAATATCGCCAGAAGATTACAGCTAAAAGTGTTATGCAAATGAAGTGTGCTGAGAAGTTGCCGCACACATTTACTATGCAAATGAGGTCTGCGGCAAAGTTGCGGTGAACATCATTAGAACCTTATTGCAGCAATGTGTGCCGCAGAGTTGCAGCAAACAGTCGCCAGAAGCCTTTATTTTTGGTAAGGGGGCCTTTTATGGTCTAAGATCACTGCTTCAATATTTGTAATTGTTTAAAGTTTTTTGGGGTGGAAAGAGTTTGACTGTCGTTTGCATTTATTATTTCTTTTGCCTTCTTGTTTGTCTGTTTGCGTGTTTGTTTCTGTGTTTTGTGGTTTACTGTCCTGCTTGAATACTACTTTCCCTGTCCGATCTTTTTACATTTCTTTAAAAAAGTGTACGTCCCATGGCAAGCTAGCGGAAAAATAAAGTATCGTCCCATGGTTTATCGCGATAAAAAAAGTACCTGTCCCATGCCATTTTTCACCGGTCCCAATACCCCAATAAATATTGCCTGGTCCCTAACTATGAATCGCAAATGGTTGTCGTTTTTCATTAACACAATTATTCCAGAATGTTGTGTCATATAAATTAATCATTTTTACGTCTATTCAAGGCGTTGTATAGTTTGTATTTGCTTTTGCTGTATGACTGTGTACTTTCAATAGGTGTATAAAACTTGCTTTTATTAATTTCCTGTCCTGATATTAATTTTTAATGCAATAATAATAATATTATATTTTACTTCTTTCTATAAAATGATGCGTGTATTCTCACATTCATTCGAAGGGCTGGATTAAGCAGTATTGTTTGTACTGAAAACTTTGTATAGTTTGCATTTGTTTTTGGTTCTATGATAATTTACATTTTATACGAGTGTAAAACATTTTTGTATTAACTTCCCGTCCTTTTTTAAAAAAAAAGTGATATGTGATTATTAAACCGTGTTTCACAATAACTTCCACAGCTATTACCTTCCCGTCCTTTTTTAAAAAAAGTGTGATATGTGATTATTAAACCGTGTAACTGTTTCACAATAACTTCCACGGCTATATGGTTGCTTCAACAAACATAATTAGTTAGACTAATTATTTTCCAATTAATCTGCAACACGGGATAATTAGAAATTAGTTTTACTAAACAGACACAAAATTAAAAACAGCAGCTACGTCAGTTCTCTCCCGGTCAGACAAAAGCACAATGCTATTTAATTGCTCGTACTGTCATCATGAGATAATCAATGTGCATTTAAAATTAATAACGGAAACAATAATCAGATATTATTGGCATCGTAGGTCCGCACTGTACTGCAAACAAGGACTTGATAATACAATGAAATAGACAAAAAAAAACAGAAAGGGCTGTGAAGACAGGGTTACCGAATTGGTATGGTCAGTAGGCAATAAGGCCTACTGGTTAGCTTGAATCGATTTTATATTCGCACAATCCTCGCTATTATCCTGTCTTCATCGCCCACATAGACAAGACAGTGTAAAAAAAACTACATCCCATCAAAAGTAATTCTCTGCCAATAAAGTCCACATCCAGAGAAACTAACTAAAGAAACACATACAGCATAATAAACATCTCAGGATGTATCCAGAATCGTACTGAACAACCATAGTAGTTGCAGCTTAAGAGAAAACCAATCTAGGGTACGACCAGAAAAATAGCAGTACAAAATCAAATCTGCAACAAGTGGCGCACAGTTAGTACCCATAGGAATACCAACAACCTGGCATGAATAGTTTAACCGTATCTTATAAAGATGTTATCCAGAAGAACAGATAAGGCTCTACAAACATCAGTACAAGTCCACAAATTATACTTATCAATGGGGGCGTAAGTAAAGAAAGCGCTGACATTATTAAATGCGCAGATCCTTGAACATGAAAAAAACAAAATCTAAAATACCTTAAAGTAAATACTAATATTGAATATTTAGGTCATTCCCCTACATTAAAGCTACAGAGTCCCTGTATCAATCGATTTCTTCTTTGTAGGCGTGTCTTTATTTGTAACTTCATGTTCACCAGCTCATGTCGAAATCGGGTATTTAAGCGAGCAAATATAGCGAAGGAAATCATTTACTGTATATACATCGACCAGTGCACATCGTACCTATACACAGGTAACAGTAATTTTTACACAAAACAAAAGTTAGCTTCTTTCGGGGCTCGAACACACGATCTTCTGATTTCAAGTCCTGTGCTCTATCCACTGTACTACAACGCTACTTGAGAAAATAGTATACTAACTACCATATATTATGAGGCAAAATAACTTAACATATTTGAACGCAACTAATGATGAATCAATAAATATGCAGTCCATATTGTCGCACGTGTAAATTAACATTGCCTGGTGTAATACTGTATCTTATCAATATGAAACTAATACTTCGCCTCAAATCAACCATATCTCGACTTGTTATTTAGCGCCTGATGAGTTTGTGTGTGCGCTCTTGTTATTACTTAATTCCTATTTAGTGTTAAAAATGCTACAAAATACCAACAAATAGCAGTGGTCTAGAGGTTCAGCGTACATCTTTCAAAACTTACAAGTGCAAGGCTGTGGTTCAAATCCCGTTCCGGGCAACTATTTTTTTATCACATATATTCTGGAGCCGTATATTTATCGATGTTACCTGTACGGACGCTAAGTAAAAATGTGAAATTGTACGTATCGATTTCTCCTTATATACCGACTTTTGGGGCGTTCGTCGATTTGAAACTACTTCACACGTGACTCATTCATATTCATGAGTTATTACCAGTTAAAATAAGGACTGTACAGCTTTAATAACGATACATTGTATTTGTCAAGAGAAACTTACCGTCACAAATATAACCTTTCAAAGCAGAGCATTACTCGAAGATATTTTATTTTACACAGTTAATACAATTTGTCAAAGTAATCGACGAGATTACGACTAGAATCAAGTGATGTAACTTATCCTTCTAATATGTGAGACGCCAGTATCAACAATTTAAGAAATACCAGGCACACGTTTGGGAAGACTATTGATTCCGAGTTGATGCATAACATTAATTGATATAATTAAAATTATCCTAGAGGGCAGTGTGCTCTCAAAATGTGGAGAATGAAATAGTGCCCAAGCAACACTGAGGGCATTATATCATTTTTTGCGCAATACTTTGAGACCAAGGTACCCTCAGACATAGGCATTGATGGATTTGTTACATCTCATTTCCTTCGTACCGAAAAATGTTATCCATTTTTTACATGGGTGATGGAAATCCTGATATTACACAAGGGGTGGGGGAAGGGGAGGGGGCAGAACAAAGTCAGGAGCTGATATCAACAATGACAGTTGGATGACGTCATTATGTAAATAAACATGCGAAACGTTAGTAGCTTGCAACGTCAATGCACAGAAGGTAAATGGTATGCAAGAAAAATAATCAATCATTACAGCGGTATCCGGTTCAGATAAGGAAATTCCAACCGTCGGTATAATTGTTTTAATCGGAACTGAAGATCCGATAAAAACAATTCTACCTTGTGTTGACATTACGTGGTCCCGCCTTAATTCCATTAAGCTTATATTTAGCAGGATTTTATAACGGACATTTTGACCAAATAAAAACAAGTATAAAAACATTTTTACTGAAAAAATGTGATAACCTGTTCAAAATTACCTATTAAATAATTAATTTACAATATGCAAACTTTTTAAGCCGAAATTAAGGTTTTATTTCATACCTCAGCCAACCCCGTTTTTGCTTCATGGAGAAGGGGTTGGATGGCGTATGAAAGTTAATACTCGGACCCCGTAATGAATTCCCGATTTTCACCGGATACTCATGAGCCATTCTTATAATCGAGTCCGTGAATGCCTTGCCGTCAGAAGTCGTAACACATGTATACACCTGCTCAATTGGACGTCAATATTTTCTTGTTTTTTATACAATTTACAAATTGACAATGAAGGTATGTCACTGGTTATGAAATAACTTCAATAATTAAATGTGCAATGAAAAATTGGTCAATTTTCTAGAAGGTTTCGTTAAGGCGGTATCCCTATTGTCAACCCTTGTGTTGTTGTAATGTCTTATTATGCCTTTCATTCATTTTTATATATAGTTGTTCTTTGTTTTTGTGTGTGTTTGTGGTTGACTGTCGTCCTTGAATCCTAATTTCCCTGTTCGACTTTTATATATCTATGTATAATAACCGCGTGCACTACTATACATTGTTTTCCATGATGGTTCATTTGTTAATGAGTATTTAAGCAAATGTATACAATGTATACGGTACAACGTTAGACGATGTCCATATGTCGGTATTAGTCGCTATCTCTTACTATGAAGTTGTCGAGTAGTTTGTAATTTGACGTTGGAATGTTGGCAATACCAAAATAATACTATATTTACCAACTCGTGTATAAATCATGAAGAAATAGTACAGAGTCTGAGACTATCTAAGATCACAGAAACAATATAAACGTAAAATTAATGCGCCTTCCAAAATATGTCCAGTCTGATCAAGGGTCAAATTACATGTCTGGTATATTTCATATGGCCAAGCATGAGTGAGGCATTCAACAAGTCTTCGGCTTATCATTCGGCGAGTAAAGGTGATCTAGAAAGATTTCACCAGACACTGAATATATTTTTGACACTACCAAAGACTGTGATTAAGGTATCCAACACTTAAATTACTTAAAGAGAAATTTCTCTCAGGGAAAGACAGTACGTGTCTGATTTTAGACATAAACTGTCAAAAGCTTGTGAGGTAACTCAGTCTAATCTCAAATCATATCAATCCAACATGAAAACAATGTATGATTTCACTGCTCAAGAAAGAAATTTAAACCTGTTGATAAAGTTCTTGCGTTAATACCTATTCCTTTACAAGCTAGGTATCACGGTCCTTATACAGTCGAGAAATGGATCAGTGATTTAAATTATAATATCAATACTCCTAGAAGGCGAAAGCAACGTCAACTTTGTCATATCAATATGTTAAAAGAAAACATTGCCTTACTTCACATTTAGTTAATGTAGTTTGCTCTGTCCCACTTGAAAATTCCAGTGACGCATTTTACAATGAGAATGAACAGTTTGACAAAAATGATCCTGGTTTAGCAAGGTTACAAAACAGTGCCATTTTGAAAACTCTTGACCAGAAACTGTCACATCTAGAACCATCACAAAGACATTTACTGCAACAATTAATACATGAATGTGAGCACTTATTTTAGGATGTTCCGACATGAATTGACACAATTTACCATGATGTCGATGTTGGAAATTCTACTCCAATAAAACAGCATCCATATAGAATGAATCAAGGATGAAATTCTATAATCATTGGACAATGATTTCATCGAACCAAGTAAAACTGACTGGAGTTCACCATGTATTCTTGTAGCGAAACCGGATAATACATACCGGATGTGTACTGACCATACGAGAGGTGTTCAACTTATAACGTAACATTTTTGTTTAAGATGTTATTTTTCACCGGAAATGGTTATCATAAAAAATGCGTGATTTAATGTTGTGAAACTGTTTTTTAGAACATATTAATTTAAAAATAATCTACAAGTTTACGCGGTTCGTTTTAAATTACATTTTGAATTAGGTACCCACTAGTTTCTAATTTTAAACCTATATGTTTCTATTGCCGTAGAGTTGTACTTTAAATGTCACTAAATGCATATCGTAATTGTTTAAAACTGTGTTTGAAATTTAAATATGATCGTATCTTTTATTTTAAGTCAAAAATATAAATGTTGAATTAAAAGTTCGAATTTTATCGACAAATTTAAGAAATTAACAAATAATAGGACAGTTTGCTAGTATGTTACCGATGATTTTATAAATTTACCAAAATAAGCAATTTATTCATATTTTATCAGACAAAAAATGAATATTTACTGTTGCTGTATTATCACAAACCATATAATTAAAAGATATATTTTGGTCGAAGTTTATATTTGTTTCATCATTATTTGCAAATGTGTGTGTTTTGACCCTTATTCTTAAGTTATATATTTTTTCTTTTTCTTACAAGAAATTAACGAAACTTATTTTTTATAGAGGAGGACATTATAGTAATGCCTGCAGTTGATGTTTCGAACTAGATGTTTTTATAGGAAGTTCGTCAGAAAAGGATATAACCCCTTGGTTTTACAGCGCACTGCATGTTTAATGATTGACCCCTCTACAGTCAGTCATTACGCTTCACTTTTCACTTTTGCGATGACTGGACTACCTCTTGGGACTCTATGATTGTACCTACTGAAACCCCAACTAAGGGAGGTGGGTGCATGAGCTTTCGTCCCTCGGGTTTACTGGTTGTACCCTAGATTGGTTTTCTCTTTAGCTGCAACTACTATGGTTGTTCAGTACGATTCTGGATACATCCTGAGATGTTTATTATTTTGTATGTATATCTTTAGTTGGTTTGTCTGGATGTGGACTTTATTGTTAGTGATTTCCTTTTGATGGGATGTAGTTTTGTTTACACTGTCTTGTCTATTTGGGCGCTGAAGACAGGATAATAGCGAGTATTGTGCGCATATAAAATCGATTCAAGCTAACCAGTAGGCCTTATTGCCTACTGACCGTTCCAAGTCGGTAACCCTGTCTTCACCACCCTTTCTGTTGTTTTATTGTCTCTTTCATTGTAGTTTCAAGTCCTTGTTTGCAGTACAGTGCGGACCTACGATGCCATTGCGTTTGGACGCTGTGGTTTCTATAGGACCTTATATATCTTTTTTTATAGATTTAATAATTTTCAAAGTTTTAGTTCAGGTTAATTTTTGCTGAAATCTTGAAAACCGACAAATAGCAAACAAATGCATATTCCATTTTTTTACGTTCACACATGGACATATCAAACTACTATTACCTTAAACGACAATTTACAAGCATTTGTTTTTACTTTTGTTTTGGCGTTACTTTTTTAAATTGAAGAGGTTTGCTTCAAAATGTCATTCTTTACCATTTTACAAAAATACGGATACAGCAAAATTAGGAATCACATAATAGTTCATGTCATATTGTTTTATATCGAAAGAAATATTAGACTTGACATTAAAATGAACATATTCGGCGAGAATGTCAAGATGTTTGAATCAGGTAAAAAATTAAAGTGTTACGTTATAAGCTGAACACCTCTCGTATTAAAAAGTCAACAGTATCACAAAAACTGATTCATTTCCAATTACACGAATTGACGACTGTATTGACAAAATTGGAAATGCAATATACGTTACAAAATGTGATCTCTTAAAAAGACTTTGGCAAGTTCCTCTCACAGAAAGATCAAAAGCAGTTTCAGCATTTGTAACTCCCGATAAACTATTTCAGTATAAAGTTATGCCATTTGGAATGAAAAATTCTCCAGCAACGTGTCACCGTCTCTTCAATATGTTAATCCCCGGTTTAAATGGATGTGACGCTCACATCGATAATGGATCATTTATAACAACACATGGGAAGACCATTTCCAGACTATTAGAAGTTTCTGCGATCGTCTTACTGATGCGAAGTTAACCATCAACCTCAACAAAAGTGAATTTTGTCGCGCAATTGTCACATTTTTATGGCATGAATTGGGACAGGGCCAGGGTAAACCTATTGAAGCTAAGGTCAAGGCTATGCCTGAATTTCCTGTACCGACAGGTAAAAAGCAATTGATTCGTTTTCTCGGTATGGCTGGTTATTGTAGAAAATGTTGTCCTAACGTTTCATTCATTGCTGAACCTTTGATAAATTTACTGAGTAAAAGAAATAGATTTGTTTGGACTGAAAAATTCCAACAGTCATTTGACAAATTAAAAGCCATACTGATGAGTGCCTCAGTGCTTTCAGCATCACATTTTTAATTTCAATTTAAACTAGCAGTTGATGCTAGCGATATTGGTGCTGGTGAAATACTTCTGCAAGAAAATAACAATGGTGTTGATCATCCTGTTTTTTACTTTCCGAAAAGGTTCGACAAGCATCAGAAAAAATATTTAACTATTGAAAAAAGAGTATCTTTGACATATGTTGACATTACAACATGTTGAAGTGTATTTACCTTCATATATTTCGCCAATAGTCTTCGGTGTTCACAATCCACTCATATTTATAAATAAAATGGAAAAACAAAAATCAAAAATTGATGAGGTGGCGTTTGATGTTGCAAGAGTACATGTACGTTTTTTTCAGTCAGACCTTAACATTAATGCACCGAACTTAATATGCGACTTGTTTAATGCCTGTGCATATTTCATATGAATCTGAAGTACATTATGGGGGTTTTCTCTCGTATTTGTATTGGCAGCAATTAGTCTTTCTGACCACCCCAGTCCTTTGACGATATGTTTTTTACTGTGATAGTGTTAACATTATATGTATTACTAGTTTATAAGATGGCACATTGTGGACACCCTAACATTATTTTATAGGTTTTATAGAAACGTTGACACATGTTTCTAATACCCGACCATTATCCTACAACTGTTATTGACGTTTTGATACTAGTTTCTAAGACCAACCATTATGTTTATTGACGAGTGTGTGTGCAAATTCCGCTAATCATGGAACTAGTGAGAAAACTGACAGCACAGAAATGTTTCACAACGTTTATGAATATATATTGGATCATAACCAGGAATATAGAGTGTGAGTTAGCATTAGTTTAGCCATGAGTTTTCCCATTGATGTCTTAACTATTTCGAATCCAAACTTAATTGTCAAAACAAGTCGGAAATACAAATAAACTTGGGCATGTATGAAGACAACTGCACCTCCCAACTCTCCAGAATTACACATGATGCTGTCTTTTATAGGTTTATACGGGCATGTCGCTCATTTATTTGTCTTTCGTTTATACAGGACCTGTATCTCGTTTAGAGGATTGTACGGGATTTGTCTCTTGTACATACTGAACATTTCTCTTGCTTTTACGGGACGTGTCTATTGTTACGGGACTTGTATTTAGTTAAGATGGGACGTATCTCCCGTTAAGATGGGAATATTTCGAGTTTATATGAGACGTCTTTCGTTTATACGGGACGTGTCTAACTTTTAAATGGGTCATGTATCTCGTTAAAACGGGAAATGTCTCACATTATGAAGAGTCGGATCTCTAGATAAGACTGGACATGACTCTCGTTTATACGAGCTACATCGATCGTTTATATGGGACATGCCTCACACTTTTACGGGACATATTTCTCGGTTATACGAGCTGTCTATCATTATACGGGATATGTCTCTCGTTTATACTGGACGTGTCTCTCGGTTATACGGTTATACGAGCTATATTTATCATTTATACGGATCATGTCTCTCGTTTATACGGCACGTGTCTCTCATTTATACGGGACGTATTTCTCGGTTATACGAGCTATATCTATCATTTATAAAGGGCACGTCTCTTGTTTATACGGCACGTGTCTTTTAGTTATACGGAACGTGTCTCTAGGTTATGCGAACTGTATATATCCTTTATACGGGACAAGTCTCGCCTTTATACGGGACGTGTCTCTCTCTCTCTCGTTTATATTGTAGATGTCTCTCGTTCACACGAGCTATATATATCGTTTATTCGGGACATGTCTCTCGTTTATACGGGACATGTCTCTCGTTTAGACGAAATATATCTATCGTGTATACGAACGGGACGTGTCCGTCTTTCAGACGTGTTGTGTCTCTCGTAAGGACTGGAAGTGTCAATTGTTTACACGGGACATATAAATCTTTTAGACGGGCAGTTGTTAGACATCGTTTAGACGATATATGTATAACGTGTATACATATCTTTTGTTACAAATAGCATATCGGATAATTTTAAATATAGAAATAAAAATCGAACAGGAAAAGTAGCATTCAAGGGCGACAGACAACCACAAACACACACAGAAACAACGAACAACTTTAAAGATGAATAAAAGGCCAAATAAGACATCCCAAACACAATAGGGTTGATAATAGGGCTACCACCTTTGAACAGTCAGTGGCAAAAACGGCCGCTGGGGGTTTAAACCAGGATCTAAGGTGCACCAAACCTCACACTTACCCTACTGTCATCCCAATAAAACGGAATAGTGTAAATAAAAAAATAACTATTCTCTAACCACGAAGGCAGCATTAATAGGCAATATAAGTAAAACACAAAGATGCTCGTGTTTATATAATCACAAAAACTCAATAGCCTAGAAAGCCACAAAGAGGGTTCTCAGTGACATGGCAGAAGCCACGGGAACTAACAAACCATTGAGACAAGATTGCAGACAAACATCAAATGTCACCGTCCTTTTGGGCTTTAGGTAGACGTCATCATAGGGTCGCACAATTAAAGAGGAAAGCGTAATGGCGAACTGTAAACGGGTCCACCACCAATCGAACTGTAAATGCAGTGCGTTGCAAAATGATAGGGGCATAACCTCTTTTGATAAACCTTTTAACAAGTTCAACAAAGATAGTATGAAAGCGATCATGACCAAGGATCTTACGAAGCTTGTACGTCACGTCACCATAGAAGTCAGGTTGTGATAGACCTTGTCGCAGAAGAGTCTTTAAATTACTTTTGTGTTTGGAAAGAAGATCAGGGTAACGATAATAAAATGTTGCAAAGGTTTTACGAAGTTTAAGGTAACGGTAGCCCGGATGGAGTAGCATTTTAGTTATACAAAGATTACAAGCTCTAGAAAAACGAATAAGTTGAGACACATATGCCCCATTAGAAGTTGTTCGGGTAGCATCCCCATCTAAATGGGGATAATTAACAATAGCATAATTGAAATCATCTCTCTTCTCATATATTTTGCTAATTATTTCAGCATTTGCAATGGAGAGATGTAAATCGAGAAAAGAAGCTTTAGTATCGGAATTACTAGCTTTGCTAATCGGTTGTAAGACTGCCTTTGCAACCACTGTGCAGATTTAATTGAAACATCACACACGTGCTCGTTGTAACTGCATGTTCTCAATTCACATTAATCTGTGTCATATTGAATGAAAGCTTTAATGAAACGTCGAATTGTATGGATGTTCTGGTTAGCAATTTTGACTAAAAGGGCAACAAGTTCACTCAGAACCTTCACTTACCTCTAGTGGAGGCCTACTGTCTACTTTTACTTCTGAAATGTGTATTAAAAGCTGTCAAAACACGATGAGCTGCATTTTCAAATATCGATCACATGTACAGTTAAAGCCAAAAAATAACAGGAAACTGCACTAAAAATTGTTTTTTAAAAAAAAAGATTAGCACTTTTTCATACATAACTACTTTCGAATGCACCAGGCGAGCACGTTCGGATGATTTAGTGGAATATAACACCGCGTGGGTCATACAGGTAACACTAGCATACACAGATAACGCTTTAAGTTGATAATCCCACTCTGTTATACGGGGCTTCTTTGTCTTTAAACGGGACATGTCTTTCGCTTATACTGAACGTTTTTTTCTCGTTTATACAGGACTTGTCTCTCGTTTATACAGGATGTGTTTGTCGTTTAACGGGAATTGTCTCTCATTTAGACATGCCTCTCGTTTATAAGGGACAATTCTCGCGTTAATACGGGATTTTTTTTTAGTTTATCATGTCTCTCGCTTATACATGACATGTCTATATTTTATACTGGACAAATCTCGTTTATACGGGATGTGTCTCTCGTTTATAATAGACATGTCTCTCGATTATTGGGGCATGTCACTTGTTTATAGATGGAAAGTGTCTCTCGTTTATAGGGACATGACTTCCGTTCATACGGGCATGTATCTTGTTTATACACGGGACGTGTCTCTCATTTATACGGGACATGCCTTCCGTTTCTTTTTACGGGACGTTCTCTCGTTTATACGAGACTTGTCTGTCTTTAAACGGGATATGTATTTCGCTTCTACAGGACCTTTTTCTCGTGTATACAGGACTCGTCTCTCGTTTATACAGGACGTGTTTGTTGTTTATACAGGATATATATCTCGTTTATACGTGCCGTATCTCTCATTTATAAGGGAATTGTCTCTCATTTAAACATGCCTCTAGTTTATAAGGGATATCTTTCTCGTTATACGGGAAATGTTTTAAGTTTATAATGTCTCTCGCTTATACAAAAAATGTCTATATTTTATACTGGACATGTCTCTCGTTTATAAGAGCATGTCTCTTGTTTATAGACGGAAATAGTCTCATTTATACGGGACATGTCTCTCGTTTACGCATGACCTGTTTCTCTTTTTTAATTGACATGTCTCTCGTTTATACAAGATAAATCGTTCGTGTATACAGGGCATGTATCTCGTTTATACAGGACATGTCTTTCGCTTATGCGGGACACGTCTCTCGTTTATACTGGACATTTCTTTCGTTTTTACAGGACATGTCTCTCATTTATACGGGACATGTCTCTCGTTTTATCGAGATTTTTCTCTCGTTTATACGGGACTTGTCTCTCGTTTAAACGGGTCTAGTCTTTCGCTTATACAGGACGTTTGTCTAGTTTACACGTGTCTCACTTGTATAGAGGACGTGTCTCTCGTTTATACAGGACATGTATCTCGTTTATACGGGGCGTGTCTTTCGTTTATACGAGAATTGTCTCTCATATATACATGTCTCTCGTTTATACGGGACATTTTCTCTCATTTATACGGGACAAGAATTTAGTTTATTATATCTCTCGCTTATACAAGACATATTCATATTTTAAACTGGACATCTCTTTCGTTTATACGGGATATGTTTCTCGTTTACATGGGACATGTCTTTCGTTTAAACGTGACAAGTTTAGGTTTATACAGGACATTTCTCTCCTTATACAGGACATGTCTGTCGTTTATTCTGAATATGACTCTCCTTTATGAAGTAAATTTCTCTCGTTTATACGGGACATGTCCCTCTTTTTTATGGGACTTGTCTCTCGCTTCAACAGGACTTGTCTTTCGCTTATACAGGACGTTTGTCTCGTTTACACAGGACTTGTCTCTCATTTATATATCATAATTATCTTGTTTATATGGAACGCTTATCTCGTTTATCCGGGAATCAACTCTCGTGTATACATGTCTCTCGTTTATACTGGACATGTCTCTCTTTATACAGGACATGTATGTTGTTTATACGGGACAAATCTGTCGTGTATAGGTATATGTCTCTCGTTTATACGGAACATGTCTCTTGTTTAGACGGACTCGTCACTTGTTTATACAGGGGACGTTTCTGTCATATATACGGGACATGTCTCCTGTTTAAACGGGACATGTCTGTCTTTTCAAAAGGACATGTCTCTCGTTTATACGAAACTTGTCTTTCTTTTATACAGGACATATATGTCGTTTATCACAGGACATGGCTCTCTTTTATACGGGACATGTCTCTCGTTAATAGGGTGAACGTGTTTCTCATGTATACGGGACATCTCTACCGTTTAAACGGAACATATCTCTCGTTTATACGGGACATGTCTCTTGTTTATACAAGACATATCACTCGTTTATACAAGACATATCTCCCGGTTATGCAGGACATGTCCCTCATATATACGGGACATATCTCTCGTTTATACAAGACATGTCTCCCGGTTATACAGGACATGTCCCTCGTGTATGCGGGACATGTTTCTCGTTTATACGGGGCATGTCTCTCCTTTTTACAGGACATGTCTCTCGCTTATTGAGGGGAAGAGTCTCTCATTTAAACGGAACATATCTCCCGTGTAAACGTGGTATGTCTCTCGTTCATACAGGACATGTTTGTCGTTTATACAGAACCTTTCTGTCGTGTATACGGGACATGTCTATTTTTATATAGAACATGTCTCTCGTTTATATTGACATGTCTCTAGTTTATAGACGTTATGTGTCTCTCATTTATACGAGACATATCTCACGTTTATACGGTACATGTATCTCGTTTATACGAGCATGTATCTCCTTTATACAGAACATACCTCTCGTTTATACGGGACATGTCTCTCGTGTATAGCGACATGTCACTCGTTTATACGGAACATGCCTCTCGTTTATAAGGACATGTCTCTTGTTTATAGACTGGACGTGTCTCTCGTTTATACGGGACTTGTCTCTCGTTTAAACGGGACTTGTCTTTTGCTTATACAGGACGTTTGTCTCGTTTATATATTACAAGTATCTTGTTTATACGGGAATCGAATCTCGTGTATACATGTCTCTCGTTTATACAGGACATGCCTCTCATTTATACAGGACATATCTGGCGTGTATAGGAACATGTCTCTTGTTTATACGGGACATATCTGTCGTTTATAGGTATATCACTTGTTTATACAGGGGACGTTTCTCTCATATATACTTATAATTTAAATAATGTCTTTTTGCAGGGAGCAGTAAATCAATTTAATATGTATACAAGAGTGCTAAACCCATGCATTTTAAGATACTTGTTTATGGCTCAAATAATACCAAACATTTGTCTCCAAAAAGTTCAGCCAAAACAATGTATGTCACAATAAGGCCTTTTCGTTCCAACGGACAATCTGAAAACTAGTTTTCTCGTTCGGGCCAAAACCATGTAGTTTACGATACCTGTGTTTAGTTCTGGCGCAAAATGTTAAAACTTACTTTTTAATCAGGCCGATAACACGTACATATTTATACCGTTGTTTGGCAGATATAAAATCCCATAATACTTTTCCAAAATGTTCAGTCAATCACAGTATATAACGATACAATAGTTTAGCACTACACCTTTGGTCACAATATATACTTTTCAAGACACCATAACAGCGTATCATTGTCTTCCGTCTGTGTTATAATGATTGATTAATGTTCATTTCAAGTGCTACTTGCTCGCATTATCTCCCATATTCAAACTGAAGATTTTGCGATAGTATTCTTATTCATTTTCAGTGTCTGTGTCAGTTTCTTCTGCATCAGGTTGCGGAAGAATCTCCGGAATACACATGCTTGATGGAAGTGACTTATAATAGTCATGGTACTCGACAGGAATCACTCCACTCTTGCACAAGCTGACCAAATCCCTCTTTTTTATACATTCTTGGGATGCTTTCTTGGGGATAACCTTTATTTATCAGTTTGACCCTCTCAAAGTCTCCATCCATTTCATACTTGAATTGGCATCCTTCTGGGTCTGTTTTCAGAAACCTCATCCATTTCATTGATGGCCAGCTAACTTCGTGCCACTATCTGTTTTTGTTGACTTGTTGTTTTTGGCTTTTAGCTGTTTGAAATCTAGTATGTCATGATGTTTCAGTAGAATAACTTCACACGGATTAATTCGCCGGGCCATCGTAATCACTGTGTCCCATTGACTTGGTAAATTGATTTGTGTTTTCTTCTTGGCGAACTCTATCGCTGCATGCATGCTGTCACATTCCATGTGTGTATGGCCGCTTTCCAAGAACTTATTATCAATAATGTTGATGTGTGTACTATTTGACACAATGCAGAGGAGACAAGAAGCTATTATCTGGTTTTTGTTTTGCCCGGTACATGAATCTGAGTACAATATAAGATGTTCTGTAGTGGATGGTAGGCTTGCAATATACCGCTGTAGGCATGTGGCAAGTTCTGTTGATCCTCGTTTTCCGTCAGTTTCTGTCCAAACATAGCATTTTCCTATTCCATTACCAAGGCTATAAAAGGAGAGATTGTAGCAACAAAGTTTCCTCATATAGTACATAACACTAACTAATAAGCAAGGCGTGTAGAGAACAGACTGAAGATCAAACGTGCAGACATGTGTTTTTCTGTCACTGTTATTCTCGGCTATGTTTTTGTCGTTTGATTTCTCTTGTCTCGCCAAAGCTTTTCGCTGTTGGTGCTTTACATAGTTGTTCGAAAGTTCGTCAGTTAATGTTCCATCATTTTTAGCAACGTAATATTTTGAGCATAAATTGCATTGGTCTTTCTTCCGAACATGGAATGATAATTTGTATTCCTCATTGAAGATACGTCTATACATAGAGAGTTTCACCGGTTCGGTTCCATCAGCTACTTATTTTTTTTTGTATAAGTCATACATTGTGGAGACGCTGAGACTCACGTCCAGAAATTCTCGATTGGAGTCTTTTCTGATGTAATGGGCTGATACTTTGGGGAATGATTCGATATGAGAGCGTACAACATCCAATCGTTCAGTGCTAGTTTTATTAGGCGGCGCATGTTTTCCTCTTTGATCAGAACCTTGAAAATGACCATATTGTTTTCTTGATAATGCATGCACAACATACGTTTCCCCTATAGCCAAAGTTGCAAGAAAAACCTTTTTGCAAACATGAACACTCTGATTGTCTACTTCTAATGTATATGTCCTTGCAACAGTCTTCTTTTTTGAAGTTTGTTCTCCATTTTTATCCTGATATGTTTTTGTTTCTTTTTCCTGAATTCGTATGCAAATAAAATCCTTTTTCCGTTCATATGACTGTAATTCCCAGAAGAAATTGAATATACCTTCTCTCTTTTCTTCCGAAACTTTCTCATTGTACTTATATCTACATTTTGAACAGGCCTGTGGTTTCATGGACTTCTGTTCAACAACTTTACCAGTTGCTGATGTGTATTCTTTTCCGGTTAGTTTGAGCTGTTTACGGACGTTTTTCTACCAGTTTTCTGGTGAAGCTTTGCGTTTCCGAAACAACCTTTTCTTCACAGGTGTCAGGAAGTTGGCTGCCTTTCTTGGAGTAACACTTGTATTTTGAGAACCTATGTTATCTGATGATAAGGGCGTAGCACTATACATTGGTTCAGAATCATTTCTTGGTATGGGTGTGTTTGTTGTAATCGTACTAGGAATTTCAAATGGCTCGCAAGCATCATAGTGTTCCGTTATATTTGGAATTGAAATATATGACAAATACACCTCATCAGTATTTTCAGAATGGGTTAATGTCGGTTTAACCTTTATCGTGGGTAGATCTGGCTTACTAGTGTAAATAGTTAGGGGACGATCAATGTAATTCGATAAGGCAAGTGGTAGAAAATCCGCAAATCTATTTGACCAATACCCATCCTGTTTAAGACTTTCTATTTCTGACAGATACTGTGTAACAAAAGATTCTTCATCGTCTGGCGTGAATCTGCTTAACAGGAACCCCATATATTCTTCTGCATTGCACTCTAAATGATCGCAAATGGAGTTTCGTAATTCAGAAGTTGTAACAATCATATTGGCAGACCAAACTGCTGCCTCAAAAAAACAATCGCCATGCGGTAATACTTTTTTTCCTTTGAAGACCATTCTCTTTCAAAAGATGATCCAAACGTCTCTCGTTTGCTTTAACCAATGTCCTTCTGAGAATATCATCTGTCTGTGTTAATCGTTTTACGTCCGCAATAGTTCTGTTTTCGCTCTGTAAATCACTAGATTGTGGCTCCTTTCTTTGTGTATGTTAAGTGTGTGACTTCGACTTCTTTTTTAACTTAATTTGTCTAGCAGATTTTTCCCACGACTCCTTGAACGCCTTATCTTTGTTGTGTTTACGTTTTGCGTCAGACGATAGATTAGAAGAATATTCCGTATCTGTGGAATTCATAGTGCGGCTAATTTCTATTGCTTCACTAATATTTTGTGTGCACCTTTCACTATCATCAGATGAGTGAGACTTACTCCTTTGCTAACGAGTAGAATGCGGTTTGTTTTTTGTATTTCTGTGTTTAACAGATTTCTTGATTTGCTGTTTCAGCTTCCTTCCTCTTTCATGTTCCTTTTTTTGTATTATTTGATAGATTTGAATTGTACTCTGTATCATTGGAATTTAATTCCTTAGAATTCAGTATGTATGTTTTGTCATTGTCTGTGTCATCGTGAGAACCGTCTGATGCAATCTTTAAGTTTATCCTCTCTTTGTATAAACTTAATGGAATATCGTCACTAGAACTATTATTTTCTAAATATCTCATTTCTTTCCTTGTCGGTAATTTATTTTTACTTCTTCTTTTTTTCTTGGATTTGGATTTTAATGTTGACGGTCCTTGGTCATGCTCTTGGCTGTCTCCCTTGACTGTGTTTGCTTCCTCTGTTGCACAGCTGTGCGTTTGCTGGCAATCAGTACCATTTTTTATGACAGTGCTATTTTCAGAATAATCTGTTTGTGGTTGAACACGTACAACTGAATCTATATTTGGCACATTATTCCCGTCGCAAGAACCTTTCTCCCAAATTTTATTTTCGTTCTGTACTTCAACATTTTCAGTCAAGTCTATATATTGCCTAGTATTATCGTCACAAGTATCATGCTGCACGATGTTATTTTCGTCCTGTGCTTGACCGTTTATTGCAGCGTCGATATTCTGCATTGTATTATCGTCACAAGTATCATGCTGCAAGATGTTATTTTTGTCCTGTGCTTGACCGTTTATTGCAGCGTCGATATTCTGCATTGTATTAACGTCACAAGTATCATGCTGCGCAATGTTAATTACGTCCTGTGCTTGACCGTTTATTGCAGCGTCGATATTCTGCATTGTCTTATCGTCACAAGTATCATGCCGCATGATGTTAATTTCGTCCTGTGCTTGACCGTTTATTGCAGCGTCGATATTCTGCATTGTATTATCGTCACAAGTATCATGCTGCACAATGTTAATTTTGTCCTGTGCTTGACCGTTTATTGCAGCGTCGATATTCTGCACTGTATTATCGTCACAAGTATCATGCTGCATGATGTTAATTTCGTCCTGTGCTTGACCATTTTTTGCATTTTAATCACACCTATTCTATTTTACATGAACTTTCATTTTGAGATAATAGGTTTCAGCTTGCAAGTTATTGAAACGTTTATCTATTATTACATGACAAAACCCATTATCTTGACATACTTGGTTTCTGACCTCAGTTGATCCCGTTGAATTATGAAACTCTGCAAGCCATAACAGCGTTTCTGCTGATAAGTGGTTATGGCATAATCATGACATATACCTTTCTGGTTTATTATTTTTGTGCTAAAACAATGTTTCTTCAGATACTGTGTTTTAGCCTTATAAATAATGGGTAAATTAGTAACTTTGTCAAACGTATGTTAATATACGTTGTTTTAGTTGGTTACATACATTTTCCTTGGTACTTTTTATTACCAGCTAAAACCAAGTACCATAACATACTTTCTTTTTGACCGAAGGTTATAAGAAAAAGTACAACTAAATGCATTTAGCTATAACAGTGTATCGTTAAATACGACTTTTTGGCATGGCATGCAAGTATGGTATTGACAAATATTAGAATGTAGCTAAAGATACGACCTTTTGTCAGACCAGTTATTATCAGATAGAAGATACTTGGTTTGATCACTAGTCAATATCTTTGGAATCAATCAAGATATAATTATAAAAAAAACAGAGAATGTGTAAATCATCAGTTTGAATCATTTTATGCTAAAATATGATTTTTGGAAATTTCATCACATGCTGTGTTTTAGCTCTAACCCCACGATATGTAGTTTATCACAGGACATGACTCTCCTCTCGTTTATACGGGACATGTCTCTCGTTAATAGGGGGAACGTGTTTCTCATGTATACGGGATATCTCTACCGTTTACACTAAACAAACAAATTCTATTAAGAGCTGTAAGCAAATTAAGTTAATTTGCCTCATAAATATCTTTTTCTGAAGAGATAAACTGTTAAGTTTCTAAAGGCCAATATATATTTTAAAGCAGATATTATATTTTCTTGACAAAATGATATTACAGTACTGTTTCTTCAATGAAATATTTGGATTTACCAAAGCATTCAACTTGCAAAACAAATATATCGATTAAAATATTCACAATTTGACATGTTGAACTATATTTATACACTCATATGTACAACTGAACAATATATGTCATTGTTAAACACGACATGCGATGCCAATAACAACAGTGCGTACAAAATACATTTTGAACGGAATGCGTTTTAATTTTCTTTTGATTCGTGGTTTTCGATGGCTGTCTTCTTTGAATGAAACATTTCTTGTTTAACTTTTTTTATCTACTTTGCTTTGCACAATTGTGTTATTATTGTTTACACTTTGGAGATAATGTATTAACTTAGAATTGTTAATCGCAGATTAGCAGGATAACGTATTTTGTAAGAAGTAGTGAGTTAAACAATACCAATGTTATGTATGGATACGGAACGACAAATTAAAGTCTCAGATTATTTTTTTTTTATGAAAGTCCAGGAAATACACACTATAACAATGTATAAACATAACACTAAACCAGACTGTACTACGTCCTGATAAACACAAACACAGGTGCGCACACGCACACAGCACACACACAGTACACACACACACAAACACACACAACAGCATTTTAATAGAACTTGTGCCCTATAGACAAAGCGTTTCTTTGTCATATCCCTGTTGAAATGGTCAAGAAATTGTATTGTGTTGGATTAAAATGGAATGGTACATGTACTGTATATTTCACTTGTACAATGAACATAAACAAATTTAAAATTATTTGAAACTTCACGGTTGAACTGCTTCATAAACATTAACAAAACAATTTCAAAACAAACGCGAATACCTTGCTGAGTATATGTTACAGTATAATCTCAACAAAGTTACTGAAGCATCAAAATACCGTGAATAGATTGAAGTTAGCTATTCAAAGATCGGTGTTTAAAGTGGGTATAATATATGTAAGTTATATCAAATGTAATAATATTTTTTAAAATATTAAATATTATCAGGACATTTCTTTATGTTGGGATTCTCAATTAACATATGTTCTGATGTTCCTGTGTTCTCTATAAATCGGAGCATTATACTTTCCCAGGACTTGGGTTTATTACACGACCAATTGTGAACTTGTCGTACAATTCTAAGTTAATACATTATCTCCAAAGTGTAAACAATAATAACACAATTGTGCAAAGCAAAGTAGATAAAAAAAGTTAAACAAGAAATGTTTCATTCAAAGAAGACAGCCATCGAAAACCACGAATCAAAAGAAAATTAAAACGCATTCCGTTCAAAATGTATTTTGTACGCTCTGTTGTTATTGGCATCGCATGTCGTGTTTAACAATGACATATATTGTTCAGTTGTACATATGAGTGTATAAATATAGTTCAACATGTCAAATTGTGAATATTTTAATCGATATATTTGTTTTGCAAGTTGAATGCTTTGGTAAATCCAAATATTTCATTGAAGAAACAGTACTGTAATATCATTTTGTCAAGAAAATATAATATCTGCTTTAAAATATATATTGGCCTTTAGAAACTTAACAGTTTATCTCTTCAGAAAAAGATATTTATGAGGCAAATTAACTTAATTTGCTTACAGCTCTTAATAGAATTTGTTTGTTTAGTGTAAACGGTAGAGATATCCCGTATACATGAGAAACACGTTCCCCCTATTAACGAGAGACATGTCCCGTACAAACGAGAGGAGAGTCATGTCCTGTGATAAACTACATATCGTGGGGTTAGAGCTAAAACACAGCATGTGATGAAATTTCCAAAAATCATATTTTAGCATAAAATGATTCAAACTGATGATTTACACATTCTCTGTTTTTTTTATAATTATATCTTGATTGATTCCAAAGATATTGACTAGTGATCAAACCAAGTATCTTCTATCTGATAATAACTGGTCTGACAAAAGGTCGTATCTTTAGCTACATTCTAATATTTGTCAATACCATACTTGCATGCCATGCCAAAAAGTCGTATTTAACGATACACTGTTATAGCTAAATGCATTTAGTTGTACTTTTTCTTATAACCTTCGGTCAAAAAGAAAGTATGTTATGGTACTTGGTTTTAGCTGGTAATAAAAAGTACCAAGGAAAATGTATGTAACCAACTAAAACAACGTATATTAACATACGTTTGACAAAGTTACTAATTTACCCATTATTTATAAGGCTAAAACACAGTATCTGAAGAAACATTGTTTTAGCACAAAAATAATAAACCAGAAAGGTATATGTCATGATTATGCCATAACCACTTATCAGCAGAAACGCTGTTATGGCTTGCAGAGTTTCATAATTCAACGGGATCAACTGAGGTCAGAAACCAAGTATGTCAAGATAATGGGTTTTGTCATGTAATAATAGATAAACGTTTCAATAACTTGCAAGCTGAAACCTATTATCTCAAAATGAAAGTTCATGTAAAATAGAATAGGTGTGATTAAAATGCAAAAAATGGTCAAGCACAGGACGAAATTAACATCATGCAGCATGATACTTGTGACGATAATACAGTGCAGAATATCGACGCTGCAATAAACGGTCAATCACAGGACAAAATTAACATTGTGCAGCATGATACTTGTGACGATAATACAATGCAGAATATCGACGCTGCAATAAACGGTCAAGCACAGGACGAAATTAACATCATGCGGCATGATACTTGTGACGATAAGACAATGCAGAATATCGACGCTGCAATAAACGGTCAAGCACAGGACGTAATTAACATTGCGCAGCATGATACTTGTGACGTTAATACAATGCAGAATATCGTTTTATTTCCAATTACACAAAATGATCAAACAGATTCGCAACCGGTCAGTCATGAACTGCAGGAAGAATTTGCACTTTTAGAGTCACAAATAGTGGTCATTTCTACTGTCATTTAGCTCCAGTGTCGAAAGGTAAACTGCATTGGTATTGACATGTTTTACATGTTTTTAAGAATATCTACGAGTATTTCCAAAAGGTATACAGGTAATTATCTTGCCTAGTTAGAATGTTTTATTCTGACGAAATAAGGCATCGTACTTGCCTGCATCGCGAGATGTAATGTCCAATCACCCGATCTTTCCGCGCTAATACTGATTAACATAAGCTGTTTCCAGAAACATAAATCAGTACTTGAATGTTTCCGACTTTAAACAATCGTAAGCACCAAGTTATGAGATTTTCCGGGCAATATTACCTGATATGGCAATTTCAATTACGTGCGTCTTCTGCTGAATAAATGGGTGCTTTATCTGAACCATTATAAAGTGTTTCTCTAATCTGTGTCAAAAGACGTTCTTTTCATTGCCGTAGAACAAAAAATGACACAAGAAACACCGTCATTAGTGCTTCATATGTTGGTGTTAGCAGTGGTTAGCCCACGAACAATTGTTGTGGTACTGTTTCCAGCCTACCTACTCTCAACTGTAGAAGAAGCATATACATAAGTGTCTGTAAGCGCATCTATTAGCCAACGGTCACCCATACCCTTCCCTTCCTATCCGCTAGTCGAACAAAATGTGAATGGAGTTCCGTGGACCTAGACCCTTTCACTTGCTATGCACTGCATCAATTGCTGGTCCATCGTTTGATTCGATTTGCCGTTGCCTGACAATTCTGTATATACGTATAGATCTATGATGGTAGCATACAATGCAATCGTATTAGGCTCATGAACTGGGGAAAGGCCAAAATAATGTATATTTTGATCAGATGTCATATCAATAACTGGAGTGTTGGACATGTTTCGTCGAGCCGATTTCTCAGGAAATCCCATGTGACGTATTTGATATTATTCCAGTTACCATAGCATAGTATCTTGGTGGGACTGGTCTTGTAGTTGACCAAACTAAATGTAGTTATTAATATAGCCTGTTTTCGTTCGAAATATTACGTGTCCGTTCATTACTTCTGAAATTAAAATAGAGGTACTGTCATCACCGTCTTTAGTTTGAAATCACATACTTGCTAACGTGTGAAATATACTATTTTACACGCAGCTATTAAATGCATCTATAAGGCAAGAACAATAAAAAAAATTAGTCCTTTGAATTGTGAATAAAATAACAGTGCGCGTTGTGATCGGCTGTGCAGAGTACCTTCTTAAACTTATAAATACAACCATCTTGATCGCAGCAAAGAAGAATAGTAAAGTATCTTTCCAACATTAAAGGCAGGATGGTTGCATATTTGTATTGTTCAGAATAATGGGTAAAGTTAATAAAAAAGTGAGTATGGTATATATTCATTAACAAACTAGTAATATTAATACAACAAAATTAATTAAATCTCCCTTTATAAAATCATTTTGGATAACCAAACATATTTTAAAATATGTGTGTGCTATTTGAAATCATGCGTCGTATCAATATATTGCATAATATAACAGTAACTTTAAAGTAACAACAAAAACAAATTTAATATTATTAGTAGCATATATGTTTCAGCATTAAAATAAAAAAAAATCGGTAAAGGACAAGTTTCGACATAATTTGAGAAAGTTTATGTGTCTATAGATTATTTCTTTGTAGTTAACCTGTTCTTACATATTTTATTACATTTCTTATTGAACTAAAATGAATGAATTAATTCATTTCACGTAAACATGTATTAAACAAAATAAGATTTGTCCTATTTTTAATGGAAAATTCTATATTTGTAAGTATAGTATTACTCCTTATATTTAAGAAATAGTTTTATTTAAACATGAAAATATAGCATACACAATTATTTTACGTACGTGAGAAGATGCTTATACACATTTGTTAAAAATGAGCTACATTTCTCTAAACGTTTTCATTTTAGTCGGTACTAATATTTGGCTGAACTTTGTTATTTATGGACTGTGGTGTTTAGGCGCCATTTCAAAAAAAATGTGCCACTTTGTGCAAGTAATTTTGGTGGGATCGTTAAGTAGACATAATGACCTTTCATTTAATATATAATAAGCCCATTTGCTAGCTGATCCCAGCTAACTCCTTACCTAAGCGACTTTTTCGCATATATATTGTCACTACAACACTAGTCTTGATCATCTTCGACGCTTGATTGTAAATACAAACGTTTGTCTTGAAAACAAGCACGCGTCGCAGATGATCTAGACTAGTACTGCACAAACTATCTCAAACGTGTCGCTAGTTGGGGCTCAACTATAATGGGGTAACATGGGTCAATATATTCGTTACAAAACGATTTTGATTTGAAACAGTTATTTGTAGGTGGACACATCATAGTGCAACATACTTGTCTTTTTAATGTTATTACAAATAGGATATTTCAAAGTGTTCGCGGCATAAAACAAATGAGAGTGATCGAAGTAGGTAGGATTCACGGAAGTTTTTTTGTTTCTAGGATATTGAATTTTATTTTTATTTGTGAAACTTTTATATCTGTGCATATTGAATCGAGGAGATAATGTGTATTAACGTGAACATGACTAGTTAGTTTATGTTAATAAAAGATAAGAGTAACTATTGCAAATGAATATCCATAATGGTTATGCCCCCCACCCCCTCCATACTGTGGGAGACATGTTGTTTTAGCTTGTCTGTCTGTCTGCCTGTCCGTCACAAGTCGTGTCCTCTCCATAGGTCAAGGTTCACGGTTTAGTCGCACTATAGTTCGTGTCCTCTCCATATCTGTTGAACCGCTTCAGGGATTTATTTGAAAAATTTGACAAAAATGTTCACCATATCGAGACGATGTGCAGAGTGCAATTTTCAGCAAGTCCATTCAAGGTCAAGGTCACACTTAGAGGTCCAAATTCATATGCACTATATGTCGTGTCCGATCCGTATCTCTTGAACCGCTTGAGGGATTTTGAAATGACTGGCACACATGTTCACCTTATCGGGATGACGTGCAGAGTGCAATTGTCAGCCCTGTCAGTTCAAGGTCAATGTCACACTTAGAGGTCGAAGTCATATGCACCATATTTTGTGTCAACTTCATATCGTTTTAACGCTTCAGGGATTTTGAAATAACTACATGTATTTGTGTTTGCTTTTGTTGTTTGTTTTTGTTATTTCAAACTATTTCACAGATTATGTGTTCTGATAACCCTGTTCTTAAATCCAAGGTAACATACCGTCAGCGAAACGTATTGTGATAACATGTGGATTGTGGCATCGTCATAACATAAGTAGTTTATCAACTGTGTTTCCAACTGTTATCGGTTTCATGGCAAAACATGCAAACAAAACGCTCGATTCAGATAGGGATTTACTTCATAACTTTCTTAATAGTTAACGAATTTTATTCAAATAAAGCAAATACCCCTACAACGTGAGCCCTTTCCTCCACAACAAACGGCAATTTGGTTCATTCATTCTTTTTGAGATTATGCCTCCTCTATAAGCTTATAGATTTCTCTCGTTTACAAATGTTTGGGAGGGCTAATCTCAGAAACTACCAGATGAATGGAATTACCTTTTTGCGGACAAACAACCTCTCTTTGGAGGAGTATGGGCATGTGCACTTTAGTTGAATAAAATTCGACAACAATTAAAGACGGTTAAGAAGCGAACACCTACCTGAATCAAACGTTTTGTTTCCATGGTGTTTGCCATGTAACCGCAGGGTGTCACCGAACATGATTAAATAGTTACATGTTATTTACTTTTAAACTTATATGTTTCTACTAGCGTAGAGTTTTACCTAAAACCAAACAATTCTAGTAAATGCATCTAATATTTGTTTGTTAAAAAGTGTATTAATTTTATATTTTTAGATAAGCATTTTATTCATATTGGTAAGATATAAAAATGTATAGTTATTGTTGTTTTATATCACATACGATATACATACTTTACCATATGCTGCTGATGTTTTGTACTAGATTTTGGATAAATTTGATCACAAATAGCAAAAGAATAACATATTCCACTTTTTTACATTCACATATCGACATATCCGAATAATATAACTTTAAACGACAATTTACAAGCAGATTTTGGACTAAGGGCTTTTCCAGCCCTAGTCCTTAGCAGGCGACACAATTCGAGCACGCTAGCAGCCGCAACAGATCGTCACTGACGTAAATGTATCTCTACGCTAACAGACAGAGCGTCATTTATTTTGATTGGCCGTTCATTCGCATAAAAGAGGTAAACATATCCCACTCACTGTATGCATATTCATAGGGGCCCTGGCCTAGTGTTGAGAAGAAATAGTTCTCCGGATCAGACAAATACCATCTAAATCGTAAATAAGCTGTGGGAAATGGAAAGAAAATTGAAAAATGTGATGTTTGGGCCTATACTTTTTTTCTACTAAGACAAGAAACAAGATGATATATTTTATCCCGAAATATTATAAATATAAACCCCGTTTGGACCCCGTTCATTTGCATATCAGGGACCGGGCAATATTTATCGGGGGGTTGGGACCGGTGCAAATAAAAATGTTATATAAAAAAAACTTACTGTCCCACTGATATGAATTATAAAAAAGTGGATGTCCCATGCATTATAATGGGAAAAAAAGTCTCTGTCCCATGGCATGAACAAATGTTTACAATCACTAAATTAAGACTAGTTTTTCATTATTTAGTTAATATTTACAGTACCTTTTAATAGAATACTACCATGTAGCATAAAGCATTCCAGTTTACTGATAATTTCTCCTTCTACAGTCTATCATGTTGCTATCATTTTCACTTGTATATTATGTCCCACGGTATGAACACAATTGTTTACTATCACTAAAAAATCAAGACTAGTTTCTCTGCTATTTTGATTATTTACAGAACAGTACCTAATAATAACACTAATAGCATGTAGTATAATAAAGCATTTCAGTTTTAATATCGATTGATACTTCTAGTCCATCATGTTACTATCATTTTCTGTCCCATGGTATAAACACATGTTAGCAATAACAAAATTAAGACTAGTTTCTCTGCTATTTTGATTATTTACAGTACCCATTAATAGAATACTACCACGTAATATAATAAAGCATTCCAGTTTAGTTATTGATCATTCCACAGTTCATCATGTTACTATTATTTTCACTTGTATATTTTAAAGATTCAATAAAACTGAGTCTCCTACTTTTCTCTATTGTTTGTGTGTTGCTTCCACTTTTCAGTATTTTTTCTTTCTTAAAATTAAAATGGCCTAACCTAATAACTTATATAGTCCTGAAATTTGGTTGGAAGTCTACTTTGCCTTCTCCTACTGTTTTCTGTTCTAACTGGTACTACTGCTACATGTATTTCACTTGAGTCACTATCACTACTATCACTGTTAATATCTGATGTCGAGTCATTATCACTCTCTGAATCTGATTCACTTTCATATACTTGTAGAACAATATCGTTCAATTCTTCTTTATTCTGCCTCTTTTCTGTTTCAGGTAATGTTAATTTCAAAGCTATACTCCTCTTTACAGCCTGCACCTTATTAAATTTATATTTGGAAGCTGTAAGACCATTGCTAATGATGTATTTATCTAATGTTGCAACTGTTTGCTTCTCTATTAAATTGTCCTCGAACAGTTGTTGCCAGTTATAATCTTCATAACTTTTGCCAGCCACACCTTCACATTTTTTTTGTGCTTCAAATTGCCCCTTTTCCCTTTCGAATTTTAATGTTCCCATGTGTAACACATATTTAAGAACTAGATCCTCTGGAACTATGAAACTTTTGGAAAATTGAGATATTGTATCTTGTCTTTTGCTGGAGATTTCTCCTCTACTAAATAACTTTTTCAAGTTAACTCTTGGCTGAAAATCATCTACAGGTCTTTCTAAACCATCAACTTCAATTGGTGTATTTTGATGTGGCAAATAGTGAAAACTTGGTAGTTTGCTATGATCTGGGAAAGGCCTAGGCACTGGCGGTACAATAGAGTGACCAAAGAGATCTGAAGTAGGTACAGTGGCACAAAAGGAACATAAATCACCAAACTTGCTGCACTTGTTCTTCCTGTATTCCATATACAATTCTCCAGTTTCAATATGACTACTCATAAATTCAAAAATCTTGGTGAAGTATCCATGGCCTGGCATATTGCCTCGTCCTGATTTTGATGCATCATTATACTGTTTTAAGTAGTGTCCATTCCAGAAGAAGTGCTCATCTGAAATTAATTCATAAAATTGAATGCTGTGCATAGTACTTTCATAGCAAAACAGGACCCTGCTGCCAGAAGCATATAGGCTTTATAAAGTTTGAAATAAAAAATAGATTGAATTGAATTATGTTTTATAATAAGGACACACAAACAAAAAGGAATTTATATAGGTTCAACAGGACTATTAAAACATTCAAGATTAACCCCTACACATTTTAATATACTGGACAAAATTCAGTGTGTGATCAAAACTTGCACAGAACTGTTGCAAAGTTTGAGCAAATTTTGTAGTTATTAGTATTCCATTTATAGTCAACTCTACAACACATAAAACTATTCTAATTGCATATAAATAAAGAAGATATAACAGTTTTGCATTTAAATTTTGATGTGGAACGGAATTGAGATTTTTTTTTAAAAATCATGCACAGTATTTCATTTTTTTGTTTAGATTTCACCAATATGTGTATATATGAACGAATTTAAATAAGCTTTACTTGGTATATACATATGACATTTAATTGTAACTAGTTTCAATAATTTATTACTATATGTATATATGTGTACATTAAGACTTGAAATAAAATTTGTTTATTAAACCAATATATTATTAAAAAGCACACATGAAACTTCAATACCAGTGTACTGGATATAATGTAGGATATTTTTAAGAATGATTATATTCTAAAATGAACAAGCATTTATTTGCATTATAAAATGTGTATTACCTGGGTTTTCAGTAACATATGCTTTCATGTAATTTCCAGCTGGGCCCCTAGCATCATCTATCCTGATACAGACTTGTTCTGCCACTGCCCAAGCATTTCTTTCCATTACCTCAGCTTTAAGAGTCTCTATATCAGTTGATGAAAGGTTATGAAGTTCTTGCTCGGACAATCCATCAAATGGTTTCAAGTGGTCCCACTGAAGTGTAGCACCATCAACCAACGCATCACCTGAAAGCCAGTTTGTATCAAACACATATTTATAATCAAAAAGCAATGACTTCAGCTACTCACACGATGGATTTTTCATAGTTCTATACATGATTAGCTGTTTTATGGCTTATTAAATCATTGTATATGTAAATGTTGGGGCGTCCTAGAGAGAGGGAAAGGATACATAGGAATCCAAGAACCATGTCTTACTCTTATAATTAAACAACCACAATTGATGTCTATCCTAGGAGACTTGGAAGTTCATTATTGAACACATTACAATAAACTAGAATTCACAATGAACCAAAGTTCTTAGTTCCTGACAGTACATGTATGTATGGTGTTGTACGTCATTTTAAACACATGTATTAAAGGTTATATATGACGGTCAATTTTTTGTGGGCAGACCACCCTCTTTTCCTGGGTAGAACCAGTACTGTACACCTCTCGCCATCCGTAAGAATCAACACTTCCTCACAAGTCGAGCTCCCAGTGGAATTCGAACCCGCAGCGGTGAGGCGAAGAGTTCCTGACAGAACAGGAGTTTTATTGTAAATTATCTTTGAAGTTTTTGTTTTTTTCATTTCGTTTTAAACATATAGTCAAACTGAAGATCACTATGGACACATGTCACGGTGTTATTAAAATATCTGCTACCAATCTCTTGTGGTTCAGAAGTAGTAGCAGAAACAAACATGTCTATTTTTAGCTTGCCATGTTAGGGTTTTGCAGTATTATAAAGATGAATATTATTAAAAGGACTACTAGACATCAGTATTCATGTGAAGTTTAATAAAATTCCCATTTGGAAAAGAGCGATTGCTCATATTTCCTATAGAATTAAGTCTATATAAAGATGGTATTGGGTGACATAAGTCTATATAAAGATGGTATTGGGTGACAATCTTGACTCAGTGGCCAGTTGTGAATTTGATAAAAAAAAACTTCTTGTTGTACACCTACAGAACATGCCATCTCTTTGGCAATACTTCTTATTAGAGGAGTAGTGATAACAAACATGAGATATCTATGTTGAGTCTGTTTTTTAATAGGTGTGGCTTTCAAATATGGCCATTTCTACTAATTGAAGTCTGCTTTACTTTTAAAATTTAAATAATATTAATTTATCATTTTAATATTAATAAGTATAGAATAAATATAGATCATTAATACCTACCAATGGCACTGTTCGTACGTTCAGCTTCGTTTTGTGCAGAATCCCCACTGGCTCTATGAATACAAACTCTTCGGTCTGTGTTTTGAATGCGACTCATTTCTGCAAATCTGAACCTTGCTGCAACATTGCTGACTCCAACACCAGGTCCAGCATCTGTGTATTCCGCAATAATTGATTTTAGAGGCGGGAGATTCAGAGAATACAGCTTGGTCAACAAGGCGTTACAAA
Source organism: Cyrtodaria siliqua (assembly GCA_037043455.1). Lineage (NCBI taxonomy): Eukaryota > Metazoa > Mollusca > Bivalvia > Adapedonta > Hiatellidae > Cyrtodaria > Cyrtodaria siliqua. The sequence continues at coordinate 48,683 of JAWPHD010001464.1, read as the reverse complement.
ATGTTAGAAGCTGGTTCATCTCATCTTCCACATATTCTAGTTCTACATTTTGTAAATTGTTACAAACTCTTTCCACAGAAGAGAGCACAGTTTCAACCAGTTCAATCAATTCGGTTTGTTCAGGTCTTATTTTTAGCAACTCAGGCAATGCTGACTTCAGCTTCTTGTCCAGTTTAGAGGCTTTTGTTTCTTCGTACTGCTTGAAGCTAGGGTTACCGGTCAACAATGAAAGAATGTCCTCTTCTGTTGTAAGGTCTACAAAATAAAACGTGCAGTCGTGTATAATAGCACAAAGTCTTCGTAGCTGCTCTGACGTCTCACTTTTAGATTTCATTTCAAAGATACCTGGTTGTTCATACCGTAGTCGTATAAGATCACTTGCCCAGACACAACCGGAGCTACCAACAAAATGTTTAGGTCTGACAGTTACGCAGCTTTGGTCAAAGTCCTTTATCATTTTATCTTCATCTGAAAAGTAGACACCGGAATTGTACTCATTTTTAGAAATCGATATAATATATTATTGGATCTCAATCTCAAAAGTGTCTTTTTTTAACCCTTAGCCTGCTGTGGGTGAATACAATGATTTATGTGACCAGTGTAAACCAGATCAACCTGCTAGTGATCAGGTTTTACACTGTTCGCTTTTTTAATAATCAGTACTTTATCGAAAGAACCCCTTTGTAGAATAAAAGAAATTCTACAAAATCAAAGAAGGAAAAGTCCATTATATTTATAAAGCAGGCAAAAGCTAATGTTCAAGTGGCTTGAAGGCTGATCTGGTTTGCACTGGTCGCATAGTTACTGAAGTCGTGCCCAGTTCTTGATAAGGGGTTAAAAAGAAGGAAGTGATATCCGTATTAGTTCCATTAATCATGTTTAACTTAATGGAATATCATTAAAACTTCAATAACAAATTGAACAAAGTAAAAGTTTACATCTGATTCAGCTTCTGTTTTGGGTTTTGGAGCTTAATAGCCGCCAGTATACATGTAGCCAATATTAAAAACCCACCAAATTTGCCCACTATACAGTATAACAGTTTTTTAATGAGCTCTTATTAAAATACACACCACCAATATTTTCGCTCTTCCTTGTCATAACTCGAAATGAACTAAGTGTCTGGTATACTTCTGGTGTGGCAAAGTCATGTTGTGGTAGTTTCCTCTGCTTTGTCTCATCTGATACTTGTAGTATAACACCAGCTTTGGTGTCCCGCATTCCAACTGAAAATTGTTTTTAATATTAATAAATATATATTGTTAATTATTAAACAATTTAGAAATCTTCAATACTTCCTAAATTATTCTATTTGATAATAATTAACAGTGCTACTGGTACTCAGGGTCCGACAAATCACATGCCGAGCCCGCGGGCTACCAAAAGTAGGATGTCCGGGCTACCCAAAATTTCTATCGAGAGTCAGTCGGGCTACTACAAATTTGCATGTGTACAGTACTAGCACGTCAAAACCATATTTTAGCTCTAATCAACACCACTGTTTTTACAGCTAATTATTCAAGAAAAGATTTTAATCCACGCGTCCACAATGGAAGAATGTTTTTTTTTCTATTTCTTGATCCCAGTGACCCCAAATGCAATCCCAAGCTTCCTTTCCATATAAGCTACCTATCTGGAATGGTTCATCTCTAACTGAAGTCACTGAGCGGAAACAAAACGCGACAGACTGACGGATGGAGAGCAATCCTATAGTCCCAAGGGCCATAATTCTGAAAATACTGAGGAGACGGGGCCGATTATCAAACTTGGCCGTAACATTGTGTGCACATACCATTTGACCAAGTTTGGAAAAGATCCAATAACAATTAGCCAAAGAAGAGTGCGGACACCATTAATTTCATGATATTTTAATATTGGAAGGGCCACAATTTAATGCGACGATTTGGCCGATTATCAAACTTGATCGAGGCATTGTGCCAATATACCATTTGAGCAAGTTTGGAGAAGATCGGATAACAATTACCAAAGTTAGAGTGCGGACACCATTAATTTCGCGATTTTTTACTATTCCAAGGGCCATAACTCTGGAACTGCGGGGGCGGATTATCAAACTTGGCCGAGACATTGTGCCCATATACCATTTGACCAAGTTTGGAAAATATCTGATAACAATAAGCTATGTTTATAGAGTGCGGACATCATTTTTGCACGGACAGACAGATGGAAGCACAGATCGACAGAGGCAACACTATATGAGGCATTCGAGCATAAAAAAAGTTAAAAATTAATATAGCACAGTTTAAGTTATTTCATTTTGCAATCATTTGCTTGTCATCTTGACCTATATTTTCGAACACGCCCAAATATTATAAATGGAAATTATAACATTGCCCTTAAATTATATCTTACCATCAGTGCCAGGACGAATGTAGGCTTTGTCATCAAAAGATATATCCAGACTTGTTGATGAAAGAAGGCTGTCTTTCCCAAACATATCTTGTCTGTTTAATTTCACATGCGCTCTCTGATGGTGTGTTAGTTCTGTTTCATGGTCTTCTGTCTTCGGGGGCTTTTTAGTACAAAACAGCCAATGACCTGTTTATAAATAAAAATTGACAAACTAAATATATATGATACCGTAGAGTACAGAGTTCAACATTCAAATACAACATTCCATACATATTTCCAACATCGCTGTGTCGTGGGTACGGCGGAAACGTTGTATTTGAAGGTTGATCTCCGTATACTTTGTTCTTATATATGTATATAAACAAAATACCAGCTGTTACAAGCTCTTGATTTGATTTTATTTTCAATATCACTTTACATGTATATCAGCTGGGCGTCTAGGCTTTCAGTAACCGGACATCTGGTAACCGGACACCTTGAATACAGTCTAGGTATCTGGTTTGCAGACACGGTGTCTGGTAATTATTGTAACTATGTTTTAAACTTCTGAGATCGATAATAGGGAAATCCTTCACGAGATGGTAGACGTGTTGTTCTTTTCAAGAACGATCGTATGCGAGTGAGTGAATAACAAAGCACGACTACCATCGAGTAAAGGATTTCCCTATAATCGAACGCAGCAGTTATAAAATAATCTATTTATTACATTTTAAATCAGTTTATGTATAATGTTAATCTAAATTATTCGCTTTATTATCAGCGGATGACGTCGACGTCAGCGACACTGACTTCATAACTCAACATCACACTTACTTATTTTTGTGTTCGGAGTTTATTAATATTTAGCGATTATGAATATTCTTTCACAGAGAAATCCCATCTTTCATCCACAAAAATGTAATAGAAATATATTTTTTTAATTTTTGTAGTATTTACCAATAGTAAAGAGTATTAAGGTACTTATAATACATATACTTTGAAACTTTCAACGAACCTGGCTTATACACGGTTACATTATTACATTTATATTAAATAGTTCTTCAATATAAGTTAAAGCAATTTATTAGTTTGAATCTATTGAAGATCACAAACCTTTGTGTTTCCTTCCCTCAATTGTGTTTATTTTTCTGGGTCTTGCTCTTAGGTGTACAGTTCTGGCAGACTTGATAAGTTTCTTCCCTCGTTTCATCAACGTATAATTAGCAATGGAAAGCAAGTCTACAGACTTCACACGATGGTTCAAATATAGCACAGTATCATGTCTCCGGCCATGTGCAGAACTCTTTGTTTCTATTGCATTAGCAACGAAAACCTCATCCTCTGAATCTAATAATGTATTTGCTCCTGCCCCTAAACTCCTAGACCTTATTCGGTTTTCTTTTATTAGTTGATTTGACAAACGCTTAACCATTTGCTTGACTTTTTGTTTACTATATCTATCGGATCTTTCTAGCAGATTTCTATTTCCTTCAATGGTTTCAATTAATATTTCTTTCTTAGCATTCAAATCACGCTGACGCAAGTCTGACAATGCCCCGCTTTGCAGCTTTTCATCAATTTTGTTTACTTGCTCAGATAATTTGTTAATTTTCGATGTCATCCTCACCTGTATCATGTCTTCTGCAGCTATTAATGAATTTGAAAGCTCCTGAAACATATATGTTGATTTCTGAAGCTGTTTTAAAATGGGATCTGGTTTTATCCCCAGAGCATACAAATCATCCCTAGAGACAGATTTTGCCAAGATGAGTTTGACTATTCTTCTATCATGCTCACTGTCCATTGATTTAAGTGCTTGCCGAACAAATTGATAATCAACGGTATTTCTGTCACTCTGTGACCCTCTATTGGGTAATATGTCATTATCATGATCGGAACTTAACGTCTTAAAGATACTACAAATGTCAATATCATCACTCTCCAGAATGATATACCGTCTTGTCTCATACCAATAGATAACGCACCTTAAACCATGCACTGGGTGCATCAGATCATAAAGAAATCTAGAGGCAATATCATCCCGTCGTACACTCTCTGATGCTTCAATAAAGTCTGCATAGATGTCAAGGCCTACGTTAACATATAATATTCCCACAGCACATGAAATATCAGATGGTTGGTTAACATCAATATATATTGTTTGAGAAGCTGAGGGTGATAACAAAGTTTCTAAAATAACGCATAAAGTCACAGGATGACCTTAGTGGTTGGGCTAACTCAGGAAAGAATCAATGACGGTGAATGCATTTACATAAGTTTAATGCAACTTTTAAAATATGTTTAATATATATACAATTATCTAAAAAAACAAGCGAATACACAAATGAACTATGAAAAGAATGTTCTCATGAACGTTTAAGACGTTCTTAGTATTGTTATAAATACTGAATGTCTAAGACACTAAAGTGTTGTTAAAGCTATAACAATGTTGATCTAGCGCGATAACTGTGATGCGCGAGAGCTCATGAAGATGATGATGCGCGAATTCAATGGATGATTGTCATCAAATGCCTTCTGTAAGGGTTGACGACGCGATGCAATGATAGTTAATCTCCACTGAGATTGTGAGTGATATTCCTCCAGTGAGGACTGGTAACGGGCCCACCTTGTGTCCCGGGGGTTGTCGTTAGTAAAACCTGGCCATGCTGACGCAGGTACGGGGACCGTCTCCACCGCTCGTAAACGTTAATCGTGGAAGCTTAGCTCCACTCCTGGATATCCAAACCTAGATGGCTTACTCCAACCCTGGATGGCTTATATCCTGGATGGCTTAGGCTGTAATTATACATACGTTTTAGATGTCGGTTGACAAACATAACAATCTTGCATAATTATCATTACCCAAACAGCATAATTATCATTACCCAAACAAATCATTATTCAATCAATATATGTAAGCTGTACTAATGATGAGTAGCAATGTATACATATTCTACAACGCCATGTATACGCTATGTACGTCGCTGTTAATCAATGCCCCTCATACATGTAATATAAACATGATCAAATTACTCATATATTACACTCACTGAGTTATGCATGCACGCATGTCAACTAATGACCACATTATACAACGCGATGCATACGCGTCGAACATTTATTCTTGTCACTCATCTCATTGTTAACTAATGTTAACAATCGTGTATTACAATCACTGAGTTATACGCCAACGTTAACTAATGCACCTATTATCCACTGTTATCAAATTAATATTGTTTTACAATTAATGATCAATTACAATAATTACATCTAATAAAGTAACTTCAAAATCATATGCTAGTCTAAAGTTATGTTTGAGAAACATCAATGATAACCGGATGTCGTAACCGCCAAACAAGATGGCGCCGCCCACTGAATACAAATGTACGATAAAAGTTTAATAAAACTACTAACCACATGTTGCCTATTAATTTTGCCGTCCAATCTCTGTTCCAACAAAGTACAATCGATCATCCCGGCGAGAGCTAGAAGACAATGGGTTTTATAGCAAACATTACGCCCAAATCATTATTTCCCCCGTTCAGTCCGTGACAAACGTGGCTAAATCTGCAGTATTGAATCTACACGAGAGGCCCCTTATACAATTTTGTCGTTTAAGGAAAATATACCTATACGTTTACATGCATTAGCACAAAACTAATCTTATGACACGGCCTCTCTGGCGGCCACTTAAAATGTGCACGCTTTTACGTGTTACATGAATAGATCATGAATATTGTGAAATTGTTTCAACTCGAACAATAGATTTGGGTGTAACTGATAACTTACAAGAGCTATGTACGACCAGTACGCTCTACCCGTGACATTTTGTGACAACATCTCCCCACTTAAAGAAAGTGCTACACTTTTAAAATTCAACAAAATGATAATTAATATTAACACGTTAAGAAACTATTAATTCTTCTGAGCAAATGAGCGACAAAACGTACAAGCTGATCGCTCAATCGCTTGAGTATGTTAACTATTACTACTGAGGGATGCAACCTTCAGCCAGTACAACGACCGTCTTCCGGAAAACATCCACTGCAGTTATAACCTAACTATAATATGTAATTACAATTTCAACACTATTCTATAATTGTACACTACCCTGTCGTAACATATACTACTATTGTACAATACACTGCAATACACTATTGTATTAAACCGGTCATTATGTGCGGCGACTTAAATAGTCTGCCCCAATATTGTCCTTTCCTCGGATCGCTTAATTTTCATCCGGTAAGGCTGCAGAGTCAGTGCCCACCTCATTAACCTACTGTTAGCTACCTTTGCTTTATTCATATAAGCTAACGGTTGGTGGTCAGTCTCCAAGACAAATTCCTTACCAAAAACATATCGGTGGAATTTACTGACACCCCACACTACTGCAAGACACTCCCTTTCGATAACAGAGTAGTTACATTCCCGGGGTAATAGTTTCCGACTTGCGTAAGCCACGGGGAGACTACACCCATCTTGCTCTTGCAGTAGGACTGCACCCACCCCGATATCGGAGGCATCCGTTCTGAGGATAAACTCCTGGTCAAGTTCAGGTAATTTTAGTATTGGGGTTTTGACCAGACTCCCCTTTAAAGAGACAAAAGCTCGCTCCTGGCTTTCCCCCCAAGTTATCCTATTGGGTTGACCTTTCTCTGTCAAGTCTGACAAAGGTGCAGCTATAGCCGAAAAGTTTGGAATAAACTTCCTGTAAAAACCCGCCAACCCTAAAAATGACCGAACTTGTTTCTTTGTCTCGGGTCTTGGTGCTTCCTGAATTGCCTTCACCTTGTCGGGGTTGGGTTTCAATTTCTGGTCCCTCCCGACAACATGACCCAGACACTCTATATCTGCGTAACCTATGTGACACTTGCTAGGTTTTGCAGTCAGTTTAAACCGGCGTAGCCGTTCCAACAGATTACGTAGAGCCTTAATATGGTCTTCAAATGTTGTTGTAAACACCAGGATGTCATCTACAAAACTGTCTGTGTTGGACAAATCCTTCAGGACTTTCCTCATTAACCTACAGAATGTTGCTAGGGCGTTTACAAGACCAAAAGGCATGACCTTAAACTTAAACAGTCCTTGCGAAGTTTCGAAGGAGGTCATCTCTTTAGCTCGGTCTGAAAGTGGGACTTGCCAATAACCTTTACTGAGGTCTAACTTGGAGAAATACGAATATCCCGCAAGTTTAGAGAATACCTCCTCAATATTAGGCATTGGCTCTGCATCAAAGATGGTACGTTTATTGAGCTGCCTAAAATCGATGCAGAATCGAATTGACCCATCTTTCTTCTTAATAAGTACGACTGGGGATGAAAATGGGGCGTTTGAAGGTTCGATGACACCCAATTTCAACATGTCTTTCACCTCCTCATCAACAATTGATCGGGAGTGAAATGGAATGGGATACCCCTTAATTCTAATTGGTTCCCCTGATGTGAGTACAATATCATGTTGCACTCCATCTGTCTGCCCCGGGTTTTCGGACAAGACATCACTGAACTCCGAGAGTAAACTACCCATCTCTCGTTGCTGCTCTACACTAAGCATGCCCGATATGTCTACATCGGCTGCTGTCTCCCTACCTACACTAGTGGGAAATTACATGTGTCTAGTGTCCTCACTACTGTCTTCCTCACTATCCTCAATAAATGCAACATTAACTACGGTTAACACCCCTTGTTGCCCATTATCGGTTCTACTGATATACTCTTTCAGCATATTCGCATGAAAGGTCTTTAACTTTCCGTTTATCTCGATACGGTAATCCATAGTGTTCACTATCCCTCTAACGTAAAACGGACCTTTCCATTGTAATAACAACTTGTTATTGTCGGTCGGGAGTAACAGTAACACCTGGTCATCTATCTTAAACTTCCTAGCTCTAGCTTTCTGGTCATAGTACCGTTTGTACTTGGTATTTGCCTTAACTAACTGACTTTGAGCTATCTTACACGTCTCCTCTAGTTTCTCCTTCAGATCTAAAACATACTGATATGTAGTCTTAACCTCATCACTATCTACTTCACCTGCCCACATCTCTCTAAGAATCCTCATGGGACCTCTAACTGATCTACCGTACAATAACTCAAACGGAGAAAATCCTAAACTCTCTTGTGGAACCTCTCTAAATGCAAACAATAAAGCATTGAGATACTTGTCCCAATCTTTGGGTCTCTCTGTACACATACGCCGTAACATTTGCTTTAACGTCCCGTTAAATCGTTCGACTAACCCGTTACACATAGGGTGATATGGTGTTGTCATGATTTGACGCAAAGACAATAACCTGCTTACTTCAGCCATAAGTTCTGACGTAAACTGTGACCCACAATCAGTCAGCATTTCCTCTGGTACACCTAGCCTACTGAACATATCAACTAATGCCTCAGCTACTCTCTCAGTTTCAATTGAGGGCAATGCTACTGCCTCTGGATACCTAGTTGCATAGTCTACCATGGTTAAAATGTACCTATTTTTCCTATCCGACACTGGAAAAATTGGTCCAACTATGTCTACGGCTACCCGCTTAAATGGTGTATATATCAGGGGCATCTGACCTAAATGTACTTTGGTCACTCGACCTTTTGGTACTGTCCTTTGGCATACATCGCAGGACCTACAATATCTAGTTACATCTCCACTAACGCCTGGCCAATAAAATTCTGCCAATACTCTATCTGACGTTTTATTTACGCCTAAATGACCTCCCATAATCGACTCATGAGCTACCTTAAGCACTGTCGTTCTATACTGGGTAGGAACCACTAATTGGTGAAACTGTCTACTACCACTATCTACAAATTCTCTGTACAATAACCTATTCTTATGTACAAACTTACAACTACCGGACCCTTTACACTTCTTCACTACACCATCCTTGGCCTTCACCTTACAAGGACCTAATGACTCGTCTTGAGTTTGTGCTTCTATAAACTCCACTTTAGATATGTCACCTACGGCTGCAGGAACCTTTAATTTTCTATAAGCCTGAGCTTGCTTCTGAACCTGCGCTCTAGTCTCTACGGCATTACTTATGCTACTTCTAAAATCGGACATTACCGGAAGTGCTGAACCATCTATGTTCCCTATCGTTAAATCATACATCGGGTCATCCATACATAGTGCCTCTGTAGTCCCTTTAAAGAAAGGTGTTTCTACATCTATTCTCGCTATTGGCACGTGCTCTACCGACTTATTTAACAACAACCAAGGTGACTGTTTACCTACCAACTGGTCATCCGTAACTAAACTACGCCTAACTACCACACCTGTACAACCTGTATCCCTCATTACAATTACGTCCGTGCCATTCACTCTACCATCTGCCGTTGGAAGATTTGCATACGGAAAGAGACATGTTCCGATCTTCGCCATTACACCATCCGCTTTAACACAACAGCTACTACTCTCGGTTTTAATAACCGGACTATTACTACCTCTGCTTCTACCTCTACCTCGGTTTTGACCACCTCTACCTCTACCGAAATTCCATGGGTTGTTAAAACCTTGGTTCGGACTACCTACATTGTTGTCCACTCTACTTTTGTCACTTAAATTGTCTACGACAGCGGACACTTTCACCGCTTTCCTACACTCATGTGAAGCATGATTCCCATTACAGTGACGACAACGAATAAACGGTCTACCTATGTTACCACTATTGCTACCTCCTCTAGCACCCATCGAACTACCTCCACCTCTATAGTTTCCACTCTGGCCTTTCTGTTTACGATCGTCCCCTTGCCTATCTCTAAAAGTTCTGTCTTTCGACACTACATTATGCGCTCCATCTCTAGCCTCGGCAAACTGATCTGCTTGAGTTGCCATTTCATCTACACTAGCTAATTTTCTTTCCGACTCTTTATGTTTATCACCATCTAGCCTCTCCTGAGTTAATCTACTTTCTGATTCTAACTTCTCGTTTAATAATCTACTTTCGAATGTGGCTAATCTACCTTCTATTTCTAACTTCTTTTGTGCAAATCTAGCTTCCATTTCTAACCTCGCTTTCTCAGCTTCTAACTGCTTTTGTGCATATCTATTTGTTATTTCTAGCTGCTTTGCTGCAAATCTACTTTCTAATTCTAATCTAGTTTTCTCATAATGTTGTTCATTAAGTCTCTTCTGCACTTCCTTAGCCTGATGTCTTTCAACAAAGGTTCTAAGGTCAACTCCCCTATAGCCTACCCACTTACCTATCTCTCTAAGTTCCCTTTCCCTTATGGACGTCATGGTTATGGACAGTATGGAACACTAACTACAATAACTACAATACAGAAGTCACTAATGATTCTACTCTACTAACTACTAATGGTAAGTCACTGTGTCCTCAGTAAATACCCGAGCATCATCATAGGACAAGTAACATACACATTTGTACTAGCGCTAACTACTAACGGTTATGTATAGATAGTATCTAGCTTCCACAAAACATATACACTACATAAAATATCTATATTTGATATTGGACATAAACCTTAAACAATCATAGAAATGTGCATAACATGTACATGTATATTTACTTCTCCCATTAATATAAGTATACTCGAGTGTCACAACATGAGTAGAACGTCTTGTTCGCCAACCTAATTGGATACTATTGGTATATCACGGGAGGTAAAAACAAACACCCAAATTATTGAGCAAAAGTGCCTCAGACCCAATCGTGTAGACCACTGCGACCTCGCGCCAAGGAAAGAACGGACAAAACAACAGTGTGGACTCACCCTACCCTTGTCGTGTCTTGACTTGTCTTCCAAGCTGTGGCCGTGATCGTCGACAGTCGCCTTGATGGATCAGAGGGTGGTACACAATTCTAAAATAATAAGTAGAGATTTAGTATATCATAATAAAGATCACTTATTGATTCTTTCCCTCCGTAGTCGCCCAAAATCCCACTACTCTGAAAACCAGTTGTCACAGGATGACCTTAGTGGTTGGGCTAACTCAGGAAAGAATCAATGACGATGAATGCATTTACATAAGTTTAATGCAACTTTTAAAATATGTTTAATATATATACAATTATCTAAAAAAACAAGCGAATACACAAATGAACTATGAAAAGAATGTTCTCATGAACGTTTAAGACGTTCTTAGTATTGTTATAAATACTGAATGTCTAAGACACTAAAGTGTTGTTAAAGCTATAACAATGTTGATCTAGCGCGATAACTGTGATGCGCGAGAGCTCATGAAGATGATGATGCGCGAATTCAATGGATGATTGTCATCAAATGCCTTTTGTAAGGGTTGACGACGCGATGCAATGATAGTTAATCTCCACTGAGATTGTGAGAGATATTCCTCCAGCGAGGACTGGTAACGGGCCCACCTTGTGTCCCGGGGGTTGTCGTTAGTAAAACCTGGCAATGCTGACGCAGGTACGGGGACCGTCTCCACCGCTCGTAAACGTTAATCGTGGAAGCTTAGCTCCACTCCTGGATATCCAAACCTAGATGGCTTACTCCAACCCTGGATGGCTTATATCCTGGATGGCTTAGGCTGTAATTATACATACGTTTTAGATGTCGGTTGACAAACATAACAATCTTGCATAATTATCATTACCCAAACAAATCATTATTCAATCAATATATGTAAGCTGTACTTATGATGAGTAGCAATGTATACATATTCTACAACGCCATGTATACGCTATGTACGTCGCTGTTAATCAATGCCCCTCATACATGTAATATAAACATGATCAAATTACTCATATATTACACTCACTGAGTTATGCATGCACGCATGTCAACTAATGACCACATTATACAACGCGATGCATACGCGTCGAACATTTATTCTTGTCACTCATCTCATTGTTAACTAATGTTAACAATCGTGTATTACAATCACTGAGTTATACGCCAACGTTAACTAATGCACCTATTATCCACTGTTATCAAATTAATATTGTTTTACAATTAATGATCAATTACAATAATTACATCTAATAAAGTAACTTCAAAATCATATGCTAGTCTAAAGTTATGTTTGAGAAACATCAATGATAACCGGATGTCGTAACCGCCAAACAAGATGGCGCCGCCCACTGAATACAAATGTACGATAAAAGTTTAATAAAACTACTAACCACATGTTGCCTATGAATTTTGCCGTCCAATCTCTGTTCCAACAAAGTACTATCGATCATCCCGGCGAGAGCTAGAAGACAATGGGTTTTATAGCAAACATTACGCCCAAATCATTATTTCCCCCGTTCAGTCCGTGACAAACGTGGCTAAATCTGCAGTATTGAATCTACACGAGAGGCCCCTTATACAATTTTGTCGTTTAAGGAAAATATACCTATACGTTTACATGCATTAGCACAAAACTAAACTTATGACACGGCCTCTCTGGCGGCCACTTAAAATGTGCACGCTTATACGTGTTACATGAATAGATCATGAATATTGTGAAATTGTTTCAACTCGAACAATAGATTTGGGTGTAACCGATAACTTACAAGAGCTATGTACGACCAGTACGCTCTACCCGTGACATTTTGTGACAGAGCTTCTTCTGTAAGGCAGAACTGTTGGTTGCTGATTATAAAGAATGCAGCTTTTCCAAGTTGTTTTTTACTTTAACTGTCTGTAATGATTTCTGGAGCGTATATCTTGTAGGATCGACACCAGTATTAATTACACTCAAAAGTCTTGTCTGCGATCTATGTTCAGAAAAACTGAACTTTTCAGAAGGTTGAAAATATTTCATTTGTTTTTTTTCATGCTCTTTTCTCTCCATGTTGTTAAAACATATCGCTTATGATCTATACAATTTAATAATAATATAAACATGATTCTGACACTACAGTGGTCGGATTTCATACAAAATATCTCTTTAATAATATAAAAAACTATTCTGAATTTCAATTCGGTATTTTTAAATAAATGTATTCTAATACAGACATAAAGTTAATAAATGTTGTGATTTTACTCAAAATAACATATTTCATTGCTGTGAGTGACCTCAAAATGTCCAGCCGAAAAAAATAGTGGAATACAACAGACGACAAATGTGAAATATATTCTACTGTACTGCACATATAAAAGGTAAGGCACTGTGTTATCAAATATTAAAATCAATTTTATAAAAATATTTCTACACAGTCTGTATCTATAGTATATTTGAAGCGAGTGCATCAGGCTTTGGGCCCTAATTTGTTTAAAAAACATAAACAAGTGTTACGTTCAAACGTGAATAGTTTATAGATGGAACATTCACACTTTCTATTTCAAACGTGAATAGTTCATAGATATAGATGGAACATTTAAACAGTTTCCTGTATTTTAAAATACAGCGCAGTAAGTTTTAAAAGTCCATAGAGAAATCCGCAATTTATAAATATCTGTTAATACGCAGGGCAAATAACCTATATCTACACATGACGCTCGTTTTGCAATACATTGCTATTTATTTTTAAACAATACCGTCAAGTTTTAAATAGCTATCCCTGGCGGTTTAATACACGAAACGCCAAAATCTACATATTTTCCCCAAATCTACCCCCTACACCTCCCAAATCCGTATTATATGGTGATACAACGATGTTATGTTGTTATCACGATAACTTTTAGGCAATACTTTCTTCGGGTCGTTTATTTATTATGTTCAACATAATTTCTTTTGGTGTTTTATGGCTCATTTACTTTATTTTTATCAATTAAATAAATAAATATTGTATTTGAACAATTCTAAAAATAATATGAATCCTGATGTACTTCCTTTAAATATATATGTAAGATGCCAAGGGCAACCAGGAAACAAATTGTGCCTTATATAGTTAGACTGACATGGGTTGTCATCGACACCATGATATAATTATTTTGTGATGTTTTTGTTTAAATATGTTTTAATTATAAAACTGGTTATTTCTACTTATAAAAGCGGCTCTTCTTATCTTTATAAGTGTTTTATACTAGTATCATATTTGATATTTTTTTAGTTTATAATTATTAAAGACAATAACCAAACTCTGCACAGGCAAAATTAATGTTTAGACAACTTTTTGTTGTTGTAATATTGTCCCCGCTCTTTCCTCCCAACACAGGTTAACTCAATCACAATGGGGATAGACCAAAGAGGGATTGATCGAGGACAATGTCAAATGGAAAACTGTGACTGTACTGATTTTGAAATGGTGGATATGATGATGGGTTGTGGTTACTGTGGTGATCCACCAGCAAAACACCAAAGGAAAGATGCCATGTCTGATCCAAACACCAGTAGTAGCACAGGTACCCTGTTTTACTTTATTATTTTAATAACTAATTACAAAAATTATAATATATATTATTGTATGAAAATATTGTGCTCAACCGGGACTCGAACCCAGGGTCTCTAGCTTACAGAGCTAGCTCTACAAACTGAGCTATCAAGGACACACGGCTGGCTATCGATATTTCACCATATACCTGTGCCCGGTTACATTATAGCCGGGTGATAAAATGTTGCTGAGATGTTATAATAAGTATACTAAACTTCATATTTGTAAATATTTTAATATATATAAATAGGACCATTCCCCTTACTCATTAAGGCAAAAAGGTAAGGTGCACAGCTATTTGATAACCCGTTGTGTTTGCATTTTTACTTCTGATTTATATATTATTTCACTTTTATAAATCAACATCGGAATTGCTGTTATAATTTCAGCTCCATCAGGGCCTGGATTTTCTCCTCCTAATAGTGCACACATTGAAACCCCAGCAGCACCTTGGATAAACACACAGCTAGGATGGATACCACATGCTAAAAGAAAAACTGGTATTTTTTACAATTCTGTTCTTGAGAAATTCTACCACAGCTACTGGCCATCCTACCCAAATGTGAAACAGTTTCGCACAGCATTCATAGCTGAAAGAAATCGCCAGTGGATGATCTCTGAAACAGTAGAGGATGTAAAAAGAAATTCTGAATATCTGAAAAGTAGTAACAGTGCATGTGCAGGTAAATTTTTAAGTGCAGACTTCACGTCCACGCCACATGACTGTAACAACATAGACAGAGTGATTGGGACTTTAACAGATGTTGAATGCAAGTTTCAAAATGTATAAGAAGATATTCAGTATCATGACAATTCCTTATTCAGCAATGCCTCTGGACATCTGAAATCAGGCCGACAATGCCATCATTCTTTGAATGAAACGATCATCCATAACATTAATTGTGCTTTTGTTGAAATCCAGGTGTTGAAGGATAAGTTAAAGTCTTTAAAGACTAAAGTTGTTAATACATGGCGGCATAAAAACAAAAAAATGACAAGGACTGCAGCTCAAAGATCCCGTGAAAATAAATGGAAAATAAAACACAGGGCAAGAAAAGGAATGGAAACAAGATGCATTCACATATTTAACAGTTTTGGTGGAGAAGCTGTGGCATCAGAAATTTCTCCATCTATGGGTATTCCACAGATCACTGACATTGCGGAAGAGCAATCAAAATCGGTTTTTCCATCCAGGGTTATAAACAAGCATGATCGTAGATGCCTAGAGTATATGATGATGGAGGGGTGTTTCAGACTTGAGGCAGCAGAGCTGATTCAGAATCTTCTGATTGATCTATAAATAGCATTTACAGCCTCAAAATACAAAAATTGGCCCATTTATAAATTGTTACATTTTACTTAGTTTTTTATAGTGTGAAACACCTCTCCATCATCGAACGACTTCGCAAATACAGTGATCCCTATTTTCACACATGGCAGAAAATAGGGATCACTATTAGAATTGAATTGAATGTTGTTTAACGGCTCATCAACACAGTATAGGTTATTTAGAGCTGCCCCAGAGAGAGGGGAAGGGTACATAGGAATCCGGGAACCGTGCTCTACTCTTATTATAGAATAGATTCCTATGGTTCTTTAACGTGCTCGGAGGATAGACCGTATTACACGGGACCGCCCGGTTTACGTCCCCATCCGACGGACGAGGCTATGGAAAAGTGTCTTGCCTAAGAACACACCGACGAAACTCAGTGGCACCATGGCGGATTGAACCCGGGGCCTCCGGTTACAAATCCGCCGCGTTACCGACTGCGCCACACCAGCCCTCACTGTATTTGCGAAGTCGTCCATCACAATAACATTTTCATTTAGCCTATTTCACTGCGACTTGTGCCGAACGATCTCGGTGATTGTCAAGCTATTCCCAGAACAATTGGTAGGCACATGCACTGTGTGACAGCAACCATGAAATGTGTTTTAAAATGACAGACTAGGTACTATTGTTTGGGGCGCTTGTTTTTCGCCGAAGGTTTTTTGAACTGGTAAGACAAAATTCAACTAGTACCTAAATAAAATGTATATCACTGAAACAGACATTTTTAGTGGTAAATAAAAATACCTTGCTTTTCAAAATCGGTTGAGAAATAAAAATTCACATGCAAAAGTTGTTTTTGATAGGGCCTTTCAATGTAAAATTATGCTGCGTCAACAATTTGAAAAATATGTTTTTTTTAAATTTCTATCCAAAAATGATTTTAATGTGTTGAATAAATGTAAATGAAAACACTCTGAAAGTTTTATAGGAAAATTAAGGCTATAAACTGAAGTTATTTGAGATTATTTGATTTTCTCTGTCCGATCAACAAGGAATGTTACATGGGAAAAGCCCCACCAAAATAACATTTTGGCTGTAAAGTATTTATTTCTGAACCGATTTTCAAAAGTAAGGTATTTTTCAATAAAATTCCAGTTCCAATGATACATAATTTATGAAACCATTGTAAAAATTGCTTAAGTTAATGCTGAAAAACCTCCGGCTAAAACAAGGGCCCCAAACAATAGAACTGATTATATGAGTTTATCACATAACATGACGTCTGGGAGTGCAGTAAAGCCATGACTTATTTCTCGTAATACACTAGTCTATTACAGATGCAAATGAGGACCGAATCACTGTGTTTGTATATGTTAAAACTTTAAAAACCAACTGTTTTTTATGGTATATCATACGGTATGTTCAGACGCATTAGTTATTGATCATTATTTGAAATCTTACTTCATAAAATGCACGTTAGTAACGTTAAAATTGGTTTAGGGTGTCGCGTTATTTGTAAGGCGATCGCATTTACAACCGCGTAATGTAGCAACGTCGTGTAAACAACAAAACGACGTCATGATTTGTCTTACAAATTGCCGCCGTATATAAGGAAAATTGACAACATGAAATTGAAACTATCACGTCGTAGGTGAGTTTATATGTGATAAACAGAATCTTACATTCGTGACTGTGTGTTATTGACTTTAATAAACTCGTTGGATAAAAAGAAAGGATACTCGGCAAGAGCCTGTAAGTATCCAACTCGTTTATTAAAATCAATAATACACAGTCACTCATGTAAGATCCTTTATTTGCATATATGATGGTGAAGATTTCTAGTCTAAAACAGTTATGTACTTGAAATGAACTGATTATATGAGTTTGCATATATGATGGTGAAGACTTCTAGTCTAAAGCAGTTATGTACTTGAACTGATTATATGAGTTTGCATATATGATGGTGAAGACTTCTAGTCTAAAACAGTTATGTACTTGAAATGAACTGATTACATGAGTTTGCATATATGATGCTGAAGACTTCTAGTCTAAAACAGTTATGTACTTGAACTGATAATATGAGTTTGCATATATGGTGGTGAAGACCTAGTCTAAAACAGTTATGTACTTGAACTGATTATATGAGTTTGCATATATGATGGTGAAGATTTCTAGTCAAAACAGTCATTTAACTGAACTGATATATATATATATTTTATGTACTTGAACTGATTATATGAGTTTGCATATATGATGGTGAAGACTTCTAGTCTAAAACAGTTATGTACTTGAAATGAACTGATTATATGAGTTTGCATCATATGATGGTGAAGACTTCTAGTCTAAAACAGTTATGTACTTGAACTGATTATATGAGTTTGCATATATGATGGTCAAGACTTCTAGTCTAAAACAGTTATATACTTGAACTGATTATATGAGTTTGCATATATGATGGTCAAGACTTCTAGTATAAAACAGTTATGTACTTGAACTGATTATATGAGTTTGCATATATGATGGTGAAGACTTCTAGTCTAAAACAGTTATGTACTTGAAATGAACTGGTTATATGAGTTTGCATCATATGATGGTGAAGACTTCTAGTCTAAAACAGTTATGTACTTGAACTGATTATATGAGTTTGCATAAATGATGGTCAAGACTTCTAGTCTAAAACAGTTATGTACTTGAACTGATTATATGTGTTAGCATATATGATGGTGAAGACTTCTGGTCTAAAACAGTTATGTACTTGAACTGATATATATATTTTTTATGTACTTTAACTGATTATTTGAGTTTGCATATATATACTGGTGCGGAATTCTAGTCTTTTAAAACAATAGTTCACTTTAAGTTATGTGAGTTTGTGTATTAAATGATATGATAGTGTGGAATTCTTGTCTAAAAATTCATACTTTACCTGATTATGTGAGTTGGCATATGATGGTGTTGAATCTTTAATAGTCAACATTTTAGTTTTATTTTGTTTTTATGTCTGTATTTGAATTTTAGTCTAAACATTTTTGTTTTATCTATTCGAGTCATTTCATTGATGTGTTTATTAATATAAAAATTGAAAAAAAAATTGTTTTATATTTTGACATAGCATATTTGTTGTATTTTTTTTATACACCCATTTGAAAAAGGTCGTATTATGTTATGGCGTTGTCTGTCTGTCTTTCCGTCTATCCGTTATTTTTTCTTGACCACTTATTATAGCTAATAACTTTCAAAGTATAAGTTCTACATCAATGAGACTTCATATTAAACATCTTCTGCATGATCCAATGAAAACATGACAAAGGCCCATGACTCTCTGGTATTTTTTTGTTTAATTATTCCCCTTTGAAAGAAGGATTAACCAGAAAATTAACCTTGCCTTTTACAACTAATTAAGGCTAATAACTTTCAGAGTATAAGGTCTATAACAATGAAACTTTGTACACATCTTCAGCATATGCTATTATTTGATATATACAGCATGCTTCCTGGCTGAAAAGAACCTGATAAGCTCACTTTTATGGTTAGATCACTCCTTCAATATTTGTTCTGTTGAAAGTTTTGGTTAAAAAATGACTTAAAAAAAACTCTACGTCCCATGGTAAGCGAACGAAAAAAAAGTATTCGTCCCATGGTTTGTCGCGACAAAAAAAGTACCTGTCCCATGCCATTTTGCACCGGTCCCAACCCCCCGATAAATATTGCCCGTTCCCTTACTGTCGAAAGGACCAATGCTTCCGAGCTAAAGTAGTTATTTTTCAGCAAAAAAAAATAGAGGTAAACATTTGCGATATCAGCGGGAAAATGGAACATCCGTCACCTAATGGAGACAATCATAAAGAAAGTCTTCGTCAAAATGTTATAATTGCAGAATTTACAAATTGTATTACTACCCTGTAGAAGCGGCATTTCAGACGCAATAGATTGAACTGATCACGCGTTGATTTCATGACCCGCGATCACTATTAATCTAGTGGAGAAAAAAATTTTCGAATCCGACTTTGTACAGATATGAATAATGTTGCTCCGAATTAATAAATGATTGAATACATACCACAATAAAAAACATATGTAAACAATAATAAAAATAGATGTATTTTTCCTAAAAGGATAACTCATACGACCCATATTTCTATCCGGTGCAAGCGTCGGAATTTAATAATTAAAATATGATCCTTTTGAACTCAAGAAGACGCTTTTCCCCAGTTTTGTCAACTCAGAACTATATTGATACTTACAGAAAGTCCAATAATAAAATAGAAAAAACAATGCACCGTTATTGATAACACTTGTTCGCTATAATGGTTTTTCTGTAACCTATTATTATTCAATGGTCAGTACTAATCCATTTAGAGGGAAAGAAAACACCGTGGGCAGACTGTAGTACCATCCAAATACATACGCAAGGTCAATCTCTACCCAGAGTACACTTGTTCCTCATTTGAGTGCAAGGAACGATAACTCTGCGTGGAGATTGACGCAAGGTCAGTGCATACAATGTTCATAAATGCACTTACACCATGTACACTCAACAGAACTGTTCAATTTCTAAAGCCACTAGCCTATCAGTGTTTTCAGCACTTTGATTTGTTTATGTAATGCATTTATAATTATTGTTGTTATTTAAGGTATTTGCTTCAAACATGTCAAATCTCATTCTCTTTGCTGTTTCAAAAATGCGGGTGCAACAAAATTATAAAGCACATTATTATCATAATTGCTTAAATCGAAGGAATCATTTGCCTTTCCTGAATTGATCAAATTCTGGGTGCGATCAATATATTTTACTTAATTGCAAAATGAAAGTGTTACATTATAAGTTGAGCACCTCTTGCCTAAAGCTTTCTGCTGGTCCTATATCGACTATTCGTCTGCTAGTACGATACATAAAAGCGGATAGTACTGAAAAGTGATAAATGGATACTTTGAAATATTTTTTGATTATGTGATAAAACAAATGTAGCTTTTTTGTTGTACATATCATATCGCGTACTTTTTAGACTGTTATGAAGAAGTTATAATGACTTTGTCAGCTGCTCGTTCAGACAGGGCGTGTCTCGTTCCTACATGGTGGGTATCTCGTTGATACGGGACGTGTATCTCGTTCATACAGGGCGTGTATCTCGTTTATGCAGGACGTGTCTCTCGTTCATACAGGACGTGTATCTCGTTTATACAGGACTCGTATCTCGTTTATACAGGACGTGTATCTCGTTTATGCAGGACGTGTCTCTCGTTCATACAGGACGTGTATGTCGTTTATACAGGACGCGTATCTCGTTTATACAGGACGTGTATCTCGTTTATACAGGACTTGTCTCTCGTTCATACAGGGCGTGTATCTCGTTTATACAGGACGTGTATCTCGTTCTTACAGGACGTGTCTCTCGTTTATACAGGGCGTGCATATCGTTTATACAGGGCGTGCATCCCGTTTATACAGGACGTGTTTAGACATGTCTCTCGTTTATACAGGACATGTCTCTGGCTTTTGCAATTTATCGACGCCAGCATAAGTACATGTTTGTACAAGGAAAATCATCATTTTAAAAATGAATATTGTTCTTTCTACGTATAGATTGCTGGGTATAATATTGCAGCAAATATTTGTATTGACATCGTCCAAATAAAAAACACAATAACTATTAATTGCTTTTTAATGCGCTAAAATGTTTCGATGTAACCACTGTAACTCATTTTCGCTGATATTCCATCCCAAGGGGTGCTATTTATTTCTATTTATTGTTGATATTGCATTCTTTGCAAATACATTCTAGCTAATGACTACTCATCAAGTCAGACATTACGTGCAGACACTCAGTTTGTGTTTGCTTTCATGTCCGCCGTGTAATATGCTTCAAACAGCAGTCATCAGAAATATCTTAGAACAAACAGATCTAAATTGTATAGGTATTCCCGGTGGACGATGTATGCTTTCTAACCTTAAGTCCTTGAGTATTTTACCAATAAAACGCTTTTATAGATGTCACATCAATTTGCTGCAAAACAAATATAGCTCTCCAATGTTTTCTGACAGCATGACGGTGACGGAAGTGACACTATATGATATGCTATATGTGCTCTCTATAATAAAACATTATAACAGTTTATATAGGTTCATACTTCTGTTTTAATTTGTCAGAGTAATGTTTTAGAAATGTGTCCAAGTTCTTTAATTATTTTCAAACCAAATAAAATCAAACAAATCAAAATATCAATGTAATCTCGCAGGCATTCGGAAGCCTTAAATACGTGCTGAAATAAACCCATATAAGTAAGTCTTTGTATGAATAAACAGAGGAAAATATATATATATTTTTTTTTTTATTTTTTTTTTTTACGTAAACGATGTCAAAACGCTATTACACCTCTAGATTTTGACAATGGTAGAATTGTCGGTGTTCAGTTACAGATAGAGCAAGGTTATTTTGTTTATGTTATACAAGTTTACACACCATGGAAAAGCCACTCTATGAACACTTTTAGGGAGCATCTAGATAAACTTCGTGATGTCGTTAAATGTATTCTGAACGGGTAGAGTAATAGTGATGGGCGATTTCAATACACATCTTCAAGGCGCTAACTGTTTGAAACAAAACGATAATCGAGGAATGGAACTGACTAGATTAATGAACGATCTTAACTTATGTGCTGTGGATACCATTTCCCTATGCCAAGGTGCACAGTCGAGTTATGTCTATTATGATTCTATATGAGTCTCTTATAGATCACATACTGGTCCCTATTGAATGTACGGATATTATAAATAGATGTGAAATACTTGATGATAATCATGATAATTGCCTCAATGTTTCTAGGCATAGACCGATAAGTATACAATTAGAAATTGAGATACGTTTTACAAAGAATGATTGTGTAAGGAGACCTATCAGGTGGCATAAGATAAGTCAGTCTATGAAATATACAAAACGGAATTGACTTCTAAATTAGAAAATGCAAATGAGCGCGTGAGTATGCACGACGAACATGTAAAAGATGGTATTAGCAAATTGTATGCAGTTATTACTAATTCTATTACGGACGTATCACAAAATGTATTTCCTAGCACTAGATTTGGATCATATCTAAAACCATATTGGAATAAAATTATTAAAGACATGCACCGGAATATGCGAGTCAAACGATATGCAAGGCTTTCAGAAGGTAGAACCAGAATGCCGGAAATATAAGTTTTAAACAGTACAAAATCTCAAGTTTGCAGGGCAATATTTGCGTGATAGAGACGACGAAGTAGGTAAAGTAGCGTGACAATGCTCTTTTATGGAAGCTTGTTAATAAATGAAAATCAAACTCATGCTCTAGTACTGATAGTGAATTAAAATGTGGCGATAAGATTTATATAGATCCAAAATATATAGTTTACCAACGGGGAAACTTTTTTGCTGATCTTTATTCAGACATAGAATGATTTATTTTTTTTATGAAAATATTTCATTATTGAATTTTATAATCACGTTAAATCGGTCGTTTCGGAGGCTAAAACTATCCCAATTTCTGTTGCTCTACATAATGATAAAAGCGTTGAGGACTAAAGAGCTTGTATTAAATGCCTGAAATCCGGTAAAGCATGTGGTATCGATGGTGTTTACAATGAACACATGGTACACGGTCTTAACATTAGAGAGGTCACATAGACTATGCGTAAAACATATGCAAATGCTGTGATGTAATAACAAACAAAGTTGCTGACCCCTGTATATGTGATTGTCCATACGTAGCAAATGAAAGAACTAATATGTTGTTAAAAATACAAAACTAATTCGGAATACATGTAAAAGAAACCCTTTTGACGCTTAACAAAAGCGTCATTGTTAATATGTTCCTTGGTGCCAACAGTAACATGACTGAAACACTCTCAGATGAAATAAACCGGTTTAATGGTACGATATTTAGATGCATACAGTGAGTGTGGCACAGATTTGATTTTGTTTTATTTTGTATATATAGCTCTGCCAACATGTATATACATTCTTGTTTTGTTTGTGTACTTAGTTAGTTTGTAATTGGTTTTATCACATAACATGTGGTATGGGAGTGTAATAACACCATTCAATATTTTCGATATTCCACTAGTCGTATAACATAACGTTAATGACGTCATGGACGTCACGCTAATGTACGTTTCCTGACGTAATGTGACGTTATAAGTTGTATGTAATATATAGAATCTAACATTCGTTCTCATTCATTATTGAATTTATTAAACTCGTTAGCAAAACTGATATAATGCTCGACAAGAGCCTCGCATTATATCACTTAGCCTTCGCGTTTAATGAATTCAACTTCGCGTTTAATAAATTCAATAATGAATGAGTATTCATTATTGAATTTATTAAACTCGTTAGCAAAAATGATATAATGCTCGACAAGAGCCTCGTATTATATCACTTAGCCTTCGCGTTTAATAAATTCAATAATGAATGAGTACTCATGTAAGATCCTCTATATCTGTCATTGTTGTTGGACAGTACTCTCATAAGCCGTGGTCCCAACCCGCCGTACTTGCAAGTGCGTGCTGTCTACTTGCAAAAACGTGGGCAAAATTTGGGGATCCGTACGTGGTGAGTACCGCCTCAGTACGGTTTTGGAAGCACGCAGACACGCCGTAGCACTTTTAGTGCATGAGGAACTTTCGCTGCGTTCGGGATGCGGTCGGGCTACGGATTCACCCAAGTACGGGTGACGCGCGTGTCTTCTACAGCCAATGAGCGCACAACGCACTGACTCCGTGAGTCCACGGTCACTTGCTCTACGGACGGCGTACTTAGCACGTGCGTGCTGCGCACGTGATAAGTGCGTGGTCTGTGCTTACCCGGCACTTCCCCAGTTCTACTGTCCAATGAGCACGCAGAACTGATGACGTGGACCGTACCGAGTAAGCACGTGCTCCGCACTTACAACGCACGTTGTGCGCACTGATTTCTGCAGTATATATAAAAGCCGAGCCGACGGACGAGTGCCAACATTTCGTCTCCAAGATGACTAATAAGAGGACACAGAAGAAGGGGTCAGCTGCATCTGCAGCTCAAAAGGCAACGGATACGGCCACAGAGGCCCAACAGAAACGGGCCGCGGAAGATGAGATGGCCAGAGAGGAAGTGGAAGAGGCGAGGAGGAACGAAGAAGAGTCAGATGGTGACGGCAGAGAGTCTGATCATGAGGAGGGTGCTGCTGGTGGATCGGAGAAGGCCAACTGCTCGTTCTCGGCGAAAAAGGAGGAGCGCCTGGTTGAGTTCTTCTCGGTGAATCAGGCCTTCTACGATAAGTCGCACCCAAACTACCAGAACAAGCAACAGAAGGATAAACTCCTGGACCAGCTGGCCAAGGAACTCAACACAACCAGTAAGTACCCTCATTTCCACGTGTTGCTGTGTACATTTTATTTCAGGAGAAACATGCGTGCTTTCATGTATAAGCTCTTTAATAAGCACAGTTGTCGACGTAGGATTGTACCATATAATGACCCATGAATTATTTGCGCTATTGGTATTTTCAATAATTTGGTACTTTCTTTTTCTGTTCCACAGGAAAACAGATCCAGGGCTGGTTCAAAAACATGCGGACTTCAGTGGGAAAACTCTACAAGACCAAGTCAGGCCAGGCCACCCAACCTGTCACAGCAAGGAAGAAATGGCAACTCCAGAATTTCGCCTTCCTGAAGGCCTACATTGTCCCACGCACCTATACTGTAGAGACCACACCGGTAAAGATTTTCTACACAGTTATTACATGGATAGACATTTCTAGTTTTTAAACATGACAACATTACAATACACCATTGTACATTTTACATGTAATATATTATAGTAAAAACATGTAATCATTAATTTTTAAATTTCACAACATGTACATTGAAGAAAGGAAAATCATTAATGTGTAAAACTTATTTTCACTTTCAGCTGGAGGAGACGGGAGAGCAAAGCGAGGATGAGGAGTCACTACACTCGATCCCAACCAGGCCAGCATCTCCATCTCCCTCCACCTCCGCGGCCACCCGCAATACCAAGCCTCCGGCCAGCAAGAAGTCGAAGATCGACGACCTTCTTATGAAGTTTTTGGACAGGCCCAGGCCCGAGGAGGTCCTGAGTAAACAGGTATTTAATGTTAATACTATTGGTGTGAAATGCACATTGCATATTGTATGTTTGCAATTGTACTTTGCTATATTTATATTGCACAGTGTTCTACTTTACTTCACAGTGAATGACATGTACTGTTTATAGATTTGATGTGTATAATGTTTTTAACAGAAGTAACACATTGGTGTTTATATTATATACTTACCTTTACGTACCTGTGTGTTTGCAGTTGGAGACAATTGTTGCTGCCCCTGCCCCTGCACCCCCACAACCAGACGAACGCACAGCATTTAGCCAGTGGATCGCGGCCAGGATGTCAGGGATCCCCCACGATAGGTGGGACGACTTCCAGTTGGCTGCTATGCGCCTGATGCAAGACTACAGCAGGCCCCGACCCAACCCTGACACATCTCCATCTCCAACTGCACAGCCCAGGCCAATGCCACCAGTCCAGCAGCATTGGCCGCACTTCCCGCAGCAGCAACAGCAGTGGGGTCAGATGCAGACATGTCAGCAACAGTGTCCACAGCAGCCGTCGCAACAGGTGTTGCAGCAGCCCAGCTCCTCCTTTCAGTCACAGACTCCCGAGGTAAATACACTTTTCAATTGCTTAGCTTAGATCTGGCAATAATTTGTATTAACTTAGCATACAATTATAATTACTTATAATGTTCCTTCTTTCCTTTTGTGCTCCAGCTTGGTGCAACTCGGTCGCAGTCTGTCCCTCCCCTCCTGTATTCATCAATCAATGGCAGTGGTCTTACAGATTTGTTTATGAACCAGTTGACCCAAGGTATCCCCTCGGGTAACACCAGCCAAGTAGCAGCATCGCAGGCAGCCAGTCCTTCGGGTACACAGGAGGACTCAGGGGACAACTGAGACAGCTCCCCCACCAACTAGTGTGTTTTGTGGACTTAAACTGACTCCTGCCAGTGTGGACTAGGGATTTTCTTTGGACTACTATCCAGGGTGGACTAGGGGACTAGGGGTTTTGTGGACTACAGTGTCAACTTTTTTTCGTTGCTCATGTTGGAATGTTTTTGTTCTTATGCTATTATTACTTATTAGTTGTATTATTGAGTAAAATAAAGAGCTGGTTTGCCTTAAAAGTGCTTGTCTTCCTTGATTTATACTTTGAACAAATGTCAAAGCTCAAGATTATATGGTGCATGGGGCAAAATGATAACAAAAACCTCCCCCCAACCAGCCCCAAAAAACAAATCCGTAATTTTTGCAAACGGTAAATTTATTATAACCATTTGTTAAAAATGACTGGGGTTGTTTTTTTTGGGGGGTGGGGGGGTGGGCTTTGAAAGTAAGAAGTGAGACCGGAACCATTCTGGTATATAATATTAAAGTTAAGGTTGATTTTAAATAAAAACAAAAAAAACATTTTATTATATGTTTGACACAATAAACTTCTACATGTTTATTCACACATGAATACATAAAATTAAATCATGAGTTCATGAAATGACCCCAGAGTTCATTAAAATCATGAGTGTCTGTAGAGTTCATAGAATGTCTGCAGAGTTCATAAAATTAAATCATGAGTATCATGAGTTCATGTGTTCAAACAACCCGATCTTGCCATGGTAGGCGGCCAAGTGGGGAACTGTAATAGTCCGCCAAATAGTTTCTCAGGGTTTTCCCTTCCCTTGAGTCCCGTTGGCCGACCATCTGGTTGGGTTCGGTCATCTGCACATCCTCCCTCCAGGCCCCAAGGACCACGTTCCCATCCTCATCCTCACGGTCCACATTAAGGTCCTGTAGTCCGGGCCGGCGCTTTCGCAGCCAATTGTGAAGGGTGAGGCAGCCCAACACAACGCGAATCACATTGCCAGGCTCCAACTGCAGGGTGGTGAGTAGGCACCGCCACCGGTGAGCCAATATCCCAAAACCGTTCTCCACAACACGACGGGCCCGAGAGGTCCGATAGTTCATCACCCTCTCTTTGTGGGTCATGGCACGGCGACTGTATGGCTTCATGAGCCACTTTCGCAGGGGAAAGGCATCGTCGCCCACGATGAAGAAGGGAAAGTCCCGGTCGTCGCCTGGAAGTGGATCCGGTGCTGGGAATCCAATGGTGTTGTCCTCCAGTGCCCCCCGGAGGGTAGACTGGTTGAACACGCCTGCGTCTGAGGAGGAGCCGTTGGCCCCCACCTTGCACCACAAGAAGGAATAGTTAGCATCCACGATGGCCAGGAGCACCACAGAAAAGAAGCCCTTATAATTGTAATAGAGCGATCCACTTTTCTTGGGCTTCTTGATGGCGATGTGTTTCCCGTCGATCGCCCCACAACAGTGGTGAAAGTTCCATCGCGTTCCAAACTGGCGGGCGACGGCTTTCCACTCGTCCTGTGTGGAGGGCATGGTGAACATCTCCTCCTTATATTCCTCGTAGATGGCGGTGCAGACCTCCGGCACGAACTTGGATATGCTGTTGTGTGCCACCCGGAAGTCGTAGGCAAGGGACCTGTAGCTGTTCCCCGTCGCCAAGAAGCGAAGGGTGATGGCCAGCTTCAGGCCAATACCTTAACCATTCCTTTTTCTTAAGGGGGCTCAATAATGTGCCATATCTCAGAAATTCCAAGATAGAGACATTAATATTAATGGATTAATAGAATGTATTCGTGAAATGATAAGACAACATTTTTAAGCAAATACAAAAAGCAAAACCAAGCATTTGTTATGGCAGAAATGAAGACACATACCTTGGGCCCTTGGTGATTCGAAGGGTCACTCGGAGCAGGAGCTCGGCGAAGATCTTGGGGTCCATTCGGATGTATCCGACATAGTCCCCCCTCGATTCACGCTCTAGCTCTTGGAACAACGTTTCGTACTGCCCGAAAAGCCTCCTCCTCTCGATCCATGGACGAACCCACCATCTCCTGCGTCGGCGTCCCTGTTGCCTCTCCCTCTCCCGTATCAAGGCAAGTAATACCACGTCGTGCTCGTGCGCTGCCACTTGAAGCTGCTCTTGCAGCATCAGAACCCGGAGTCTCTGCGGTGGAATGGGCAGCATCTTGAGGCCAGCAGCAGCTGGGACTTCTGGAGAACCTCGGAATGTCGTTCTATATATCCCCCCCCCCCCCGACATTGGGCGGAAATACTCACGTTCGTCGCACTTCCACGCACTTACAACATGCGAGTGAGTAAGGACACAGTACGTGAGCAGCACGTGTAAGTACGGCCTCCGTACGATAACGTGGCAATCGCACGGAGATCGTACGTTGTAAGCAAGTTGTAAGCACGTACAACTCACTTACCATGTGTGCAACGTACGATGCACGCAACCGCTCACGGCCAGGCGTGGCGTGCGGGCCACGTACTTACACCTTGCGCAACCGTGCGAGTGACGTGCGTTGACGTACTCTCTCCCTGCTCTTGCGACTCCCTCCCCACGTTTTCAGAAAAACGTGGCGGCCGTGGCCTCCCCAAAAAACGTACGGACTAAAAACACGCACGGTGGGTTGTGATAGGCAGAAGAGATGAAGGATAACGTTTTCCTTATTACATGCCAGCTCACCCGCGAGCGAACTCACGCACGGTAGCAGTATGTAGCACGTAGGCCACTTCATTATCTACTGCGATACGATGTATTAGTAACATTATTATGGTGTGTGTTTGAGGCATTCGGTTGTCATTGTGACGATATTGAAAATATCGATCGATTTGTTTATCGGAACAGTAAAGTACAACCAGACATGTTATGTTTTAATAAACAAATTTATTTAATAATAAAGTAAATACGGAAGATAGTTAGATAGGAAACTTAAAACAGAAAGAAAAGAAATATCGTGGAGTTTTAGACAATCACTCAATACTAATATAAATACTTTCTATTTTGAGTTAACAGATTCAAATGTCAATAACTGTACAACGTTATATGATTCAACGTCCTTTCTCATGTTTATTCCGTCTATGTAATATCTAATTGTTGTAGATTATTAATACGGCTGTTGCCTTTATTTGGCAAACCATTAACGGCACTTCATATGTAGCACAATCCCTCACTATCTATGACAAATATAGATAACAGCATCTTATTTATACCTTGCTGCAAACTCAAGGTTACTAATATATAATATGCATAGTATCACCAATCCTGTATGCATAGGCTATATCACGTTACTGTACAGCCCATCTACTGACTGAATCCATCTATATCACGGACATATCATAATGATTATATCACCACTCTTCTGTGCATAGGTTATATCACTTCACTATACAGTCTACCAACTGCTATCAACTGCTTCAGACTATATCACAAATATAACATATTGCCTGTATCACCCCTCTTCTATGTATTGGCTATATCACTTGACTGCGATCTGTACCCTACATCACATACCATCACCACACCATCAACTACATCATCGCCACGAAAAACGAGGAGACGTTCCCCAAACACCGTCAGTTCTAATACATCATATCTGTATATTCATTTCCACAAGTTACTGCACCTCTTAATAGCACAACATATCACCACCAATTTACAACACACACTCGCCACCCAAATATCTTCTCAATTGCACAATAAAAAACCCCACTAACTCTTGTTCACTATTGCATGGTCAAAATATATGGCACATTCCTCTTAAAGGTAACTTGTCTAATATCACTTAATGTGAATTTGTTATAGTCATCATATAATATTATCATTGTTTGCTATCTGTATATTAAATCGTCTCATGCATTCAGTATATATATACTGAACAAAACAAAGTTTAGCACAATTTTAGAGTCATATATTAAACACATGAACATTGATATCATTGTTTAAATATATTAGAAATGCTAGGTAAAGATGTGATTTAAAACAAACAAAATAAAAAAATCGACGTATCAGACTTAGTTTCCATATATTGAAATAAGTTGTTTCATGATGAAAAAGGTATTACTTTGAACAAATTTAATGTTTGGCATTGACAAGAATTGCACATTCTGTCATTGTTTAAAAACCACTGAAATGTGTTCACAAACAATTGTTATTCTCAAACAAAACATTCGAAATTTCGGAATTTTAAAATTTCCTCCGTTTTTATTGCGATGAGAACGATTTTTGGTAACCTATAAAAGTATTTTCGCACATATTTGCTTTATTTTTATCACTGACTTTGCTTAAAAATAACTTTTTGGCATTATTAGTGTCACCTTTATCATAGAACCTCCAACATACACGGCTTCGTATCTCGTCTATGGAATTTACACGCGTTTTGTTTGCTAAATTTATTTTGAACATAATATGTATCGGTCATTGCAATCTATATAGCCATTGCAAGCATGCATTGCTATTCTTTTTAACAATGTTATTGTACTGTACCATGTTCCGGAAACGTTTAAATAAAAATATACTTTAATGGGTAACTGCACGCAATATAGCATTCACGTATATTATAACGATAGTCAATAAAGATATCAACTGTAATCAGTCTCATGTTATCTGATTTGCAAGTTTATTTTAGATTTGATGGGCTAGGTGGTAATGATTTTTTAAAGCAAATTTAAGCGTTTTATACCGGAATTTATATATATAGTAAACAGGGGGTATAGGCAAAAGTTGCTTTCGTTTCTTACCGGAGTTCGTGAATCGCTCAGATTTCTTGCTTTAAAAGTCGGCCATTTGCAGTCCCATATAGTTAGCTCAAACAACGAACACAATGGGGCATCATTCCTAACAACAAAATCCGCAAGACTATAGCCGGTTTTACGTTTATCAACCACAAACATGCGTGTAATTGAATCTAAACAATCATATGTCATCCACATTACGTGGTCCGAGTATTAACTTTCATAACCCATCCAAACCCTTTCTAAGAAGCAAAAACGGGGTTAGCTGGGATATGAAATAAAACCTTAAACAGTTTGCATATTGCAACACTTAGAACATTTAATATGTAATTTGAGTTATCGCATTTTATCGCATTTTTTTAGAAAAAAATGTTTTTAATTGTCGAAATATCCGTTAAAAAATTTCTGCCAATATAAGCTTTCCATCGTTTAATGGAATTAATATACTTATATGTGTTAATAACGTGTTTTAATTGACCTGTTATAAGGCCAATGATGGCCTGTTATAAGGCCAATGGTGGCCTGTTATAAGGCCAATTATGGCATGTTATAAGGCCAATGAAAGTCATAAAGGCCGAAGACTGACAGGACCCTAATAACTATTGTTCAGGCTGCTTGTTTCAGCCAAAGTTGTTTTTGTTCTTTTTGGACTTTTCAGAAAAAATACATTTATTAAAAAAAAATTGGTTTATAAGTTTATTAAATATACTTTTCAACTCATTGACACAAAAGTCGAAATATTGTTTTATTCGAATATTTTAATCAATTTAATTTAGAAGACCTTAAGACATTTTCATTGCTTGTACATTGGGCTACTAAACGGCCCCAAAAAATATTAAAAACTATGAAAATAATATTACCAATGTTGACAAGATTGAACAGTATCGAATCGTTTACTCAGGATGTATATTTTAGATACTGTTGTTGTTGTTTTTAAAGCTATTAAACAAATCCACCCTTCTGCATTCTATATAGATGCGTTTTTATGACTGGTTTGAAGAAAATAAAAATCAGTCAAAAATGCAATCTGCATTGCGCAAAATTCCGAGAAATAAATCACACACTTCCGACACCACATCATGTTGATACAATAAGATAAAGACTCGTCTTGACAAATTGAATGACGCTTTTTGACAGGTCTTCCAATAAACCAAATTGGATGAATATGAAATTATCTCTTTGGTCACGTCGTCTTATTGTTTGGCATGATGCAGCTGTATTAGTATTATTTTCTGCCACAAACCACCGCCTCCTACTTGCAATCAATAATGTTATGTATTGCATGCGAATTTACAAAATCTGTTTACGTTCAATGTATCTGGAAACGTCAATATTCGCCATGAATGAATGGTGTTTTACGGCACGTCGACACATAAATAGGTCATATTGTGCGCAAAAACCGACGAAAGTTGAAGAAATTAAGTAGTTATTAAAATATAATGTAACTATATAAAGATAAAACTATTAAAAAATAAGAGATGATATGGAAGTAATATAAACTATATATGTAAATCAACAAATGCCCGTCAACGGGTACAATATTCGCCAGTATCCAACGTTCTGTAAAGTCATATCGGGTGTGTAATGTACTTGGAAATACATTTGTTTACTCGTTCGGGAGTGGTGCGACGCCATATGGCTGCAGTATACCATTTATATGGCTCACTGCAGCAGCTTATATGTATTGCTGCTGCAGTACAGCGTCGCAAGGTTTAACGCAGTGATACATGTGTATTTTTCATATGACAAAGTGCAGCAGTGCTTTGTTAATTTTGAAATTATGGTAACAAAACCTCTTATTAAAATATCAAAATAAAAGAATTTGATAAAAATGAACATGGTTCAATATTTCGTGTAATAAAATATCAAACAGTCGAAATCTCCGAAATTGGTTTACTAAATCAGAAATCTGAAAACTTATTCAAAACTATGTAAAATTACAGAACTTGCAATAATAGAATCAATAAAAAGTATTTTCATGGTAATTTAATTGTTTTAGTTTTGATTTATGCAAATTTGTTTTATTGGTAATTGTTGTTTGTTTAGTTAGATACGCACTATGCCATGTGGCGTTTTATCTGGAGTATTTTCCCACATGGCATACTGCGATACTACATTATGTTGTCCGAGTATTAACTTTCATACCTCATCCAACCCCTTCTCCAAGAAGCGAAAACGGGGTTGGCTGGGGTATGACATAAAACCTTAATGTTGGCATAAAAGGTTCGCATATAGTAAAATTAAAACATTTAATAGGTAATTTTAAACAGGTTATCGCATTTTTGCATGTTTTAAACGTGTTTTATTTTCGAAATATTCGAAAGCTTTCCCATCGCTTAATAGAATTAAGGCGGACCACGTATTGACACGAGTTCTTCGAGTCCGCCTACTATTGTGCTAGCAGTTACAACTATACTATCTTAAATAATGTAAACTTCAAAGTACACATCGATTGGACGTGAACAAATTGCTAAAGAATGCAGGCATGTATTGCAATATACATATTCTGGGTCAGTTTGGTGAAGATTGGGATGAAGTTAATTAAACTAGGTTGTGAAGTCCGATTTAATATCCGTTTAAAGGAGCTATCAAAATTACAATTAAATAAGACTTAAAATTAGAAATGTAATTGTTGAATTCGAGTAAACTTACCTTTCCTAGAACAAAACGCAGAAACAGTTTTATTCCCTCAAAAAAGAAGTTTGAGAGAGGGTATACTGGAGTCACCATGAGGGTGGTCTGTTGGCCAGTCGGTGTCCTTTGGTCAGTTGGTCTGTATATCTGTTACAGCAATTTTGCGCAGCGAACTACTTCTACATTCCTAAAAACTTAATATACCTGGTCATCATCAACTGTAGATGTGTCAAACCACTGTATTTAGTATAAGCAATCTTGTGGAGCGAACTTCGAGATATGACCGACATAAAGTGGAGGTGTGCGTGACACAAATTTGGTGCGGCTCAGTTTATGCCTTGCAGAGTTATTTCCTTCAGTTAATTAACTTACATCAATATGAGCGATGGCATACTGCAGCAGTTCGTCGATACGTATAGCACATATAGTCATTACTACGCAGTATGCCATCAGCTCAGGTCAAAGTGCAAGTCACCTCGGATTTGGGAAGATGTCACTCTGCTGATGGTTATGCATTATTCACACCGATGTACATAGAGTATTACCCACGTGCAATGTGGTAGATCTACCTTTTCTAGTGTTGTTTTTATTTTAGTCTTTTTCTTATACTTCACGTAAGAAATAGTACTTCACTTCAGAATGTCCCAATATATAAACATTTACTCTTTTTTGAGTTTAATTAATTTTCCATATAATAACAATATAGATCAATATATAAATAATACACGTCTTCGACGAATCAGACTGTCTGTAGACAAATTGGGCACATATCTTCTTCACTTAACAGTGCAGTATTTGGATTTGCTGATCGCAATCAAGCCGTATTAGTTTTACAATTTATATACACCGTCTGCAAATCACTGAACAGACGACACTTCAATTAGAACGACTTTTGTTATATTCACGATTCGTAAAAGGCATACTAGTCGAATAGTGATATCAGAAAGTTTGGCCCAGCCCGTTTGCTTATTAATTGTAAACGATTGTAATCAATATGTTTAAACTCAGCTAAAAGGTGCACCATGCTTGCGAATAATTTCAGAATGGATAAACAGAATATAAGAGAGTAGCATTTCCAGGAACGAGTGTTTTTGTCCGCTGCTTCTGATTGCAGGAAAAAATGGCTCATGTAATCGTCTTTTCTTCAAGGTTAAAAACAGAAACAGCTGCCTACTTTGGTGTGAAAACAAGTGATTATAGTAGACAACGGTTTTTGGTTTTAAAAACCTGACGAATTGTTTCAGTCATTTTATGACAAAGAGTGACATTCAAATTCCGATAAAAAACATTTAATTCACTCTGCGTTTTATTTATTGCATACCAGTTTGCATTGCTATCCTTACAAATCTGCCCTTAACATGCCTAAAGTAGGGCTCATTTTGTCCCTGCTTGATAAATCTTAAATGCATCAAGTCATTTTAACGTCAAGACAACTTGACACCCAACACCCTTCAAAGGCAAAGTCGGTGCTATACCCAGGGTACATACAGTGGCGGGGGATATAGCTGTCTCCCAGACTGCAATCTATTGATGGCGTTTTTTTTCAGAATGCATGTGTTTAGTTGACTGCGTCTCGTGCATACTCCATTTCCTAAGTAAGTAAGCAAGTAAGTAAGAGTAAGTAAGTAAGTAAGTAAGTAAGTAAGTAAGTAATTAAGTAAGTAAGTAAGTAAGTAAGTAAGTAAGAATAAGTAAGTCAGTAAGTAATAGTAAGTAAGTAAGTAAGTAAGTAATAAGTAAGTAAGTAAGTAAGTAAGTAAGTAAGACTAAATATGTAAGTAAGTAAGAAATATTAAGTAAGTAAGTAATTAAGTAAGTAAGAGTAAGTAAGTAAGTAAATAAGTAAGATTAAATAAGTAAGTAAGTTAGTAAGAGTAAATGAGTAAGTAAGTAAGTAAGATTAAATAAGTAAGTAAGTAAGAGTAAATGAGTAAGTAAGTAAGTAAGATTAAATAAGTAAGTAAGTAAGTAAGAGTAAGTAAGTCAGAAATTAAGTTAGTAAGTAAGTAAGTAATAGAAGTAAGTAAAAAAGTAAGAGTAAATAAGTCAGTCAGTAAGTAAGCGTAAGTCAGTCAGTAAGTAACATTTACTAAGTAAGTAAGTAAGTAAGTAAGAGTGTGTAAGTAATTTAGTGAGTAATTAAGATTAAATAAGTTAGTAAGTAAGTAGATAAGTAAGAGTAAGTAAGTCAGTAATTAAGTAAGTAAGTAAGTAAGTAATAGTATGTAAGTAAAAAAGTAAGATTAAATAAGTAAGCAAGTAAGTAAGAGTAAGTAAGTAAGTAAGTAAGTAAGTAAGTAAGTAAGTAAGTAAGTAAGTAAGTAAGTAAGTAAGTAAGTAAGTAAGAATAAGTAAGTCAGTAAGTAATAGTAAGTAAGTAAGTAAGTAAGTAATAAGTAAGTAAGTAAGTAAGTAAGACTAAATATGTAAGTAAGTAAGAAATATTAAGTAAGTAAGTAATTAAGTAAGTAAGAGTAAGTAAGTAAGTAAATAAGTAAGATTAAATAAGTAAGTAAGTTAGTAAGAGTAAATGAGTAAGTAAGTAAGTAAGATTAAATAAGTAAGTAAGTAAGAGTAAATGAGTATGTAAGTAAGTAAGATTAAATAAGTAAGTAAGTAAGTAAGAGTAAGTAAGTCAGAAATTAAGTTAGTAAGTAAGTAAGTAATAGAAGTAAGTAAAAAAGTAAGAGTAAATAAGTCAGTCAGTAAGTAAGCGTAAGTCAGTCAGTAAGTAACATTAACTAAGTAAGTAAGTAAGTAAGTGAGAGTGTGTAAGTAATTTAGTGAGTAATTAAGATTAAATAAGTTAGTAAGTAAGTAGATAAGTAAGAGTAAGTAAGTCAGTAATTAAGTAAGTAAGTAAGTAAGTAATAGTATGTAAGTAAAAAAGTAAGATTAAATAAGTAAGCAAGTAAGTAAGTTATTAAGAGTAAATGAGTAAGTAAGTAAGTAAGTAAGTAAGATTAAATAAGTAAGTAAGTAAGTAAGCAAGAGTAAGTAAGTAAGTAAGTAAGTAAGTAAGTAAGTAAGTAAGTAAGTAAGTATGTAAGTAAGTAAGTAAGTAAGTAAGATTAAATAAGTAAGTAAGTAAGTTAGGGTAAGTAAGTAAGTAAGTAAGTAGGTAAGTAAGTATGTAAGTAAGTAAGTAAGTCAAATTAAATAAGTAAGTAAGTGAATAAATAAGAGTTAGTAAATTAGTAAGTAAGATTAAATAAATAAGAAAGTAAGAAACGCCTCCTAGCACCGGCTTAGGCGGTATTCTACTTTAAAGTAATAAAGATTGGCCTTGATGATCACAAAGGAACCATTTTAGGTGTTGACAAAATAATCAATTAGTATCTGATGATGTTGGTTTGGCAACCACTTTTAATGATTATTGTGTAACTGTTGCGTCAAAATTGCAGGAACATATCGATTCTAAAGTGCCGAGTGATATTGAATTTACCATTCTGCTGCTCGACTGTATCTACTTTTCGTAAGTAGATAACCATCATAAGTAGATGACCATCATAAGTAGATAACCATTTTGAAAATTATTGGGTATGGATACGCTTCCTGGTTTTACGAAAAATCGTCTTTTGGAACGATCAATATTAAATCCGTTCTCGAGAAAAACGTTTCTTAATCTTATGTATGGCAGCTCCGACGACTAACCACAACGTCGTATACCCAGGGCTAATGACGACCAGTGACATCGCATAGCTAAGTCCTACGACTAATAGCAACATTATAAAGCCAGGTCTCACGATTTCCAACATCATATAACCCAGTCTAACTACTAAAACAACGTCGTATAATCATGTCAAACAACTAACAGCATCATCGTTTATAGCCAATTCCCACGACTACGAGGACATTCAATAAATGCTGTCACTAGTGTTATAAATCAACAGATATTACGAATAATGTGTAGTTTTCTGTTATAACCCTTCAAAGTATTCCCCCTTAACGGATACACACTTTCGCAGTCGATCTATCCATGACTTAAATGCCTCAAAGTAGTCTCCCCTTGGTATACTATTGAGACACTGAAAGATTGCGCTACCAAGAGCACTTCTAGAAGCATAGGATATAAGAAATGATCGGGTGAGTAAGATGGGTGGTCAAGCTGTACTACTTTTTCTCGATTCAAGAAAGACTGTACAATGTGGCCTTCAAGTGTGAGCTCAAGCATTATCATGAATAAGATAAATGCCATTCAAAGCTTTACTTGGACGCTTTCTTTGTAGAATTTTTTGACATATTTAAGAACTGTGTCTTTTTAAAACTTATTTGTAATGGTTATCCCTTCCTTGCACGGTATCTTTACCACAGGCCCACTAGAATTAAGGAAAATGGCATAAAGTACCTTTTTAGCGCTTTTTATCCGCTTGGCAATCACTGGCCTTGTCTGAGTTTGTTGTAACCATTGCTTGCTATTCATGCGACGCTGGGACTCAAAATAATACACCCACGTCTCATCTCCAGTAAGTAACTCAGAAATATTTCTGGGATTACAATTTTCAAATTTCTTCAGGAGATCTTTTGCGCATTTGAAACGTTTGGCTTTTAGTTCAAATGTCAGCAAATGAGGCACACTCTAGCACAAAGTTTCATTAATTTCTAATAACTGGTCAAAATGTGATGGGTCGTGCCTTCTGAAATGCCCACCCTATTAGCTATCTCCGAAACAGTATAACGCCGATCCTCCTCTACCATTGCCTTCACTGCAGCAATAATCTTTTTTTCTTGCTGCGAAAACTGGCTTGCCTGCCCGGTTGTCTTCTTTGAAGTCATTTTTACCATCTTCACATTTTAAACATACCTAAAAACTGTTCTCAAAGTAACGGCAGAACCACAAAATACGCCGCACAGCTCGGCATGAATATCCTTTTGGGGTACTTTTAAAGTAACCCGGGCCTCAATGTAAGCCCTGATTTCAGAATTTTCTCCAACTTTCATTATAGCTTTAGAAAAAAGCCACAATACATGAGTGCGTATAATTTAACAGTGAATAACTCGGTCAATTTTAATCGGATTAAATCGAGATTTGGTGTGTACAATGGGTATTGAAATGGTCTTGAAATCAACGTTTTCTTTGTCGTTATGTCACCTTTCTTCTACGGAGGCAAATTAGTGACAAAATTTATTGAATGAACCTCGTACCATCAACATAGTATATCCAGGTAGTAAGATTACCAGCACCTTCGCCTAGCCAGATCCCGTGACAAAAAGACATCATTGTATACCAATATCCCACGATTACCATATCCATGTCACACGACTACCAGCAACATTGCATACGCATGTCACACGACTACCATCAACATTGTATACCAGGTCCCACGACTACCAGCAACATGGTATAGCCATGTCAAACGACTACCAGCAACATTGTAAAGCCATGTACCACGATACCAGAAACATGGTATATCTATGTCTCACGAATACCAGCAACATTGTATATCCATGTCTCACGACTACCAGCAACATTGTATATCCATGTCTCACGACTACCAGCAACATTGTATATCCATGTCTCACGACTACCAGCAACATTGTATATCCATGTCCCACGACTACAGCAACATTTTATAGCTATGTCACAGGACTACCAGCAACATTGTATAGCCGTGTCCCACTACTACCAGCAAAATTGTATAGCCATGTCACACGACTACAAGCAACATTGTACAGCCAGGTCCCACGACTACCAGCAACATTGTATAGCCTGATCACACAACTAACTTCATCCTAGTATATCCATGTCCCACGACTATCAACAAAATCGTATATCGAAGTCCCAAGATTTACAGCAACATTATAAAACGACATGCATGATCACGATGCTTGTAAGAACAATAAAGAGAGAAACGCAGAGTGAAAATTAATAACTTGCCAGTTGTTTGTTATATGGAAATGCACATTTTAATGCAATTACACACAGATTTGGCAATGGGCTCTTTTAAATTTAAACCAGGCATAATTACCATTCCATGCAAGCCGTTACTCTTTGTTTATACAATCTATTTTCGTTTTAGTAATTCTAAATTGTTGTCATGAGACATTTCAAACCTAAATGCTTTTAAATAAAACGTTATAGATCACTAAAATATAAAATAAATTGTTTATTTAAATCAAGCCTGCTGAACCAGTTGTTATTAATTTTGCATCTAAACGTGTTGTTTTACACTACAAAGATGAAATAGACACATCTATGTATAGGTCCTTTACAATGCCTTGCAAAGTAAGATGTATATAAATGAAATCAAACAGAATTAAAAAAAAAAATTATGTATGGTGCTTTACGTCATTTTCAGTATGAAAGTTTATATACGACGGTCGATTTTTTCGTGGTGGTGGCAGACCACCCACTTTTCCTGGGTAGAACCAGAATTGTACATCTCCCGCCATCTGCAAGAATCGACACTTCCTCACTTACTTAGTCGAGCTCCCAGTAGGATTTGAACCCGCAGCGGTGAGAGGCGAGAGGCGAGAAGGATTACAACGCAACGTCGTTAACCCCTCGGCCACGGAGACGCTAACAAATATATATATATCACTGCATAAAAAACATGGGGACATACATGTATATATCACTGCACAAAACACAATTAAGACATATACAATCACTGCATAAAACACATGGGAATATACATATCATTAACCTCTCTGATAACATGATTCTTACGTTATATCAATTTTGATTATCGACTAGAATAAAATTATGCACTAATTAAAACCATATTTACATGATATGATAATTTCTGGTTAATTCGGCTGCCAAAGGCAGAAGGCAGTATTCTCTGTAATGGTTTTCATAATTGCGCATGGTAAGGTAGTAATGAATAGTGTGTTTGAGGTTTGTTTTCTTCAAGTTTTAAGGCAATATTGCACACGGAAGAAGTCAACAGATTATTTGAGTTGTAATGCTAATGCACACGTATCTCTCACATGTGAACAATTGTTATGGAAGCAAAAACGAAGTGTTTTGCCTTAAAATCTTTAGAAAGCATGTCGAACAAGTTTTGAAAAAGAAACGACAAACCGAGTATAAATAGACAAACCGAGAATAGACAAACCGAGTATAAATAGAGGATCTTGCATGAGTACTCATTCAATATTGAATTTATTAAACGAGTTGGCAAAATGATATAATGCGAGGCTCTTGCCGAGCATTATATCATTTTTGCTAACGAGTTTAATAAATTCAATAATGAATAAGAACGACGGTTAGATTATATTTATTACATAACTTATAACGTCACTTTACGTCAGAAAACGTACATTAACTTTACGTCCATGAGGTCATTACCGTTGTGTTATACCACTAGTGGAATATCGAAAATATTGAATGGTGTTATTACACTCAAACACCACATGTTATGTGATAAATAGACTGTAATCAACACAGCGAGACGTATTTCTATCACGTCGCAATACAAAGATGAATATGTCAGACATATATTACAAGGTATTCTTTGAATATAAAATGTGTAGAAGGAAGAGCTGCTGGTAGAAAAGGGAAAAAAGAGAATATGTCTGCTAAGAAAAAACGTTTGGGACTGTACTTGAAAACCTGTTTATGTCTCCATGACAACGTTGTTTCTCAATAGTGTTCAAATCCTCATGACTTGATTTATTATTAATTTTAACTTTTTTTCCATTTCCAACCCAGATATAATGCTATTTTTTCAAGGCAGCTATTTTAAGATTATGTAAAGCCTTGCTTGGTGTATTTAACAACATCTATATCTTGCACTTAGGGCAAACATTCCAAGAAAATAAACTAGCAATAACCTGTATGACACAATTACGCAATGGTCATAAAAAACAATTTGTGAAATTGGAATCACAACTTGGTGTCACATGACATAATCCATCACAACATGCACAAAGGTCATAAGCCGAAAGCTTCACTTCCCTCTAGAATAATCATGCACTCTTTCATTTAACATCTAGCCATGCCACAAAGCCTCACCAATCCAGCAAATGATTATGACGTCTAGTTTGTTATGAGTATATTATTTATTCATGTTATTATTGCTTGTTTAACATTTAAAATGCGTATTTTTGGCTCTTGCATTTTTTTTTTTAATTTTGATCTACTTTTAACCACTTGGTACGGTCAGTGACAAAAATGTGTTTCCGTCGTTGCACGTTCAGTGGAAACCGGGGTTAAAGCCCTTTGTCAGGGAAAACAGGAGGTTACAACCTCGGTGTTATCAATGTCGGTCAAGTCAATCCTCTGAATCTCTCACAAACATGTATAGAAATACCACGAACCATAAACTGTGTAGGTCACAATTAAATATGCCATAGTAAATTATCAAAACTGGTTTACTTTCTCATTTATAACTTGTTGTTTATAATGCGTATTTACTGTTTTCAATTCTGAGCCTAGGCTTGTAAAGCGCGTATTATGTTAGCATAATAAGTTGATAAATTATCAAATACCATATACTGTTAATTACAATAATATATCATTGCGTGGTCCGAGTATTATCTTTCATATCCCATGTAACCCCTTCTCCAAGAAGCAAAAACGGACTTGGCTGGGGTATGAAATAAAACCCTAATTTCAGCTTAAAACGTTTGCATATTGTAAAATTAAAACATTTAATTCTCAGCAGGTTATCGCATTTCTTTCAGTACAAAAAGTTTTTAAACATCTTTTAATGTCGAAATATCCGTTATAAAATGCTGCTAATATAAGCTTTCCCATCGCTTAATGGAATTAAGGCGGGATGACGTAATGTACAATGAGGACTTTCCGAGAAAAAGGCAATGACCGAGAAGATCAGTAAACTTCACCATCCGCAATGATGTTCTCTTTAATTCTTCGAATCAGTAATGACAGGACCACATGTCACATTTTGCGCACATTGCCTAACCTTGCGATCAGATGTAATATTATTTATCTATTTTGTCATTGATACAAGATTTAAGAACACGTATACATGAATATGTAACTAAACTCTGTATACTTATTCGGAATTACATTGTACACTTTTTCTTTTTAAAAAGTGTGTTATGACTACTTTTAAAGGGAATGTAGCGACACAGCCAAACAGCTCTGTTATTGGGAGTTCTGAAAAACTTGGGAAAAGGTGAAATAATTATCAAAATCGGATGATGAACAAAAAAGACATTTAAAGGTTGTTCTAAAACGAATATGTGAGCCGCCATTTTTAGAACTATGATGTCACAGCTCCATATTACCTTATATAGAATATTGATAAATATCTTTTAAAACGAAGATAATCACTGCAAATGAATAATTTTTTTACTGGTCATATAAAGCATTATTGCCATTAAGTATTACATATTTTTCATAAAGTTGCTGTAATTTTTACCCTATAAATCAGTAATTTTTCATATTTATAAATATTCCATATATTGTCATCTAGAACCGTGATGTCACAGC
This sequence comes from Cyrtodaria siliqua, assembly GCA_037043455.1. Taxonomy (NCBI): domain Eukaryota; kingdom Metazoa; phylum Mollusca; class Bivalvia; order Adapedonta; family Hiatellidae; genus Cyrtodaria; species Cyrtodaria siliqua. The sequence goes on along the minus strand of JAWPHD010001464.1, from coordinate 5,055 downwards.
TCGCAAAATGGCCGCTTCCATATCCTTTCAACAGAAACTTCAAATGATCATATCTTCTTTGTTTATCATCCGATTTTGATAATTCTTTCACCCTTATTCAAATATTACATAACTCTAAATAATAAAGATGTTTGGCTGTGTCGCAAAATTCTCTTTAATATGAAGCCAATTAACTGCATAGATGGCGAAGACATTTAGTGATACATTGCACACCAATCTAATCTAGTAAATCTAGTAATCAAGTGTAATTAGGCACTACATATTTTCACTCAGTGCATTAATGCCTAAAAGGTTAAAATAATCTTTCTCAAAAATCAAACATATGCGATATATTGTTTGTGTTGTGTACATGGTGTAGTACGAACATTGATTTGCTCATAAAATCGATTTAAGCTAACTTGGAGACATTATTGACTATGAACGTTGTAAGTCGGTAACCCCGTCTTCACCATGCTTTATTTTATGTACGGTTCTTTCATTGACATTTTAAATATGATCATATTTCGGTTTGTGACGCACTGCTGTGTCACTGCGTTTGATTGCGATGGCTTCTATAGGACAATTTTACTCATTTTAAATGATGCATTCACTCAAGAGACACATACGGGATACATGACACATGTTGCTCACCTTCCTGTAGAAGTGTTGACAGCCATTTGTCAGAAGAATTTAAGTGACTTAACGGGATTTTTAAAACTCGACGACATCATGCCACCATAAAAATGGCCCTAAACATTGCATTTGTATTTCATGACATACAGAACACCATGCGCAAATCAATGGGCGTGTTACACCGTGTACCCTTCACACTGCTGCACGATAAACCGTTGAAAATACAAACACAGATCTAGATATTTTCTCGGTAATATCACTGCATTCCGCTTGTGAAAGTGTCATGGATACAAAATACATCACTCGTAAATAGCCCAATCCCTCAGTATAATAATACTCTTGCATTTGACATTGTCTCGGTCGAAGGATGATGTCAACCATTATTTTAAAAAGGGCTTTACATTTAGTAACATGCAAACGGATAAGGTATTCCGTGTTTTACATGGTTGATGTAAAGCCTGATCTTACACATGAGGGAAGATAAAAGTCGCGCTGATATCAACAAAGACAGTTTCATGGCGTCATTGTGTAAATAAACTTTTAAAACATTTAAGGATTGTTTTTTATTTGTTTACGATGTTATCGAAGTATAGCACGTCAATGACGGGTCACAAATTGTATTAAACCTCGTAGTGCAGCGAAGTGGTTTAAAATTTATACAAAATTTGAGACCCATCATTGACGTGTTATTCTTCGATAGCATCGCAAAAATTGAAAAACAATCCTTATAATTACAACCTTATATCAATGATAATCTTTACTGATCCTCCATTTTATTTCACATGCCCAAGTAAGCTCTAAATTAAATTAATTTCAGTTGAACCGATCAGTCAAATCACACATTTTCAAATTTGAAATCTACTCCGCCCAAAGATATAGAACTAGATCTTTACATTTTCTAAACAAATGTTTCTAGTGGCGTAGCTGTTTTTAGGCTGTGTACGCGTACATTTCCGTCCTTCTGGCAACCTTGTTCGAGTTATCCGATCTACAGATCGCGCCAATAAGTTTATAACTTCACTAACATTCATTAAAATACAGTACAGGTATCAATACTTGAACATTTTACTTTAAAATGTGAAACAGCCATGAATTATTCAAACACCGGGTTATCGTTGTTTCGATCAAGGTTGTATCGCTTGCCAGAGTATCACACATATATACTTTTGACGACTGGGGTGTGAGTATGTATGTGTGTGGTGTGTACGTGCAAGCGTGCGTGCGTGCGTGCGCGTCTAAGGTGTTTTGTCCATCCGCCATTTAACCAATATGGCATCCTAAATGTCTAGACAAAATATTGTCTGGACTGATATTACGACTGGGGGATCGTTGTAAATCTGAGATGTAAGAATCGTTTATCCTGAATAACAATAAACGTAGAGATACTCCAAGTATGGAACATATATATAATATTTCGGCAGACCTACGAAAGAACAACAATACGGTATTTAATATGCTAGTGGGCAAGGTGTGGTAGGTTTTTCCACAACAACAACAGAAAAAAAAACTTTATTAAAACAATAGCTACACTAAGACGAAGAAGAAGAAGAAGAAGAAGAAGAAGAAGAAGAAGAAGAAGAAGAAGAAGAAGAAGAAGAAGAAGAAGCAGAAGCAGAAGAAGAAGAAGAAGAAGAAGAAGAAGAAGAAGAAGAAGAAAAAAAAGAGAAGAAGAAGAAGAAGAAGAAGAAGAAGAAGAAGAAGAAGAAGAAGAAGAAGAAGAAAGAAGAAGAAGGAAGAAGAAGAAGAAGAAGAAGAAGAAGAAGAAGAAGAAGAAGAAGAAGAAGAAGAAGAAGAAGAAGAAGAAGAAGAAATACAATTTAACAGGAAATGTGTCAAATAAAATCCCAAGCTGTCATCTGAACGAAGACCATAATTGAGCATGATGCGGATGCCTTTAGTTACCAAGGCAGCAGTCCTCCAGCGTGGTAAGACATTTCTAATATAATTCTAACATATTTACGTACATGTCTACTGAATATATCGGTGTAATGCGTGGAAAATTAACATTTACATACTTATGGATGAAAATAACTTATTGAAACTACTATCATAAAATGTATTTTAAGACAATAGTAGTAACCTCTTTCCAGCCAAATAACGCCACATTAATTTTGAAAATACAACGGTTAAAATAAATTATTATTTCGGAAATGTATATTATTATTTATGAACATTTCAGTATAAAAGGTTAAAGAATTTAATTAAAATGCTGATAAACATTTTTGCAGCGGTTTGAAGCAATCCGCCACTCCAATTGTGTTACGTTGGACTCGTCATTTTTGAGTTGAATTATCATAACAATGCTATTAATAAATAAGCGAAAATTGAAACATTTTAAAAAGAGAAAAAGGGCATTTCAAGTCCTAGAAAATAATGATATATAAATCAAAATTTTCGGACAGGAATTCACAGTGCTATGATAAATTGTTATCTCTACAGTTGATTTTTGTCAAGTAGGTTCGAAGATCGCTCTTAACGTTTTATGGCGGCCGTAAAACGTCGCCCCGACTACAAATCAGTGATGTTATTACTTACTGGTCCTTTGGGATCATCAAGCCCAATATGTGTGGCTTTAAAGTAGAATATCGTTTAAGCCGGTGCTAAGAGGCGTGAGAGGTGTTGCACTTTAAATTACCTCTCATGAACAGACTCAATAAAACCGAGTGTGCCATTTTTATTTCTTGTTTGTCTTTGTTGCTTCCAATGGATCCCGTTTTCAGTATTTATTAACATTCACACTAGCGATTGTTTAGTACTGTGTGGCGGCCGTAAAAAGTCGCCGCCTACAAATCAGTAGCGTTATTACTTACTGGTCCTTTGGGATCATTAAGCCCAATATTTGTGACTTTAAAGTAGAATATCGCTTAAGCCGGTGCTAGGAGGCGTGAGAGGTGATGCTCTTTAAATTACCGCTCATGAACAGACTCAATAAACCGAGTCTGCCACTTTTATCTCTTGTTTGTGTTTGTTGCTTCCAGGGGATCCCTTTTTCAGTATTTATTGACATAAACACTAGCGTTTGTTAAGTGCTGTGTGGCGGCCGTAAAAAGTCGCCCAGTTTGGTGAGGCCTGAAGGGTTTTGAAGTAAAAAAAAAAGAAAAAGGAAGAAAGATAAGGAAATGTAAAATGTAAATAAACTCCAATCAAAAACGGACATTAATGATGTATTTATAGTAACTCTCAATCGATTTGTGTTTCTCAGGAACAAAACATGTGTGTAAACCTTTGTCATGTTAACGCGACATTTGGTTACCCAAGGTTAACTTTGCCGCTGCTCAAATATGTTATGTTTTCCTAAAAGTTCACATACAATATAATATGCGTTGTTATATTTTCCCATAAGTTGCATAAAATATAATATACGTTGTTATACGCTCTAATTTTCCAAAAGGTCACGTAACATTTTGCATATGTTCATATATCATTATATGCATTTATGTAGTCAAAAGTGGCTATTAACCTATACATAAGTGTGACATTAAATCTGACGCGAAAATTGGATGAATGGATATATAATGGAAGATATATTTAAATCAGTTACCATAGGCTCAAGTATAGGATTCTCATAAAACAATACGTGTTATGCAGTGAATGCGACTTCCTCCACTGTCGGTAAGATTGAACCTAGTACTTAGGAGTTTCTTACAAAACACATAATGTTTACAGAGTGATTCGCAGCCAAAGATGAGAGCGCGTTCCCGCCTTATGTCCAAAATTAAAAAATGGAGAACCGGCAGAATGATTGTTTTTCAAATGCAGGCATACAGCTGGAAAAAAATGATGATATTTACATTCCTTGTTGAGAAACATGGCAATAGAGGACGTCATTTCCACAGAGATTTAGTACTGTAAAAATCTTATTTCCGAATTTTTAATTCTTGCTCCGGTCCGGTTAGTTATATTTCATAATTATATTTCGGCTGTCTTCATATAAACTATAATACTATAATAACTGTGATGAACAGTAGACATGATAGTGATGGGATAGTGATCGGAAACTATATATATATATTTAAATGTATACTGAAGTATTTAGTTTAATATTACATCACGTGTAGAGTGGATTGATATCGTTGACTTGATTTACGCCAAATGAAATAGAGTTATAAGTTCCGATAACACTTTTTATCATGCAGATGTGCACTTTTCTGCTCAGTAAAGGGGTGACCTTTTAAATTTTGCTCTATTTGGCACCCTAGAGCTTTATTAGGCAGGGCTACTTCAGGTCACATGAGATCAACACTGCCGGGACTACTTTTGACATAGTACCCGTGACCTTCATTTTAAAATACACTTCAGTGCTATTTTTAAAAGTACAACTTTGTTTACATTCTCCCGTGATAAAAATAATTGTTAGATTGTTGAAATAAACAAATACATGCAGATAAATTTTCTTTGTTTCTTTATTACCTCCCAAACAATTTAATAATAAAAACGCACACA